>NW_019059628.1:1428515-1439026 GCF_000696155.1 Zootermopsis nevadensis
TTGCTATTGATAACTGCCAATATAAATTAAAATACTGTAATATTTTATTTAGAAAACTTCATACTACACTTTATGAGGATAAATATCTTATACAAATGCTTCAGAATAAATTAGCTGCACTAAATCAAAAGCAAACACAACAAACATTACATGATGCAAAATTCTTATATGAAGGAGAACTCAAAATCAGTTGTCTTCCACTGACACTGACCTTAATAACTGTGAATGGAATCTAAAATTTATAAGACTTGTTCCAATTTTGTTTACAATGTATGAAATTTACTAATCTTTCTTTTCAATTTCTCAAATATTGAAACATTTCAATTTTGATAAAGGTACAGTATCAGTAGCTGGCATTCCCATGTCAACTACAGGATTCACACTGAAGCCTAAGTACAAACTGGCAAATTAGGCAGCATCTTCATAGTGTTCAGTTGTGATCTGGGCACCTTGTCTGCATTATTCGAGCTTTTGGTAGTGGCGTTCCGCCTTTGGATGTCCCAGCAGATTCCTCACAAACATGAACTACAATACCTGGCTGGCTGCCTGATGGTGGATGCAATTCATGTGGCTCTCCTGAAGAACATAAAATGTAAGCCTACATTAATTCATTTAATGAAAGGTTGAATCTAGGTGTGCAGAAAGTTACATTTTCAAATACTTCAAATTCCTCAATTTACAAACTGCGTGCAGATAATTTGTCTATGTCTAAAAAACATTCCACAATTCTCAGCAGCATCTCATTCAGAGGCAAGCTGCTTTCAAATGCAAGCCATGTGTCAGAGATCAAAACTAACTGAAATGAATTTCTTGCAGCCTAAAGATGATTACAAATTCTCTGCACATTATAAGAAATTTAAATATGCAAAGACAGCAAGACAATATGTGAGGTTTCCCAAAAGTAATTTATTTGCTTTATTCCAAATTACAACTTTTTGATGGTATTTACTAGTTGAAGGTGAATGTTGGCTACTGAAACCAATTTAACAATCACAGTATCTTCAGTGAAGATAAACTCTCTCATCCCCTCCTTTCATTCTATGACTTATCCACTGTTTAAAAATTGTAATGGGCTTTTACCCCTAATAAAGCCATCCACGTGAATTCAAATAATTTTGTTTCTGATTTCTCACTCTGCACTTCTGTTTCTTTTGGTGAAGCTGGGATAGCTCAGTAGGATTTGTGGTTCTCACAGTGGTGCATACAAAGATGGCTGTCTTCTGGGCTGTAGTGCCATGTAGTCTGGTCAAGGTTTACCAATGTTTCAGAGGTCCTTGGCCAGACTACATAGCACTACAAACCTGAAGACAGCCATCTTCTGGGACAGCTCAGTCAGTAAAGTGATATACTATAGGCCAGATGACCAAGGTCCAATTTCTAGCAGGGGCAGGACCATCATATCCACACCAGCTCTGAAGCCCACCCAACCTCTTGTCCAAAGGGTACTGGTGGTTAAGCATTTGACCACTCGCCTACACTAGTGCCAAATCTAAGAATGTGTGAACCTTTACCTCCACACTTTCTACATCCCTTTATGGTATAATTCCTAGGCATAGGATCAACTTTACATGTACCCTTCTTCAAGAATGTATGAAGCTGCACCTACACATTCCCATTACTTCATGGTATGATGCCTAGGCACATGACCAACTTTAAATTTTCTGCATTTCTTTCAGATCACCAGTCTCCTTGCTAAACATCTGTTTGTTGCAATAGCTTCTTAATGCTTGAACAGTTTAGTTTTTTCTGCATTATAATGGTGATACAAAGTGTGTTGCTTGCTAGAGAACAGCAAACCATTCAAGTGAATATTTACTTAGCGCAAGAAAAGAGAATTTTTAAATGTGTTCAATTACATAATAAATAAACATCCTAAGTGAAATATCAGTTATAATGTGAGTGGAGCAACTTAATCATTTTGAAAGTTTCAGTTTCTACAGAAGTAAAACTAACTCCTCATATCATCAGAACAGATCAGCAGCTGATGTGTTCCATTCTGAAATCAGTACAGGAAATTCAGTTCATATCCTTATCACTGATAACAGGTGTCACTGTATAAAATATGAATGCAGATGAAGCCATCTTCAGTACTCTCCGGATTGAATACACACCTGGGGTCAAGTTTGCTATAGCAGCTAAAAGATCATAATTCACTAGTGGTTCTCCTTCATCTCTTGGCTCCCAGCCAACTGGCGGTGATGCTGGTGGAGAAATCAAGAACTGCTTAACTGGAGCCGGTGGTTGCAAGTGTTGGTCCTCTAAATCAACTGGTGAAACAGGCTTGAATAAAGAATACATCTTATTAAACAAGGCATTTGCTCAGGGGTATGCATATGGGCAAGTTATCTTGTCACTAATCTGAAAATTAAGCAAGTGAATACAGCAAAGGAGAATGCACACTGGTTTCACTCGGCTCAGTTTGACTAAGGTGTTGGTCCTTGCACAATTTTAAGCTCCTTCAGACTCTACCAATGAAGCTATTGCACGCTACTAATTGGAGAATCAGAGACTCTGATTTGGGTGCATGAAATATGTGCCAAATAGAATGGAATACAGACAATTTTACCATCTTTTTAATAACTTAATGAGGATGGCAACAAATTTTTCCAGTATTTTCAAACATTGTGCAGCAATTTGTTTCACCTCATGGATATACCTCTAGAACAGGGGTTCTCACCCTTTTTCGCTGGCATACCACTAATTCTAATTTAACACATTAAATGTACCACTAACCAAATGCGTTCAGGGAAATCTTATTTATGTTAATATTATCTTTTGATTTTCTTACTTAGTTTGCATACCACTCAACATTGGCTTGCATACCATAGGTTGAGAAATGCTGCTCTACAGAAATATAAATAAAAAAAAATTAATGCAATTTCTCCAATAGGATAGTAAGTGGTGACTCTGAAGTAGGTCTAAGTCTTTTTTATTCCATACTTTACATTTAGAATTGCAAGACAAATCAGGGGAAGTGCATTTGTAATTATAATAAAAAGTTCCATATTTTATAAAAAGTTTAATATTTGTCCCTAACACTTGGCCATAATCATTTGGATGGCAACATGTTTATGTAATTTTTTGCAGAATTACACTTGTTCATGGTAGCCCAGTGAGAATAATCTACTGGTCTTAGAATCTCACAGGAACTACTACTGATGCCTTCATGATCAGAAATCCATTTCAACATTTCTCTTCATTTCCAACTAGGTAATTGTTGTGGATGTCAATGGTCTATAATTTCAGTTTTCCAGTACTGGTGTGTTCAGTGTTATCAAACACAATGATATTTGTCATGTATTTTGGTAAATATATACAATTAAAGCTAGAGCATCTTTTTGGAAAGGCTGTATTATTAGGAAGTGAACGACTGAAAATCTTACATTTGTAAATGGATTTCTTGTCTTACCTGTGCAAAGTAGCAGTTGATTAAAGTATCTCCAAACTGTGTCTGGTGCATGTGTATTCTAGCCTTAGCAGCAGCAGCTGGGCAATTATAATTCACCCTCATACGCCTAAAGCTTCTGAAAAATTGGAATGAAGCTGGTTCGCCAAACTGAGTGAAGAGTAATTCCAGTTCTTTCTGAAAAGTGTAAGACAAAAACTACAGCTCTAAAAACAAAGTATAGCATTAGTAAACACTGTGAAATTCAACTGGACAGCATATCTGCTATTTACAGACTTCAAGAAAGTCTGTTATTCAGTTGCAAGAGAAGTGCAAAATTTTAAATGAATTCAGTATACCCATACAATTAGTTAGGCTAATTAAAATCTGATGAAAAGCAATCTACAGTCTGATGCAGTTTCTATTCAGAATGATCTGAAACAAGTAGATACTTTAACACCACTATTTTCCACTTCACTTTAGGACACACATATGAGAAGATACAAGAAACAAGGAGGGCTTGGAACTGAATGGGACATATTAGTTTCTGGTCTATATACAATGCAGAGAAAATAACCTGTACTTATATATTATTATATACAGATAGTGAATTAAGTGTACAGCCTTTACATGTATAGTCATTTACTTTCTACATCAATTTGGTAATAAACATTTTGAGTATAAATTTAAATATTTCTAAATATATTTTGTAATTACAAAGAAATTATTATTAAGAGTGTAATTATGTATATGACTAGGCATACTTTAGTATTTTCCATTCTTAGGGTTCCTGTATGTACCTATTGTATTTCTACATATCTTCTAATGTAATATACCAAATATCCAATGACTGTGATGTCAGTAATGAGGCCATTCCCAGTCAGAAATATCATACAAACATGAGTCGTTCTCAACATTTATGGAGCTATGGACAGAACATGATTACATAATGCACTTCCTGTGTGATAGGGCATTCCACATTTCAGTTGACATATGATGGAATTCCCAAATGAGCCATTTCTTGGCCAACATATTAGTCATGATAGTTCGTAGAAATGGCCTCTGTGGCCACTGGACCTCGCTCCCCATGAAGAACATGGTGTATGAATGCAAAGTAAACAGAAAAAAGGAAATACATAATCAAATTATTGATGCCACAAGACACATAAATGACTCTGTTATTCTCCACAACCACTGAAAATCAAATTTATTCATGATATTTCTAACTGGGAATGACCTTAGGAATACAATCTTTTAGTATTGACATTCTGTCATCAGACACTCCATCCTATTTGTTGTGACCTAAGGGATGCATCTTATATGTCTACTGAAATAAGTATCAGACTTGAATTCAGTTTACATACAAAATTCTAAATACCTCAATGAAAAACACAGTAAAAAAATTGTACATTCTGAAAAAGTGTCCCTAAGATTTGTGCCAGCCAACTTCTAAAACCAAGCTCACAAATCTACACAGAAGTCTTGGTAAAACCAAAGCAAACCTAACACAGCAGGAAAACTGCAGGACCAAAAACTGTTGTGGAATATTGTGGGGCCCAAACAATATTTTGCACTTTAACTACAGTAACAACATAAAACATTACTTTTTTTTTCTCATCTTTGAAGATGAAGCCATCTAGATTTGTAACTATCAATGAAGTTGGAAGATCTTCATCATGAATCAATTCATCCATAGTTCGTGCATCATCTAAATTCTGTCTAGGAGCATCATGATGAAGTTCTAATTCAATGTAATTTGGATGAACATTGGGCAAGCCATCTACTTCGTTGATAATAATATCATTCTCATCATTTGACATTGGTTCATCTGAATCAACAGCCATTCGCCCTTCTTGCTCTTCCATTGTGATATGCCAAAGTTGATTTTGTAAGGCCAAGTACAGGTTACAAAGCTAAACAAAAACAAAACATATTACACACGTAAATAGAATACTAAAATGTTGGTATGGTAAAGTTTCCCTTGTGCCTTAGCAGCAAAAGCACGGATCTCTGCAAGATATAAATGGAAGAGGTCAGCTTGGCGCTTCGGTAGCTTTACCTCCGGTACCAACTACTAGCATGTAGGTTACAATGATAGGAGTAAGAGTCACACGCTTATTATTTGTAACGCAATTTGTTGTAGATACTTCCAAATAATTATTGTAAACAAATGGTCAATATTTCAAATACAGAGTTTCAGTTCCCACATGTTTACACAATATTTCACCCGCCGGCACCCACAAGCCACCTATAGCACATTTATTTTAATAGTCCAGTTCTTACATTGACATTACCACTTCTGAGCTTATTTTATTTCACAAGTTCATGTCGAAGAAATAAATGTCTGTCTGAATTAAAATATTCATCAATATCGAAAATGAATAATGTTTCAATTGATTAGACTCATTGACGGGAACATGAAAGCAGAAACACCTTTGGCCTTTCAAATTTGAACGTCAGTGATTTGTTTATAAGTTTCGGTAGACCTCCGCAGTAGTCTGCTAGCTCTAGTGCAGACAATCCGTAGCTAAATCATAAGTTCTTACTTCTAATTGTTCATCTATGGAACTATTGGAATTTTAAATTACGGCTGTCATAGAATAATATCAAAGAGAAAAGGAATACAATCTGTAGCTAGTGCAGTTTCTGTTATGACGTAGGTTGTGAGAAGGTAGTGCATAAAGATCTGTTTAGGGTACTTTGATGAAAGGATTTTGGCTTAAACTTTAATTTTTTTATTGGGGTAAAGGTATCTTAAACAGAGAAATAACTTTTTTAAAATTTTCGTAGGCTTTAAAAACGTAATGTGAACGATGGCTGTGCCTGGTTGGTGTGGTTTGTTTTTAGTGATGTAGTTATCAGAATGCCCAAAAAGATGATTACAAAAAGTTGCCCAAAATGTGTCCAACAGGTTAGTACAATGTGTTATCTCGTTAACGTGACTGTATAGTGCCATTTGTTTCGTCATATGTTTAGAAAAACAATCTAAGCAATAAATACGACCTATACCATTTTCCTTGAGTAAATGTAACATTGCCTTTAATGTAAGTTTCATAAAAAGTTCACTTTGTTGATGGAACCGTCACCAACTGTGATCCCAGAATTCCGTCAAAATTAGTTACATGATATTTTATGAAGATGGGGAGGAAGCACAGGTTGCAAGTTGTTCTTATTTTCCTGGTATAAGTATCAAAAATAGGATTTTGCTCAACACATTCTGACCCCACCCCACGTTAAAATTGATCAGTTGACAAGGATTCTTAGAAACCCAATTGAAAATGTAGTGAATACAAAATAGGTGTCAAAAGACTGCATGCAGAACGTCAATGCTTAGTCATTAGCACTGTTGTTTGGTGTTTCTGAGGGTTATGTTTCAAATCTTGGCCTGGAGATCACCTGTCCCCAGTTTTCATGGTTTTTCACAGTCCCTCAAGGCAAATGCCAAAATAGTGCCCTAAATTAGGCAACAGCTGCTTCATTCCAACCTTCCCAGTTCATCATTAGTATATATATATATATATATATTCTTTAGTCATATATAGTTATAGTTAACTAGATAATAACAGTGTGTGCATGAATTTGGCTCCATCTCTCATCCTCTTCCTGTGGCTCTGTTAGCTGTTATTCCTGTTATCTCCAGCATGTTCCTCTGAAATGCTGATGTAGAATCTTAGGATTGCATAGTGCATAAACCCTCAAGACTACAATCTAAACTCACACCATCATGAAAACCTCAAATCCTACATGATGTAAATGGTTTACTAACATTTGAATGTCTTCCATAAGAAATTACTTTAAGTTGTAAAAACTATGATCATGATTCTGACACATCAATGTTGTTATTCAGCGCTTATAATTTTAAATAGGTGAGTCTGTATGTAGCTTTCTTAGTGGATAGGTCTTCTGTAAAACCAACTGTTTGTTAAACAAAATGCCACTGCAGTTTAAATGGTGCATAACATTCTTAAATATTTTAGAAAACCCTGTTAAAAGAGCAATTGCTCCATAATTTGATATATTTGACTTGTCAGCTTTTTAGCATAGGATTGTTTTTACAATCGACCATAAATAATAATGAATTTATTTGCTTGGTATGCTATGTTTTGCAGCTGCCAGTAGCATGTAAAGCATGCCCATGTGGGCATAATTTTTTTTCTGCTCGGCGTGCAGTCATTACAGCACAAGCAGCAGAAGTGCGGGATGAAGGTATTACCAAGCGTAGGCGAACAGAGAGAGTGAAGCGAGGAAAACCAAATTATTATGATGCCCTGGAGTATGAAAAACAAACAAAAAAGGTAATTGTGTTTAGAAGGATAGAAACGTTTCAGAATACATTGTTGGACCCATGCCTGACATCCCAAAATCTTTTCCCAAAAATTTTTATGGTGGATTTTTCATACACTAGTCATGTTTGAAACAGGTGTTTTGTGGTTCTTTGACTCACCACCATGTGTGAGTGGCACTACTGTCAACAGTCTTTTTACTGCTAGTAGAAGACAGCCTGCTTGTTTGCACATGTTTAGTCAGTGTTTTTAATATTGTAGGATTTGCCATTTCAGTTTTGTGTACTGCGTACTAGTTTTACCCTTTAAAATGTCCAAAAGGTTAACAATGAGCTCTGAGGATTACAGAGGATTGATTAGAATAAAGCAAGAAGTTCAGTTATTGATGAAGTTGGACAATTTTATTGTTTATTTTGTCTGTATTAAATCTCTTCTACACAATGATCCAAAATCCAGAAAACCCTAAAATTTAAATGGTGTATTTTTATCCAAAGCAAAAGCGGAGTCGGAATGCCAGTGACATCCCTGGTGAGCAACACAGAAAAGGAGACTACATAGATGGCCAGCATCAACTGAAGAGAAAAAGAAAAAAGAAGGTCTCAGTTGAGAAAGAGCATGAGGAGAAAGATATTTCATTATCAGCAATCTCTCCTGAGAATAGCCTCAAGTGTTTTGTCATTCTTGCTGAAATAAACAGAAAAATTGGTTCCACATCATGGAGGGAATAATAGCATTTTAATCTACTTCTGTTTGATCAAGGCTTTTATATTGTTTGAATATTGGAAATATAATATGCATTACATATTGGGTATGTTTGACTTATACGCTTTATTGTTGTTATTATGAGACTAAGAGAATGCAAATTCTACATGTAAATTGAAGACTGGCCTTGATCTGGTCAACTGAATTATGTGATTTTCTTTCCTAGTTTGACTCAAATATTCAGAGCTTTACTGTGTAAATTTTGAACATTTTCAACTGAATTCAGTTGAGATCATAGATCATTGTTTTATTCTGTTTTGTGTTGCTTCATTCTAAAGATGAGAATTCCCCTCCTCACATCCATTATATCCTGTGCATGTCTGGATAACTCTTGAATGAGAGAGTTATCCTGTTGATTTTTTATTTTTGTTAGTATTAGCAACATTGTCGACTTGCAGACTTTGTATGTGGGAGCAGTTGCATGTATTATATGATTCTGCAGCTTTGTCTCTGAAGTAATGTTTGTTCAGGTAATAAAGGCAAAATTACTTTTTTTAAATTTCGGTTATTGAAAGTGCACTAAAAGATTGTGATGTAAGTAGTGTTTTGGGATGTAGGTATAGAATTACTGTACCATCTTCATCACATTATTGCCACTGAGAAACAGCCCAGGCAGTCTCATATGCTATCTTCTCAAGGTATTATTGTTAATTACATACTCTTTAGTAACATTGAGCAGTTTCATATAAAGATATTTTGAAGTACAAACATAGCAACTACACAAATTTCTGATGGTTTGTTTCCTTAGTATTGTGTTTACCATTGACATTGCCACTATTGTCATCATCATACTCCAAATTTTATGCTGTAGAAATTTTTGAACATAACTGACAGCAGAACGAGAGAAAGCTAGTGTTCTGCTAGTCAGTGTAAACTTTGCTCGACAAGTTGTTGGTTATTACTTTTTATAAATTGATTGTGTATAGAATATGTGATGGTAATTTGTTGAATGGATGACAGACATCTAACTCTGTGGTCGCAAACCCAAAGATGCAAAATTGCACATACCAAGACCTGCATTTGGATTCAATTCTGAGTCCATTTTACCTACTGACATCTGCAAGAGCCATGTTAATGTTTCCCTCTGATCTCCTTCTTGGTCTTCCAGGTTTTTAGTTTCAGTTATTTTTTGTATGCATTACTTGCCCTTCCTATCCTATATACATGCCCAGTTCATCATAGGTTCCTGTATAAAGTGTTTTTCATTCTGTAATATTCCGAAGTGCACATGTGGCTCATCCTTCTTGAGTCCAAATGTTTTCCTAGCATTTTATTTTCAGGCACTTATAATTTATTTTTTCTTTCAAAACAAGAGATTACATTAGATTATGTGAAATGCATATTATGGATGTCAGGATAAACAATTTAGTTGTGAGTTCTTCCACTCATACTCCCATAGTAAATGCTAAACAGATTGGTGGTGTAAGCTAGTAGCCTCCCCCCCCCCCTTATTTTATTGTATGGAAGATGTGTGGAACATAGAAGCTTAGTTCATGATGACAAATTTGCTGCTACGTGTTCATTAGTATTCTGTAGTGCCAATTTTCATGTAGTTGTCATATTGTGAATAACTTGAATCACATTGATAATTTTTGGTAAAGAGCTCCAAATTTCCATGTCACTGCTTCTATTCAATCCAGATATTTTCTTCAATGCCCCATTTTCATGCAATGTAACACTCCATTTCCCTCAGGACCAGAGATCAGATATCATGCCCATAAAATGGATATAAACTAACTAACTAGATGGCTTACCGAACCCGAAGGTTCATCACCGAATTAACCAAAGCCCTCCACCGGACCCTGTCCTGGGCCAACAATATCCAGTCTTCTTCAACTCCTATCTCCCATAGATCCTGCCTGAGATTATCCTCCCATCTACGTCTAGGTCTCCCCAGCAGTCTCTTCCCCTCAGGCTTCCCAACCAATACCCGGTGCACACCTCTTGTCCCATCCATGTGCGCTACATGCCCAGCCCACCTCATTCTTCTCGACTTAATCACCCTGACAATACTGGGGGAGCAGTACAGATTTTTAAGCTCATCATTATGCAGTTTTCTCCATGCCCCATCGTCTTCTCTC
>NW_019059628.1:1439384-1473317 GCF_000696155.1 Zootermopsis nevadensis
ATACTTTAATTTTCAGGTTCTTAGAAATCAGACGGGAAGACAAAATATTTTGAACTGAGAAGTAGCAAGCATTTCCAGAATTTAATCTCCTCCTAACTTCCTCATGTTTAGTATTTTTAGGAATCAAAAAGATGAAATATTCTTAACTGAATGGTAGCAAGATTTTAATCTGCTTCTTAATTTCTTTGTGAACAAAATTTAGATTTGTTACTCTCATTCCATATATTTGCACTCTGCCCAGATTTTTAAATAATTTATAAGCTGTTTTTATCCTATGCTCAGTGACTATACCTAAAAAGTTGAAAATCTTGCAAGCAGTGCATCATGCTGAGTGTATATTCAGTTTTGTATTTATATGATTCTGTTAACATAATCAGAGAAGAATGCAGGTGAAGTATGTTTATTCCTGAACAATTAAGATTAAGTCATGATTGTTTGGAAAAAAATCATTTACGAAGGTGCCTGTTAATTATGTACTTTTAAAATTTTGTTTTACTGGAAGTATACCTATGTAGAAATGCTAGTAATTAGCAAGCTATTATTTGTACTATACAATGTGAGACAGATGACAATTATCCAGAAAACTAACTCTGGTTTCTCTTGCTTTTTGCTGGTCTTTGAATCAAGTAAAGTTGAGAACCACTGAGCCTGGTGACTATATAGCTCATTCATATCTCTTCTTGTAATAAATATGCACATGATGCTGACCACTCATCTTTGTATAGTGCTAAGATTATGAATGCATGGAACCTTACATCTACTGTTCTGTGTGTTCATAGTGTGGTGGATTTGTTTATTTATGGTTTGGGGGCATGGGTGTATGAATGTGAAAGAAAATAAGTATTCAGAATTCCCATTTTTATTGGTTAAGAATATAGATGTGTATTGTTTCATTGTGGTAATAGGTTTGTTAAAATTCTTATACCTCTAGCATGAATGATTTGTCTTGCTTTATCATGTGATGGCATTGACCTTTCCCCAGCATTTGAATAGGAGCCAAGCCAAGGTCAGTAAGATAAGATATGTCATTGTCTCCCAGTTTGAGATGCTGGCCTATTATCCCTAAAGACACTTGTCGGGAGAGAACATTTTATCAGCAGGATTAGCATACAAAGGTTAAGGTATGTATATATGTATCAGCTGATATGGGTCAGTCTTCCTGAATCAAATCTTTATTTTTATCACATGTTAGTAACCTTTTTTATGATACATGTCTTATTTTCCACACAAAGTAAATGGTATTAGTAAGACAGTACACTACACCAAAAAATAAAACCCATTAAGGAGGCAAAGAAACAGTTTTGCCTACTAGAACATAACTCTTACAATGTAACATTTGATTTTTTAATATTAAATCGGAGACACTGTTAACTATGTTTGTGGTTGGTTGGCTATTACTGGAGGTTTTTGAAATCTGATGACTGTCCTCCACTCTGACATCCCTGTATATTTATTTGAATTAATTATACACACAATGAAATATTGATAACACAAATTCCATGGATTAGAGTCCTTGAGAAGCAAATAGGCACTTATTAAAAAGTTAATCTTTCAAGGAGCATGTAGGTTTATTGCCAAGTTTGCAAGAGCTGTGTGAGTCCAGTTTACTCTTTATTATGTCCTGTATTTTACTCCACCACTTGTGAAGTTTCTTACTGCCTACACCAGGGAACAATTTCTTGTAGTAATTCATAAAGGCAGACATTGTATCATAATATTGATTGATTCAGCTTATTTCACAATTCTATTTGACTTTCTGAGATTATATAGCATAGATTTCTGTAGCGATTTTTTTTTTGACATAAATACGTCTATACTTTAGGGTCAGTGTCATTCGGCAAAAAGTGGAACGAAAAAGTGTAACTTCATTGTTATGTTACCTAGGAAACGTCAAACTTCATTATGTTACCTTGGAAATATCATCTGTTTACTCAGCATTGTTGTTACCTAGCAAACGTCATCTGTTTACTCAGCATTATTGTTACCTAGGAAACGTAATCTGTTTACTCGGCATTATTGTTGCCTAGGAAACGTCATCTGTTTACTTAGCATTGTTGTTACCTATAAAACATTACCTTACCTTACCTTAACTTACCTTACTTTACCTTACCGTACCTTACTTTACATTACCTTACCTTACATTACATTACATTACATTACTTTACATTACATTCAGCTACCACAGACCCATTTCCAGCGTAACTAATTGAAGTTGAATAAGCAATGTCTTAATCAAACTTATCTCAATTGTAAAGCATGTATAAAGGAAATATTTAGATTAATGCCAATATATAAACTTCCTTTCCGTATAGATTTATTTACGTCAAATTCTCCGGAACCGTAGTTCCACTGTCAATTTTTTTTTTTTGTATTTTGACTCTTTAACATTATTACTTATTTTTCATCATGGTCACATTTTTTAAAGCATTTTAAAGTGTCCATGACTGCCCAGCAGACAGGGAAATGATCTTTGACCAGTCAGATACACAAACTCTGATAGTAGTTGTCAACAGAAACATGTTACATACCCATTTCTTTTACAGTGTTAAGAAATATTTTGTAACATAGACTGAACATACATTTGTAGGAGGAAGTTAAATAACTGATATTAAGTGAAAAGCCAGATGGTATCTTAAAACTTCAGGTGAGTTAGAAATTTCTGGAAAATACTCTGAACAAAAGTGAGTGATGGTTTAGTAAAGTGACTGGATATATGATGGTTGACCAAGATTCAATTCTTGACAAGGGCAGGGAGTTTTTCTTTGCCACCACTGTATCCAGAGCAGCTCTGGGGCCCACCCAGCAAGTTGTCCAATGGGCACTTGGGGCTTTTTCAACAGGGGTGAAGATGACCACCTCCATCTAGTACTCAGGTCAAGAATGTACGGAGCTTTACCTCTGTTACCCCATATGTTTCCATGGTGTAAAGAAGGAATAGATTTACTTTTATGCAATTTAACTGAAGAAAAATCACAGTTCTATTATCTGCATTTAGAAATGATGCATCCTTTTATCTTTGTTATATAAGAAAACATGATTGGAATGTTACAAGTATAGTTTCATATAAACAAATTCTGAGCCCAAGTTTACAGAAGTCTGGCTTAAAGCTTGTGAGGTCAAAGAATTGACCTTGGAAATTAGCAGTCATATGTATTTGAATATGCATAGACCCTTGATAATAAATGTAATTTATTATAACAGACAGGTTGCCAGGAGATGACACCTGCTCTATTAAGACGCACATTGTTAGGTTGTCTTCAGACTAGATTTTCCCACCATCCATTCAGCACTGGAAATCCTGCAGATATACAAGATGTGGTAAGTGTTTTTGTGTTCTCTGATAATGATGACTCATGCTTTAGTATAAGCATTGTATATATTTATTAACTTTAAAATTTTTAAAGAAATGTGTATCAGAGCATGGAAGTGTCTGCTTATATGATGATAAATGAGTAAATATTAGTAACCTCTGCTAGAAAATTTTTGCCACTATGTATGAACTTAATGACCATCATTTTTTTCATAGCAGTGTTTCACCTTAACATATACTAGTCTACTAATTATAGTCAGTGCTGTATTCTAATATAATTTACAACTGGACAAATTACTGTTTTACTTTTATATTTCATTTCTTAATATTAAGTATTTCTGTTCTCAAAATCACATTATTTATAGCCTGTTTTCCTTGACATATCCAATCAAGTCTGCACTGTTTCAGTATAGTTTTTTTAAATGTGAGTGAGCAAAATCTAATGACCTGACATTAGTCCTATGAATGATTGAATGACCAATTCATACATCATCATAGACATCTTGATGCTTTGTAGTCTGAGCTACTGAAAAGCATTATTACATAAACTATAACTAATAAATATTGACTGGAATCTTCTTCATGTTAGGGTTCAGTGGCTGGGGATCTTATGAACACAATAGTGAATCTTTGTATTATGTAAAAGGCAGGAAATATATTGACTGAGCAACTGTCAGCTTCTCGTGAAGGCCACTGCTTCACATACTTAGTTGTTTGTTTGATAGTTTCTTTATTTACTTTGTTGATTATTGTCAAAATACTTTGAGAAGAATAACAAGACTGGAAAGATGTAATCCATACCAGGATATACAGTTTCCACATGTGTTCTTGACAGATATTGAATTTTCAATGCTTCTAGCAGAAATAAAAAAATTATATTATGCTGTGTAATCATTATTATCAGCGTCATTCACACAAGCATATCGATAGATTGCAGGCAATATAAAAACATATTTCTTCAGCTTAAGATCTATTGTGTAAAATTGTTTTCGTGGACTTATCCATCATCTATGTTTTATGAACCACAGTGTTTCAGACGTTGGTTCTACTTCAGATGAAATGACAGAAGAAAAAAAACAATCTGTTGGGGCCCCTGATCTGGCAAGTTCCAAACTTAGATTAACTTGACCAGGGGTCCCAGTTGATTAGGCACACTTACAGTCACATGGTCAGCCCATTATGTGTCCATTTCATGCACTTTATGCAAGTAATGCATACAAAATTAAATATCTCTACATACTTTCAGCAAGTGCAAGAGCAAATAAAGCAAAATCTAGAAGCATGTCACATGACAGAACTTGTTCGAGATTTTCTACATCCTGGCGACTTCTACAGGGCTGTACGTAATATTGGTATAAGTTTCTTCTGTGGTGTCCCAGACTCATTACTTAAAGGTAACAAGAAAAATATCTTTCAACCATGTTTCACAAATACTGTAAAACTTATTTAAAATGGAATCCATTTCAGACAGAGTTCCATTTAATGTAAGTTTTTAGTAGTGGATTAAATATAATGGATATATATATATATATATATACACATATATATACACATATACTTTTTTTCTACAGGACGAATGAAAATTTATTGCCAGTTCTGTGTCACAAGCGTTGTTCTCTACAGACAAGTGTGGAGTCTTCATGAGTATTAAGCTTTAGGTAGATAAAACAATAAATAGGGAGAGACAATGGGGCACTTCTGTTGTCTGGCAGCCACTTACATGGACATTCGAAGGGCCGTCTGTTTCTTCCACGATAATGACACTGTACTGCAAACCTTCAACTTCTTTCTTTGCAGCTAACGAGACCGAAATGGTACAGGTTACTTCGACTTGGAGTCAACTTGGGGGGAGGGGTAGGCTTAAACCTATTTTTCCAAATGCGGTTGCTGCGAATTTAAAGTCATAATTATCCTTAATATTCAGGACTCCTCATCAGAAACATAAACACAGAAACCCAGAGCTGCTAAGCTGACACACAACTGGCATCACTCTGCATGGACCTACAACCAGAAACTTCTCCTGTACTTCGTTAAATGTTCACCATATAGAATGCTCTTTCAAACACAAGCTGAAGGTCTTAATGACAGCTATAATTCATAACATGTACCACATATTTTGTAAGATAACCAGTAAAGTTCGATTTGAAATGAATTTAAAGTACGGTTTAAACCTGATTTAAGTTTCAAAAAATAGCATTCTCCAAACATGTTTAAGTGCGGAATTCCAGTGTCACATTCAATCAAAGTCCATCGAACGAAGAAGGCGAATGGTTAGCACTCTTTATTCGTATTCGGGAGGACCCGGGTTCAAGTTTTGGCAAGGAAGCCAGCTATCCTGACAGTTTCTTCATGATTTTTTTCTTTTATTTGTACCGGGAAAATTCCGGGACAGTACCGCTTTCTTCCATATAATTTTCATTTCATTGTTTGTCGTATCATTCGACAGCATACAGAACAACAAACAACAATATAAATCCCTTTCGTACTTTCGAAGGCGAAACTTGCTCACTAAAGGCCAGACTTCCCCATCATGCTTTCATTTAATTCACATCGTCTTCTGCTTTTCTTTATTATTTACAGTAGTTCATTTAAGCATTCTACAAGTCTTGTTTATTACTTCTTTCCCATTTGTGACAGGACTATTCCTTATAAGATAAATTAAATAAAACACATCAGAACAAAATTGTTCTTTCCTAACAAGGACTGGGTAGAAAATCTCATCTGAGGCCAGTGGGATAGCTTTTGCTTGGCCCATGTCACATCTTTTATATTGGCACGTTATAGTTTGCCTTGCATGGGAAACATCCAGGGAACATTCTTTCAATGTGGTCAGTTTCTTTGGTATTGCATAATGTCTTCCACCACATTCTTGATTTGTAATAATTTCTATATTTCTTCATGTCTTATTTTGCCCTTCAGTGTAATTCCTAATATTAACCACAAGAACCTCTTCTTTGATGTTTTATTCTCTGCTGATCTTGTGATCTTAGCACCTATGTTTTGCTGCCACATATGATGACTGTCATGAACAGGATGTTATGCATCCTTACTGGCATCTGTGGCCTCATATTTAAGACATTTATTTTAATCACTGTTTAATTTGTTATTTTTCTTAATATTTTGTTTCACAATCAAGTTAATTTTATACATTGTTATATTGCATCATGTATATGTAAATGAATTTGCTACTAATTGGTGGTGGCTCAAGTTATATTGTCAGACTTCTTAATCTTTTTTACAGATTTCTGTGCATACGTTGCTTATAATGAGAAGGAGTCCCATCATATAATAACTGCAAATGAGGGCAATGCTATTGGTTTAGCAGCTGGGTATCATCTTGCAACAGGCAATGCCAGCCTTGTTTACCTCCAGGTAATTTTTGTCTCATTTAATATGAATTGACTTATTCAACTTAACAGAGTTTGTAACCATTTTCAGCTAGTGAGATATTATTTCTTAACATTCAGAGTTTTATTTCAAAATCGTAAGAAAGCAAACCACATCAAGCATACTCGGTGTGAGAGAAGATTGTCATATATTCACATCCCAGTCAAGATAACTTCTTTTACTGCTTGCAGTTTTAAATGTTGCAGGTGCTCCTGATGGGCAGGGTTAATTTTGTTTGGTTGGAATGATTCAGTAACATTAGTGCAAGAACAATGCACGTGAAGTGGCGTGAAGAACACCTTTGAAATGTTGGTGTACTTGAAAGAGTACACCTTTTCAGACTTGTTGTTAATATTAGTATTTATTGTCTTCTTGGGAACTACTTATTGCTTAAGTAGAGGTTTTGTATGCTTTAAATTTGTTGAATGTAATTTCAAAGATTTGTGCTGTCACCGGGTGTTCAAGATTTGAATGAGATATGTTTCAAATACAAGTGTCATTCTTACCATCCAGAACTCTGGATTAGGCAACACTGTGAATCCACTTGTATCACTTGCTGCCCCAGAAGTATACTCAGTGCCTATGCTACTGCTGATTGGCTGGAGAGGAGAGCCAGGAAAGCGTGATGAGCCCCAACATATGCTTCAGGGGCAGATTACATCTCAACTGCTGGGCAAGTACATATTGTTATATTGCTCTTACTGGGCATTCCTATATCTGACTCATGATTTCATTAAAATGTCTCTAAATACCAAATTATGTAACTGTAACAGAAAATTTCTCAGTCAAACCAGTATGCCTGTTGAAAATCAAGTTGATATTAACTTACAAAACCACGAAACTGATTCTGTACCAGAATGTATATATCCACCTGCCTTCATCATAGTAACTTTGTATCATTTTCTTGTGTATGACCCATGTTTAAAATTGTGTTGAATTTATCAAAGCAGATATTTGTGAATTCTGTGGAAAATATTAATCTTTCTTTCTTTCACACATAAATGCACAGATTTGGTGAATAGGACATTTCACAATTTGCACGCCCTTGATATATTTGTTTTTTCAGGTTGTTGAATTATTTCTTTGTAATGCACTACTGCCATGTAATTTTTCCTCTCTCAGACACACTACATATCCCATTTTCGCCACTGCCTGATTACATTGAAGGAGCCAAGAATGCTCTGAATACAGCAAAACAGTACATGGAGAACCATAGCAGTCCTTATGCACTTTTAGTAAAGAGGCAGACATTTTTACCATATAAACGTCCAAGACCAACTTCGGAGTAAGTGTCATAAATTAATTCTGGCATAGCAACAATAGGTTTGTATCTAAAACAAATAAACATCAATGCCAATAAGGTATGCAAAATAGTAAAGAATGAATTTGGAAAAATATGCGACTTGTAGAGTGTCTTCCCCCTCTTGTATTTACTTCAGTCTCATTTATTTTGCTTCTTATTTATGTAAGTTCAGGAAGTTTCATACTTTAGAAATCTTCACTCCTCCTAATTTAGCCTTCTTTCTGTTAACTTAGTTACTTATAATTTTCATGCTCCATATTAACATGTTTCATTCTTACAGAATTTTCTTCAAAATGTTGTAAATCTTTGTGAGATTTTATATAGTACTCCACATTTTGGAGAACACAGTGTTAATTTTGTTTTATTTTTGCAAGATCTTAAGATAGTTTGTTATTTTCTTCTTTTATTTTCAGATATCCATTGTCAAGAGAAGTGGCCCTTAAGATGGTTGTAGACTCACTTCATGACAGTGATGTAGTTGTCAGCACAACAGGAATGCTTTCTCGGGAGCTGTTTGAGCATCGAGTAGCACGAGAACAAGGCCATGAAAGGGACTTTCTTACAGTTGGATCTATGGGACATGCATCTACAATTGCTCTGGGAATAGCACTGAAGAAACCTAAACGACAAGTATGTGGTTATAAAGATGTGTGAATGTTGGTCACAACCTTCAGTTGGTGCATAATATAGTTATGCCCTTCAACTACACTGTTTAGTCATGTAAGTCACAGATACAGAACCTAAATAAATTAGTAAGATTTTCTATAATAAAATTACAATGAACACAATACTTTCAAAACATGATGTCCGTCTCTTGAGATGTTGTGCTGTGTAGTCTGGTAGAAGTTTGCCAATGTTTCAGTCATGCTTGCTGCCTCAATCATCAGAGACCTAAGCTGCCATATTATAGGTCACATATATATATATATATTATTGTGTTTTGTAACACTATAATCATCTCCTGTATTCTCGTGTTACAGGTATTTTGCCTGGATGGTGATGCATCAGTAATTATGCACATGGGAGCACTGTCAATAATTGGCCAGATGAGACCTCGAAATTTGAAGCACATTGTCTTTAATAATGGTGCTCATGATTCTGTTGGAGGCCAGCAAACAGCAGCATTTAATTCTTGCACATTCCGTATTACTGGTATTGCTGTCAACAGTGGATACACTCAGGTACAACATTGTAATTTTGTTTTTCAGACATACCAATATAATAAACTGTCCTAACACTTCTATTGCAAGATATTAGCAGAAAGTTTGTGAATCTTCTCCTAGCTCTTAAATGACAGTGTCATTTGCACTAATTGTAGAGAAAAATTGCACATGACAATATTGATTAGATAAACTACCATATCCACCACTCTATTGTTTGTTTGTTTGTTTTTCTTTAAATTCTCTGGTGGTGGAGGGGTAAAACTGTGCATGTGATGGCATAAACACACAGACTACATAGCAGTTACAGTTAACATATTTATTTTAGTACTTGCAGATGGAATAAAAATTGTGTGCAAATTTGTTTCAAGAATGGTGCTGTTGTTTGTGATTTTTCATTTCTTTCGTAAGTTCTGCTGAGTAAGAGCCTCGTATCAACATTTTTAATATTAATTCTATTCGTAGCCAAACTTTCTGAGAAACAAAATAAATTATACCAGAATTACATTATAAAATTACACGCATCTTTAAGAAATTAGTTATTTTTTTCTTGGAGGTATGCATCTCTTATAACTTTGATGTTAACATCACATGCATCAGTACTATGGGCCTCATTCAATGGGTATGAAGTGATTTTCCCCGATGTAAAGCAGCCATAGTGCCGAAGTCTGTACAATGTATGGAGCTTTATCTCTCTGCTTCCCACACACTTTTGAAGTGGTGCTTAGACACATAAACAACATTAGTTTTATTTTACATCATCATCAGCAGCAGCAGCAGCAGCATCACCATCTTTACCACAATATTGCTAATTTTTGTTCATTATCAGTTTAATTATACATGTGACAACTTGCAGGGAAAGGTAGCAGAGACTGCAAATGATTTGATGAGTGGGGTGCAGTGGCTTCAAGAAACTATTGGGCCAGCCATGTTGGAAATAAAAGTCCGCCCAGGTAGCAGAAAGGATCTTGGTCGACCAACACGATCACCCATTCAAAACAAAGTAGATTTCATGAATTTCTTAACAGTAAATGCATATGAATAGTTTATTCTGTATGAATTTCTTATTGAATAACATATTAAATACTTGCAGAATTACAGTCAGTATGATCTTAATGTTTATATACTGAGAGAGAAGACACACACAGAACCTGGTGTATGAAGTTTCACACAAAACTACAAAACATTGTGCATTTTGTGCTCTCTGGATTGTATTATGGTTTTCAGTTTTTGTCTGAAGAATAAGTGTGTACATTACATGTTTTTTGTCATATCTTGTTGCTGTAAAGTTGAAGTCACTTCTGTCTGGTTTCATCTTTAAGGAAGCAAGATTGTAGGGAACTAAAGGCAAGCTCAGCCACATTGTGTCCAGTAAAATGATTAAAACATTCTCTTGTAACCATATTAAATAGGCATCCTTTATATTGCTGATATTTTTTTTTTTCCAAGTAATGTCTGAAAATATAAGAGAAGTAGTAAGCTTTATGGGCTAGGAATCAGATTCTCAAGCAAAATCATCTGAAGTGTTTAATACTTATGTGTAAAATTCAAATCGTTTGATATTTTACTTTAACAGAAAAATATAACTTATACAGATATTCTGAATTCATAAGATACTGGAGAAAAAGCTGGAATACTGTGACATTGTTTGTCTCAAAAAATCACATTTGGCAAGATTCATATATTTTAGAGTAACTAAGAAATCAAAGTTTCATTCACAGAGTGCTTTAAATGTTGGGAATTATTAGAATTATAATGCGATTCTTATGCAAGTATGTACAAAATGATTATATATGGATCCCAACCATAAGTATAATTTTTGTAGCATTAGAGGTTTTCACGGCAGAGTCTGAAGATGGCTGCATTCTGGGTTGTTGTGCCATGTAGTCTTGTAGAAGTTTACCTTTTATTTCTTTTTTTCCTCCCCCTTCCTTCTATATCGAAGTGCAGTCTTAGGATTCTACCAAACTACACAGCGTAACAACCCAGAAGACAGCCATCTTCAGTATAATTTTTGATTTCCATAAATATGCCCATTCAAAAATCGTGAAACCTTTCTTAGGACTTTAATTTTTTCGGCGGGTTCCAGAAATTTAGCTTTCTGGACGTTTCATCGTTGTGTGGCAACTATTTAGTGCATTAAGTAATCGCCATTGCCAGTAAAGAGATTATTAACGGACAGCAAAAGAAATGTTTAATTATTTCATAACGGTTTATTTCACACCAATCCGTGATGTATTGTAAGAAGAAATCGGGCCTACTAAGATGGACGCTTTCACTTGTTTTTAAATTACAAATTCAACAAAACGTTCAACGAGTTGAGTGTACTCGCATCTAAGTTCACATAAAAAATACCAGATCGCGTACGAAATCCAGTAATTGCAATTATAAAGCTTTACTTCGAGGGACATATTGTAATATTAGGTTGGTACAGTGTGAATTCACGGATCATAGAATGTTAATTTTTGGATATTGTATTTGTCAGGGAACACGTGAGAAATGCAGCCTACTTACTATTGGTTGTAGTCTCTATTTTGTTCACGGAGTGTGTCTGTGTGATTTGTATGATCTTTGTACGTTACGCAGGATTTATGTGAGTAAATTTGTGATGTTATTCTGGTTGCTGCATTAATAAAGTGAACATGCCTGTTCCTCTGTTTCCTAGTTTGACACCTAAAATTACCGATTCCTTGTGGTTTAGTGTTGACAGACCCTGCGACGATGAAAATGAGATTGTGCAGCTGGAACAAGAACATCAAACGTGGGTAAGTTTGAATTGGATGCATCTTTTGAAAGGGCATGGAGGTAATTATGCATAGGTGGGAGACTACATGATTAAATGATAATGCTTGAATGAGGTGCAGTCATTCAGAGAACTGAAATCCATCTGTTATTTTTACAACTTCGGGTTAGAGCCGCCACAAATGTTTGGTGTTTACCAAAATTTCGGCAAACATTGCAGTTGCATTTTCAAGGTGGGTAGGAGGTGGGGTCAGTTTATAAGGCTGTATATAGTGCAGGCAGTGAATGGTGAGAGAATTTTTAATTCTCAATGAACTAAAATTCTAAAGTTCACTATTTATGTACATTTCGTTGAACTTCATAGTGATATGTGCCTTACTTGCTCTGTTCCAGCTGAACTCTATAGCACAGGAAGATTCTGACTTGATTCCTATTGGAAAAACAGCATCAGAGGTATTTTAAGTGATGTTAAATAAAAAATAATTATAGTTTTTAGTTCCAGCTTTGTTTTTAAAATATTCTTTGAGGCTAATGCAGTATCACCTCCAATTTACCTTTCCTGCTACCTGTACTTTTATACAACTCTGTCAGCGAGTGCTTGTAACCACGAAAGATATCACAGAACTGAACCATGAAGTCCCTAATTAGGAATCAGGTGTACATAATTATGCTCATTTGTCCTGTTTTAACTTTTATTTAATTTTGTTCCTGATAGATGTTGGCAAAGATCCAGAAAGAAATCAGTATAATATCTTTTTAAGTAATTGTTATTTAATTGGCATGTTGAGATAATTTATTAGCTACATCTTTCAGTGTGTCACACATTGCCATGCAAGGAGTCAAAATATGCAAGAAAGTAAAAGAAAGAGGATAAAAATATTTCAGTTGGTTAATAATGTGTTTGAAATATTTCACAAAGACATGTATTTTTTATGTTTATATCTCAAACATTTAATTTCACTATTTGTCTGGCAAGAATACACTAATATATCAAGATAATGCAGTGCCATGATTGACATGTCCAAGTAACCAGTAGTTATACCCTAATTTTTTAGATTAAAATGTCACAGATTTCAGACACACTAAAACACCCACAACAGGGATCACTTAGTTTTTTTAATTTTTTTCAGTAATGTTTTTCATATAGCATATGAGTATATTCAATTTTAAATTTCATAATTGTGTTTTTATGGTTAGAAAGTGAACTTCATGTAGTTGGATTTATGAAGAAAAAAAATGTTACAGCATCTTGAGGAAGAGGAAGAAGATGATGAAGAGGAAGATGATAATGATGATGATAGTGACACTCATGATGATGAAGATGATGATGAGTTAGACATGGAGGTAACCTACGAGCGGGACTCTCCTGTGGATGTAAGCATCCGTCTTGGTTCAGGACATGGTGTCAGATGAACAAGTTGAAATCTTGCAGGTGTATATTTTGTTACATATGAACTGGTTAATAAAGTGAGTCGAGGATTGTTTTATATATATATTTCTGCTTGTCAATATTTCACTGTTTTTTCTTATTATAGGAGGCAAGGTAGGGCCAAATGGGTGGAACACATTGCAAGTTAATTCAGAAGATTTTAATTGCTAGAGTACAGCCCCATTTAATGATGTTGGAGAGTCAGGTGATCAACATGATAAAATTGTGCAGTACAACAGCAAACTGCAATCCTTTCTTCTTCTTCTATTCAGTATTTTTTCTTGTTACAAGTGGCAGTTCTATGAGTAAGTTTTAAGGGAGTTTAGTGAAATAAACATTCATTTATTGCATACAGAAGCAGATATTTCATTCACACTCAGATTTCACCATTTACTTGTCAAATGTCTGATGCTGTGGGCCCTCACTTTTCTGATTGAACTTACCATCCTTTACAACCTTATTTCCATTTTGTTGCTATACTTGATTCTGTACTAGAGGTCTAGTAAAACAAATCAGGATTGAGTAGAAATTGTGCAGAGGCAGTGGGTTTGTCACTCACTACTCAAATGCACCCTACATGACTAAGGACAAGTTACCTTGAGCAACTGTCCCAGAATTGACAATAGGTCCAATCCTTGTAGTAGTTGGTGATGACATTGTTGGGAAATCACATGTATATTTAGGTGATTATTATCTTTTGCAAAAAAGTTTTAATTACAATTGATCACTTTTAAATAGTCATCAGTATCATACTATATACAGAAATTTATACAGTCAAAAACAGGATACTTTAGAAATTAGTCCACTGTCAGTTGCAGAGTGTCAAATTATTGTAATGCATTAAGTCACAAAATGATAGTACTTGTACATGATATTGCCTGAGTGCAGGATAGTCTTATTGTATTCTGTAGTCTGTGGTTTGTGTGCCCTGAAAAAATAATTCTCAGTGAAACCCTAAAAATATTGCATTTAAATAAAAACTAGTTTTGATCAATTTATTTATCATTTATGGTTCTTAATCACATTGATCATTGTTACAAGTGCAAACCCACCATTAACTTCAAGAAAATGCTTGTGCATTAATTTCTCCAGAAACATGCTTGATATTTTGTTGGGCATAAATTTCACAAAAACAAATGTTTAAAAATCAGGTATGTAATACAATAAGGCAGAGGTTCTCAACCTGCAGACTGCATGCAGTCCTTCAGTATTTTGTGTGACCCACATATTTATTAATATCAAGCCACCTGCATGATAATCTGCAAAACACTTAATATTGTCACTCTGGCAGTAATTACAGCTAAACTTAATGAACACCAAATTAAGATCTAAGATCTCGCGCTTCACTGATAGATTAATAAAATACCATGTTTCATTAAATTGCTCTCACGAGTGAATAAGAAATGGTAGGGCCACACTAAGTATGAAAATGTTGAGAACTCGTTATCGAAGTAAACATGTCTTAAAGAGTTAATGCTGCAGCTAGTTCTTCGGAAGCTTTTCCATTCTCTTTGTAGCTACCAACAATGGTGACGTTTTAAATAGATATAAAACTGTATGCCGTCATTATACCCAAATTGTTTTCATTGGAGAAAATGCTGGGAACAAATCTGTTCAGGATAAAGGCAGTAGTGCAGGGTAACCAACCCATAAACACATTTTCTTTAATGTCATTATGTTTTCTTACAAAAGTAACGTAAAATAGTAGCTGTTTATTTTTAAATGTATGTTCGAAAACAAAAACTATTGTTTAAAAATACCCTTAAAAGCTGATAATTTATTGCGACATATTTACATTGCCTATAGTCCTGCGTATACTGCCAATTATCAGCAGTGAATGAACTGTGATATATGTGTGGCGGGTTGCGCCGGGGAAAAATTGTCGGTTTGGCTACCTCCTGCAATGAGATAGGCTCCTAATCTCAGAGCTCGTAAATTAAACGCCTGCCAGATGGTTGATGGACAGGTATCCGTCAGACAAGTGGTGGTCAGAGAACTGTTGTATTTATCGCAATCTCCATCAATTTCTTACGTTTTCCGAACGGTCAAACTATCGCCGTAGATTAAAATATAATGCGACGACCACGTGAATGTTGCCGTATCAGGACATTATGGAATCGTAAAGTGTAAACTAACGTTAATAATTAGTGCATTACAGACACTTGCTCTGTTTGCATGAGGAAGGACGTTCTACTTCGAAATAGCAATGCAGTTTTGTCCTCCATTATGAACATTTTTCGTAACAGAAGTTTTGTATGCGTACGAACACCATGACGCTTTTCTTTGCATTTCGTGCTCTCTTTGAGCACCGTGAATATGTTCAATATTACTAAAGCTAGGCTTAATGTACATGAATAAGTGGAAGTCAGGGTCGGTTCAGGATAATTGTATTCCTGAGGTAAGCGTGTTACTGGTTATTTTTAAATTGTAATTAAATTTACAAATTTGTGTGGACGTTTGGCCGCGTATATGAAGAAAAAATCTCAATGCCTTGCCAGGAATTGATATGCGTATGTACTTTGTAACTTTTTGCCATAAATGCTGGTATGGATTTAAATATGAAGTTAAGAATGAATAATATGTACTTCATTTTATGATTATACACTACCTAAAAACCTAAACCAATATTAGTATAGAAAGCTAAAATAGGTATGTCCATCTGCCCTTCCCCCATATGGGTAAGTGGAATAAGGATGGCAATAGCAATGGCTTGTGTGATCACCAGTTTTGAATGTAATATAATAAATTGTTTTCCAATAAAATCTTCTGTATTCAGCAAATTATGAAATAAAAATTTCATTGCAATGATAGTGTATATTAGCTTGAGCCTTTAATGCATTTAGGAGAGCAGTACAGCATGTCAACATTCTGTCATGGAATAACCTCAAAATTAGATGGATTCGTTAAAATGTGTGTAAATGAAACCGGCAGTAACATTTATGTTTCGGTGAATTGTGGAATGGATATCAAAGAGGATCATATTATTAAAGTATGATGCACTTTTCTTTATATTACTCCATATATGATGTGATTGAAAAAATAATTTTAAATTGATATATCCAATATTCAATGCAAACCATTTTAGGCACCTACAAGTGTCATATAAATACAGATGGGTTTGAAAAGGTAAGTACTGTTTTCATATCACAAGACAGCTTTACTATACCTTTCAGCCTGAGACCAAGTTTGAACACCTTCAATTACATCCACTAGATAAAAAGTTCTGTGTTACATATAAATACTGGGAACGGCCCATTCTTCAAGTGCCTGAGCATTACGGGTCCCAACTTTTCGTTGGCTCGATATATAGTCATTTGGTAGGCACAAAACAGAAAAACGCGGACAAACATCCATAGCTTGAGTGGGATTCAAACCCACGGTACCAGCGACCAAGCGGCACAAGGCCCACGCCTCAGACCACGTGGCCACTGTAGACCCCTTACATATCAGTACTTTATTTAACATGAAAATATATCCAGTTGAGACTGAAAAAAAGAATGACACAGTGACCTTTCAGTCCATTTATCTATGAATTATGGAAAAATATCCTGTTTATTCTACCCTGCATTTAATCAAAGATATAATTTTTGTTATTGCTCATAACACATACTTGAACTTTGCTGCATTTTTAGAGGATTCAATATGATCTGAATTTGATCATGAGTCATTCTTTTTTCTTTTGTAAGTGAGCACACCCAAGTTACTTTCATTTTCAAACCCTCCCACTAATGTTGTATTCCATAGCAAAATTAAAAAGTGACATAACAAAGAATCCCCTTCTTTTAGACTACAGTGATTTGGGACTGCATCAAGCATGAATCTCTTTTGTGTCTTCCTGTCAAACTGTGACGTATTCTACATCAAACGTGTAGGATTTGAGGTTTTCATGGTAGTGAGTCCAAAGATGATTGTTTTCTGGGTTGTTGTGCTGTGTAGTCTGGTAGAAGTTTAACATCATTTCAGAGGTCCTTGCTGCCTCCATCATCAGGGTGATGGAGTCAGCAAGGACCTCTGAAACATTGGTAAACTTCTATAGAATATCAGCACAACAACCCAGAAGGCAACCATCTTCCTCCACATCAAACATTTTTGTACAATATGACATTATTGGAATTTCATATGTTCTCAAATACCCTCAATTAATAGCTATTTTATAATTTCAGAAGTGGGTCATTTTTTACAATGCAGTCCTCATTTTTGGCTGATGGTAGCAGTAGTGGTGGTGAAGATGAAGCCCATATGGAATTAAGTTTGCACTTGTGGAGGCAAAGGTGATATAGTAAACTAAATTATAAGTTAAACTGGTTTACTATTTTTTGACATTTTAATCCCTTTATGTTTAGAAAAACACAAAGTTCAGAAGCTGGCTTTGCTTCTGCCGTCAGGTGAACAACTGAATTAGTTGGGTCCATTGGAAGGGGCTAATCTCATTCTGTGTGAAGTTGGTGGCTTATCAAAGCTGACTGTGCACCATAGATTGGTTGTTTTTTCTCTTTGTGTGCCTTGCAAAACTGTCCAGTTATTTGTTTGTGGGGGAAGAGAGTGTTAGTGTTCTTTAATGTGCAATGGTTTCTCAATTGGAGAAGTTTAGTAAACACAGGGTTAGTGGGTGTGAAGGAGAGAGTGAATTTTTAAATGTATTGTGCTAATAATTGCATATGAAGTTAATCAATAGTTTAATGTTGCTCTTTGCTTCAGGAATTACTTGCAGGCAGAGGAAGAAGAAATAGTGAATTATGTGGTGAGACATAATGCATATGGTCTGGTAAAGGGCACTGCTTTATGGAAGTTGATGGAAGAAAATATGGTAAAGAAAAGTATAATAAATATTGAACATTAAGATGTGTACAAATCCATTCTCACACTTTTTCTCATTCTTCCTCTGCTTCCTCCTAAGATGTTTCCACAACAGTTCTTCAGTATATATAACAACCATTTAATTTAGAATTAGCATCATATGCTGTTCATGAGAATGAAAGAATCATTGCACCAAAGGTCCTTTGCGTCTATGTGATCTGCCATGATCATGTAACATGATTTGTTAAATTATAATTTAACACTTTAAGCTGGGTACACATGTACATTCTCTTAACTTTTAAACATTTCCTTACATGGTATCACATACGTATATACACTTGCTGATTGCAGGCTTGTAGAAAAGATCTCTCAATTAAAAAAAGTCCAGAGCCACTGCTGTACAGAAACAGGACTAAATAGCAGATTTTAAATATTTTTATCTCAGTGTGAAATTCATGTTTCAAGGTAATGTTTCAGGTGTCAGGTATCTTATTTTCCTAGAAATGGTTGAATTGCATTTATTTTTATGCATGTTTCTTTATTTGTGACTTATCTTAAAGTCAGGTAAGTAACAAACAATGTAAATTCTCTATAGTTTATTATAATAAGACCACAGATTTCCTTTCTTAATTGTAGGTCTCTGTTGTAGAGATGTTTTACACATTGTTTTTTGATAATACTTGTTTAGCCATTTTTTTATATCACTGTCATTTTAGTAAAAACATTACTGTAAGCCTCAGCTAATTTACTCACATTTTTATCTCAGATTTTGCCTTTAAATTAAGGTATGGACACTATTTGGAACACTTAAAATAATATTGTGTTTTTTGTGAATTAGGTTAGTACTCAATTTTCTGCAGGCATGAACCGTAGGGTTGAGGATTCCTGGGTATGTGTGGAACCAATATCATTTGCTGTATTTAATCGACGTTATGAAGTGTGGTGTTCAGTACTTTGATGTATTTGTAAGCATGTGCATGTGATCAGTTACACTCCCTTCTCCAGAAGACATACCTATCCTAGATTTCTAACCATTCCAAAGAACTTGCAAGATAAGATCTTAAATGTAAATTTGAGTTGTAATAATTAGCTTTATTGTATTGATTTGCTGGAGATTAAATAAGTGGTTTAAACTGTTTGTCATACAAAGCTTTGATTTTTTTGCAAAACATACACCAAATTTTCAGGTGTGCAAGAAAAGGACATGGCAATCTATGAAGGAACGGTTCCTCAAGAAGATCTTACCAAACATTAAATCATTCAACCTTTCAGAATCTCAGATCGCCTTGTTTAACAATATGTAAGTATTGCCATGTTTAGTTATTGTGTATTGATTTGTAAGTTCTTGTTTGTCAATGCATGATTCAGTTTTAATAACTGTGTTTGTAGTAGTTTATTGTCCTTAATGCTCAGAACATAAATTTATTTTTGTACTCATGTCTTTATTGTGCAAGATTTTGGCAAGTCATTATAACTATTTTGTAATATTTTATATTCATGTGGTTGCTGATGACAGAATTACTTCCATTAGGTTCATAAAATTAGCTTGTAATTTGACATAGGACCAATAGAGTTTGACTGAGTTTCTGGTATTTCAACTATTTTTAGAAAATCTGATGGAAGTAATCAGTTGCACAGAAGCACAAACTAATGTACAACAGCAAAACCACAAAACCAAGTAACATTTTTTGATACCAGATATTTATTTTTATAGTTTATTTAACAACTCTTGTAGTAGCTTGGACTATATAGTACTGGATGAGTGGATGACGGTGAATAATGAATTGGAAAGGATGTGGAAGGAAGCAATCATGGCTTAATTCAAAGTACTATCCTGACATTTGCATGGAGAAACTGAGAAAAATCACTACAAACCTCAATCAGGATAGCCAGTCTCTAGGCTGAGATTTGAACCCAGGATCTTCCAAATATGAAGCAGGATTGTTGTGCCAGATATGTTTGCAACTTTGTAAACAAAGCAAAAGTTACCATTATTTTATCTGTAATATTACATATGAGAGATTATGTCTATATTTTTCAGAAGGGATATCACAAGGAAACAAAGGCAGAGAGAAAATTTATTACAAGAATCTACTTCTCAGCTTAACAGGTTAGTCATCTTGCTTTGTGTTGTGTTGGGACCAAAGCTTGAAGTTTCCACAACAGGTTTTTGCGAAACATCTGTATATACCAATTGACATTGTCAGTTTTTAAAGTGACATTTGTGCAGATACCTGTCACTTATTCTGAAGTATTATAAAAATGGTAGCAGATGTTTTTCAGCAGTTTGTACATGACATTTTAAGGAGACATCCAGCCTTTAATGCATCCATTGCGAAAACTGTTGGTTCAGTTAAAGATAATAATTGATTCGTTCAATGACAAACCTTTGTTGTATATTATTATGTGTAACTAGTGCAGACAGACCTTTAATATTAATCCAGATTTAAACACAACGAGTTGAGTCTGTGTACTACTAAGAACAAAATAATTGTTATTTTCCGTTCCATCGCTGTTGACTGCTTTTAAAATCATCTTGAACTTATCTTTATTTTTCCGTTGTCACCCATTACTGCCTTCAGTTTCCATCCTTTCTTCATGTCATCATTAATGCCACTATGCCACTTTATGCTTGTCTTATAATAATTGGTATTTTGTTCATCTTCATTCCCATCCTTGATTTTCTGTGTGTCTAACTCAGCAGTTACGAGATTCCAAAGAAGGGTTCTGCTGTATGGGTTAGTTATATACACTTTGATAATCATAATGCTGCTCTAATCTTGATATGAGGGTGTTTAACAGTAAGGTAACAAGCACTTCTGTGTGAGTGACTTTATTCTTACATAGATGTATGACATACAATAATATTTTATTTCAGGATTATGCCATTGAGCATCTTTACATTCTTGTGTTCTTATTATTATTTTCATGATCCTTATAATAAACATTCCTGTTGCTTGTTTCTAATGTTTCATATTGTGTATGAAATTGTGTCAAAACACACATTCATCCTGTGAGGCCCTGTTATTTTAACATGTAACATTTTTTTCTTTGACTTTCGAAATAATCAAGACTCTTAACACTGCGACATTTTATATGTTGGTTTTGAATTAAACAGGGGACCTTCTTTGAGGTACATGTAGTATAACTCCAGAAGCAGTATTTATTTATTTATTTTGTTTCAGTTGTTGGACTTTTTTATTTAGCTGCCACATGATTTCCTGTATGTAGTGAGACTATTTATCTTGTTAGTTGTGAAAATCTTATGAATCTATATTATTCCTACTGTCTAGTGTTTTGTTGTGGCTGTGTTGTGGGTTACACTATGTAGTCTGGTAGAAGTTTATCAACATTTCAGAGATGCTTGCTGCCTTGTTTATCAAGGCAATGATGTAGGTAACAAACTCCTCTGAAACATCAATAAACTTCTACTAGTTGTAGTTAACAGTTGCAGTTGTAATAAAATTCATTATCATCTGTACCGTAACAAGTTGTGTTTAATCTTCTAGGAGATGTGGGAGTTCCAGTGAAAATAATGGTAATCAAAGTAACTCAAGTGTTGAACATTGTGGCGATCAAAATAAACAGAATTTTTTCAGGTATAGTTTTTGAAGTGTTTTAGAAGTCTTAGTGTTTGTATGGAAAGGAATGTATTGATTGTAAACATACACACTTTTTTTTTCAGTAGAAGTTCAAATTTTTACAGAGAAGATGAAGATAAAGCTCTGCTTAATTTTATTGTTCAGAAGAAAAGATATGATCGAGCTGGAGGAGTACATCTGTGGATGTTCATGGAACAAAAGCAGGTTGTTCCTGGTAAGGGAGTAACCAGTAGAGGCAGAAGCCAGCATAGGTTAATAAAAGTAATGTTTATACAGTGAAGACTTAATACTGTGTGTCTTTCTCATCTGGTTCATGGTTAGTTTCTTTTTATATCACCAGCATTAAATGAGAGTAAATGTCCATACTTGAACACATCTTTTTTTTCTTCATAAATTTAAAACACTTCAGAATGGTTATGACTTTCTGTACACTGGGATTGTCTTTGGGAGACAATCGGGCTGTCTAATATTGCGCCTCATTGGTTTTTGTTTTACAGGTCGTTCTTGGCAGTCCATGAAGGAGAGGTATCGTAAAACTCTTATGAAGAAACTGAACAATTATTTGCCCAGTGATGTGGTGACAAAAATAATGAAAGCTGAAGTAAAAAGTAAGCTTAACTAATATCTAAATTATATTATGTAATGATAACTGATTTTTAAACTCACTGCCAAATATTAAAGTGAATATTGAGCTGCCATTATAAATCAAGTTGGCTTTCTTTTTTTCCCCCTTATGTATATTTAAGAGCAAGCCTATACTTAGATGTGGTCATCTTCGTGCTATGCACATCCATAAATGCACTGGGTAAGTGCCTGTATTATATATCATGTATTTAAAAGTGAAGTGTTCCAGCAGTTTGCTGACATCTGTCAGAAGCAATGATACAGTTAATAAGATATCATATTCAGGAAAGTTTTTAAATCACTTCAAACTCCACTGAATTTGTTGGTTATGTTGTAATAGTTTTGTTGAAAAGAAGGAATCCCGTATGTTAAATAATTCAGGCTATATTAATTATTTGGTGTTGTAAATTATTAATTTCTGCAGAGGAGATGGCCTTTCAACTTTCATTTGTTAGAAGTGGCAGGAAACCAACCAGCACCATGGAGCAAAATTCACAGTTTTTCTCCACCTTTTTGTCACTTAGGTCCAAGTACTTTCTGAAGCCCCCTGTTTTCAAACATCCTCAGTTCATATTGTTCCCTCTCTGAGAGACCCATACAGAACAACAGATAAAATTATAATTTTGTGTAGACAGGTGACTGATTATACACGGGGATTGCATTCCTGTGAATCGCCACATATGTCGAAAATGTGTAAAACACGAAATGGGTCATCAGTGTTATACGACTCAGACAAGGGTAGAGGTGATCCCACAGGAGCTTTTTTCAGCTGTGACAGGCTCTGCAGCTGTGGTTGAAGGCTTCTTATTATGCTTAGTATTTTCATACTAGAATAAAATGTTGATTGAAATTCATCAGGGTATGATTTGTGTCATATCTTCATCTCTTGTCCTCTTTGTTCCTTTTGTTTATTACTTATATACCTTTTCTCATTTCTCCTATTTTCCTTTCATTTGTCCATTCTATTATCATTTCCTCTCCCTGTTTCTTCTTTTTCTCTATCCTTTTCACACCTTTCAAAACCATGCTATTACAGAGTGATAACATAAGCCATGCTACATGTTACATTTTTTAACATTTCATACAATATCTGTAAAGTTAAAAGTAAAGTTTGTCCCACTATACGCCATGTAGGCGTTTGGGGTGAGAGGAGGTATAGCTCCTCCCTTCCTTGACCTCGGCACTAGATAGGGGTGAGTGGTCAGCATCACGCCCCGGCCGGCTTTACCCCCGGGAAAGAACCCCGGTACCCATTGTAGAGGAGGCTGGGTGGGCCCCAGAGCCGGTCTGGACGCAGAGGCTAGAGGAAAAATCCTCTGCCCCCGTCGGGGATCGAACCCCGGCCGTCCAGCCCGTAGCTAGTCACTATACTGACTGAGCTATCCCGGCTCATATACAATATCTGTACCCATTTAAATAATAGTGGAAGAAGGTGTGAAACTGTTTTATGTAGTACAGCTTATGTTGAACACCAAGATAATTAATTGTTTTCTATTAGTTTGGTGTTTATAACCATTTTTCTTTTAATAGGATCATATCTTCTGAATGCCATCCATTTAGTTGCTGAGAGTGACATTCCATATCTGTATATTAATTTATTTAGTTTCTAAGTTAGTGTAATATATCAAAATCTTAAAATTCCTCCATTTCCACGTTTCTTTCAAGGGGCTAAGAAGAAGAAAACGTCATCTGCAAATGGCATACATTTGACACAAAATCCTGAAGTTGGTAGCACACAAAAGTCAGAACCTGAAACAAATATAAGAAGCAATGCTCATCCTGATCATCCAGCATTGGGATGCACATGTTGTTTTGACAGCAGTACAGATGCAAGTGTAGGCAGCATAGACAGTACTGTATTTTTGCCTTCAATTGAACCAAATAAGAGGGAATATCCACAAAATCACATTTCAAAACGTAAGCTATTCTCACAGAGGGAATCTCTAATGGAGTTCTCACCAGTACTTGAAGATGAAAAAAGAATACAGTCTTCAAGATATCTGCATATGCCAAGACAGCAATTTCACCATAAGGAGCTCAATAGTAGAAGTGATGATAGAGGCCAAAAGAGTGGTGTGACAGTTGTCAAAGTTGCATGCACACTTAAAAAGTCACAACAAAGTAAAGATATTCCTGCTTATGATACAATAAAATCATATTTACCACAAGAAATGATAGGTGATGATGAAGTTCCCAAAGAATTAGCTGAAAGAAGTCATATTGAAAACACACCTGAAGAAGAGACTGTGTTCTGTAAAGAAAGTGAAGTATTAAAAGTTACGTCCATTGCAGGAGGGAACAAGGGGCAGGTGTTAGATGATGGTATTCAAGAGAATATGTCAAATAAAAGGAATGAGGTGCAGAGGAAGTCAAACAGAAAAATTTTAAACGATTGTAGTGTATTGGAAGAACCGTCATGTGGCAAGCCCCAAGATGAGGTACAAGAAGTATATTTTACGTCAAACTGTGAAAGATGTGAGAGTGAGTATGTAGCCACACAGCAGAATACTGATGTGCAACTTCAAAATGTGACAGTGTCTGTCAATGAACACGAAGGAGTAACAGGTGATAAGGATTTAGTAGTTGAGGCAAATAAAGAAAAGCATGTTGCAAGATTGAAGAATGTTTGTGATGTAGGAAATGCCGCCGGATTTTCCATTAAATGCTTTTTAAATGAAGAAGCAGCTAATATAAATCATGACAAGTCAGTACAGAGGCATCATAATACAAAAAAATTAATGAATAAAAAATGTTTGAATGAAGTAATGCCACATAAAAAGAGTGGAAATTGTGTGTTGGCGATCAAGAAATATGGTAAGGAAATATTCATAGAAGAAATTATGCCATTTCCAGAAGCCAGTGCTCAAAAGCTATCTGCCAACGAGCATATAAGAGAAAGATCTGATGGAATACCAGAGAAGTTTTTAAATGAACTGAATCTAGAGGATTTGTCTGATAATGAATCATCATTGAAAGATTATTGTTTTACTCATAAAATAGTAATTTCCCCCAAAACGCAGTCTGATGATACATTCACTAATATAAGATCTCTTTCCCAGAGTAGTTATTCTAAGACACCCGAAACTTATTCTTGCAGTCGTGTTTCATTTAATGATGAAGATGTTCTGTCTGGAGGAAACAGTCATAATATTTTGAAACAAAAACACTTTGCTGATAATCGACATGATAATGGAAAGTCATTCGAGAAGGCTGATAATGGAACAGATGAAATTGATGAAGGATTTACAGAGAATAATATGAGTACAAGCATAATTCATATACAACCATGTACAGAAAAGAATGATCATGGTGGACTGTGGGTGTTTGAAAATATCAGTGGTAAAGTGAATATCGATAGCAACAGTGAAGGCGGAAATGATATTCCAATGTTAAATGCGTGCACAGTAGATGGGAAAAGTTCAAATTCCATGAGAGAAATAATGAATGATTGTGTACACTTACTGGAAGATAACTCTAGAGTTTTGGGTCTTCCAGTAGAAAAGTTAATTCCTTCAACCACTCTGAATGGACATACAGAATTTGCAGACAAAGAGCAAACACATGAAGTCTCTGAAACTACACATTCCTTACCCTTGTCTTCATGTGTGGAAAGTTCTTGTGAACTAACACCTGAGAATATTATAGCAGATGTAGGTCAACATTCTGAAGAACAATCCTCTTTCTCTTGTCCAAGCCAGGAATCTGTGCCATCTTTATCAGCACCATCATCAGAGGACTCAACCCACAACAAAAACAATGGTAATATTTTCTTTTCTTTAAGTATTGATTAAGTCCATGTGTTTTATTTCTCATGTATGCTCGAAGTATTTAGTTAGTATTATGTTTATTCTAGTTAAGAGTCTTAAACATGAAGATGGATAAATTATGAAAACATTGTTATTCTCTTCTTCTTCTATGGCTCTCTGGTCCGTATTCGGTCCATGGCCTCCTCAATTCTCCTCTTCCATTCGGTCCTCTGTTAGGTCTGTCTGTCCGAGGCTTTGATTGAGGTTTCGAAACATCTTCCTTTATACGGTGCAAGGTTGTTAGCCTTGCGACCAACCCCCAACCTGGAGGACCACAGTACCTCTTAGTCTGACCTCTCCCCCTCGACCAATCTGGCTAGGGAGGCCCTACCAGTAGCTCTTGGGGTCACTGAGGTACTCAAGCCATACGACCATGACAAGGTGCAGGTACCATTAAATGGGGAAAACATTGTTATAACATACATAATTGTGTAAGCTCATATACAAGGAATAATTTATCTTTCTGTATAACTGCTGAGTGTCAGATTTTTGTCGAAAGCCTCATTATTTTAGCTACCTTACTGAAGAAAGTTACTGGTATTTGTGTAGTTGTTTGCATCCTACTTCAAATTTTGGAGTCCCAGTTTAAAATTACAGCCCAGAGACTAAAGCTTTTATGGTTTTTCAATCTTTTCAGGCAAATGCTGGCATTTTGTCTCGGAATAGTCCGTAACTGCTTCCTTTTAGATCCTTCCCAATTCATCATTTTGTGTTAAACAGAAATGTAAGGAACTTTGTTTCATATATACATGCACATGTTAATCTAGTCTTGTGGTTCTGTTATAAAACCTTGCACTTGGGGTTGTACAAACTTCTTTTCATTTTTAAATTTAATAGCAGTATAATTTTTCTACAGTTACTGGACATATGTGTATGAAAGTCAGAACTTTTATGTTTACTGTGTAAGGCATTAAAATCGACGAGTTGGAATCATCGGTGTGTACTCTTACAGTACAGTCCTTAATTATCTGACATCTGGTTATCCAGCATTCTGTTTTGTCTGACGTGCTGTGTCGATGCGCTCCATTTTATCATCAGTCAACTCTGCATGTAGTGGAATTAATCACCCTCCCCCTAACATGCACCTTCCACATCTGTTGCTAGAGATGTACTACTTTTCTGGTACTGGCATGCCCTTGCCACAAAGAAATGGAAAGAAGCTTACAAGCAAATACCCATTACTACTTTCTTGAATAAATAAACTTTCATTTACAAAATTTATGTTATTAAATAACTTTCTTTATTTTTGATATGTTTTTCATTTGATTTTATAATCTTATTCTGTTGTTAATTCGTCTTAAAGTGTTCTTTACATCTTAGAAAATTGCATCCCTGCTGCTCCTAATTGACTACTATTAAATAAGAAACAGCCATTTGAAAATTACATATAATCCAAATCAGTATATAATGGGATCTCTTTTTGAAAGGGAGAAATTGAAAGAATCCATTTTGGTTCTCAGTGCATCTGTTTATCACAGGTTTGACTGGGAGACTTTTAGAACGGTCAGAGAAAGGGAGCTTGGCTTGCTGGTTTAAATCCAGCACAGAAAATTCCAATTCATCAGCTCGCTGGTCAGGATGCGATGTGTGTGAGTCCTCTTGCAACAGCTCTGCTTATTCTGCTGCTTGTAAGAGTCTGAAGAAGAACCAGTGGTGGAAAAGTAAAGACTGTTCTATTTGTGACAGATGTGAGACCATGGAACCTTGTATGGAAGATGCATAATGCCATGGCAAAGTAACTGTAACGCTGTCATGAAGTTCAGTATTGTAGTATATTCACCAGTGAAGAGAGAGATGAAGGAATGCTGGCAGAAGTGTTGGCTAACATAATTTTTCAGTTGTATTGTTGCAGATAATAACAATGAAATATAGTGCAACCTCAGTAATGTTAATTTATTTACATTATATAATTAAATTGATTATAAAAATACAATTTCAAGGTAAACTTTTATGTTGAAAAAATTGAATATATATTTAAGGTTATTGTTTGTGAACCACAAGAGTTAATTTTTATTTTAATTGTTTTATATTTTTTGCTGTTATTATCTTTCCATTATTTTATATGGGATAAAAATAGCCAACTTATTGCGTCATAAATGAAGTGGTATCCATATATAAATGCAGAGAGTTTCTTAAAAAAATGCAGATTTAAGAATTGTGTAGGTTGAAGATTACTGTCTTCTGGGTGGTTGTGCCATGTAGTATGGTCGATGTTTACCAACGTTTCAGAAGTCATACTGCCTCTGTCATCACGATGATGATTGCCCTGATAAAAGTGGCACATGAATAAAACGCATAAAGCAATATTCCCAGTGGAACTGTCCAAATAAAATCGTAACTTGTAGACTATAAGTAATGCGGTGATCTGATTGTACTCAGAGATTTGTGAAATATGTTGATTATCAAAAGCAATAAATCTTTTAGACATAACAATAAAGGGAAACTTATCACAGTAATCTACTGATGGAGATGACAGGATGAAAGATTTTGTCAAGATACAGAGCCTGAATGTAAAATGTAAACATTGACGTTTTCATCTATTTAGTGATTAAGTGAAATCTCATCAGGGTTACAATGAATTCTCATTGAATGTAAATCTAAAGAAGAAATTATGAATTTTGGTAAAATACTTTATTTGTTTTATTACCATCAAAATATATTATCATGTTTTATATGCATGTAGAGTTGGTTGTAATTGATAAGATGCATCCTGTTAGCAAGTGCACACATTCGTATTTTTGATGAGACATGTAGACTATATTTAGTACACTGAGAATATTGGATATGTACCTGTGCCTCTGGCACGGTTAACAGCTACTACATGAATTTTGTTCCTATATTTTTATTTTATTCATATGTTATCATTTCATCACTGCCTGTTGTGCTTAAAAAAATACAATTCCCTAATGTATACATTTGTACTGTTTGTTTCCATTTCAATATAAAATACGACATATCAGCACATGCACACACAAAATTATATGCAGTGTGTGTTATATATTTCTATTGGTTTCAACTGCAATTTTTCACTTTTTGTGGAAGAGCTAACAAGCATATTTGGTGGCATTAACCCGAATGTCATTTTAACCTCTTATTACCAGGTCTTTCATACATAATGTACAGGAGTTTCCAGGCTGTTTCATAGAAGTTAAACGTTTTAAATGGAAATAGCTGTGTTCATAATTAAATATTTTGCATTCTACAGTTACCTCTAAATATCTGTATGAATTATATATGGTAGTAAACCAGCCTCAGCAAGATCAGATTCTGACAGATCGAGTAGAAGCTGCCTCACTGCTTGTAGAATAATACTTCGGTACTTCATTATACAATACACAGTAAGTAACGATTCCAATCACCTCCAGTACTTCGCGTGTGAAAGGAAAGCAGTTTTGATTAGATCGTAAGCATTACGACTTCGATTTTGAGAAGTTTCGAATGGCCAATAGAAGTATTACGGCATTTTTGCAGGAATTTGAAATTTCAAAAGGTATGTGTAATTTACACGCCCTCATATTTTTAGTGTTTGTCTTAACAGTATTATTTAATATGGTCAACCATTGTTATTATGTGTCAAAATGGCGAGTTCACTAATAGGGAATAGAAACTATTAAGTGGTTGGTTTGCGTCAGGTGAGTAGGCAACAAGAGGTTATGTGGCATAATGTGACTATACAGTATATTCTCAGTTGTAGGCAAGTTAAGTAACAGTGTTTCGAAAAGAAGATAAGTGACATCATACAAATTGAAGGTAATTAAGAGCAAATTGCTGACAAAGTTATTCGACCTTATGAGAAATGAATGGGTTTAAGTGAAACAAATGGCAGGTTTTTGCAAACGCAGTGTTGTGTGTTCAGGTTCGTGGGCACCCGTAATCTAAACTTTCAAGGACTACGAGTTATTTATTTAGCCGTGAGAAGTAATGAATTCCTTGAGCTCAGAAATTATTAAAGTGGTGAAGAAAATTAGTCCTAACAAATATCAAGTTTAATGAGAATTGAGGTTCTCACATCAGTGAAGATGTTGATATTAAGCTGTTGTCTGCCAGGGAATTTGTGTTACCTCGTCCGTCTAGCCTTGTTACCTATGTTTTCTGCGTCTTTGACAGTGTCGGGAAGTTTCGAATTAAGCGTTTCGGGAAAACTGAGAGAGAAGAGCCCAGACAGGATTGACATACCGCCGAACAGAAGTAGAGGGAGAGACTGCAGGTACCGCTCCTGAAAACAGACACACAAAATATATACATTTGCCGAAGACACAATCTGGTGATTTGTGTTTTCAGCTTACATTTTCAACCTTGGAGGTAATGAAACGTTCTCAGCGTAGTGTGATGGGGCCATCACTTGAAGCCTTCAAAATTGCCTGGGACACATTTTATCTGGTCTCTCGCATTTCACATGTCCATCAGTTTTGTATCTACCATAATCTATACAACCCCTCTACACTAGATGGACGTGTGTTGACATTCGTAAGAAACTTATGGAATTGTGGACCTATACAGCAAAGAGTAAGAGGAAATCAAATAGAAGTGGTCAGCTTCTGGTTCCGGCCCAAGGAAAGAACCTCCGGTGTTCATTGGATGGGAGTCTGGTTGGCCGATCTGGGCAGAAATGACACATTTACCGCTCTCGAACTCAGGCTTTTAAACAAACTATTCCAGTCAATAGTGCAAGTGTCCATTACTCACCAGTAGCGGTGTCTGTGGTGCAATCATGGAACCGATCCTTCCGACCATCGCGCACACGCCAAGCAGCGAGTTCCGAAGCTCCGTGGGGAACATTTCGGTGGTATACACGTACACCACGGTGAAGGATATAGTAATAGAGAATTTTCCCATCAGGAAGAGAAGCATCCGTACCCATTCCAGATCTGCCCCAGATAGACAGACTTCCACTATACAGTGTTTCTTAACTTCTTGATTGTTTGGCTGCTGATTATATGGCATAGTCAATATGAAACGACGTTATGAAATGGACCTCTTTAAATTTTATGTCAAAATAAGACGGTAGATGTGCATTGAAGAAATAAACTTCGTCTTGGTCTTCATGTGCACTTTATCCCTTCATTACAATATGAATCTCTCGAAATACCCATAGCTTAATCAATTTTGCTCTTATCCCGATTTATATGTCTCTCGCGGAATGTATTTTTAATTGCTTTGCTTTTGAGTACTTACTTCAAGGTTCGATTTGCAAAACCAGCATCAGACATTCTCTAGTAACACAGTATGATCACAATATTACAGAACAATTGAAACTGTTGACGACTCTCTGGAGCATACTGTAGTAGCTGTACCAGCAAAGACAGCTCGCAATTCGCAGCTTAGCAGCTGTTGACGTAAAGCTGTGTGGTAAGGGTGGGATGAAGGCTTTCCTGGCCTTGAAAAGTACAATTTGATGTCTGCAAGGGGAGGCTGTTATTTGAACAAACATGGTAGTGATAATATGAAACAAGGACTGCCCTTACCTGTGGGAACAAAGGCGAAGGTGATGCAGCTGATGCCGGATAGTATGAGAGACACGCTCATCGTAGATTTCCTACCGAACCTGTCCATAGTGAAGTAGAACACAATGTAAGCTGGGAGTTCAATTATCGCCACCAGTATGAAGTTGGTGAACTTGTTGCCACCGACAGACACCGATGTGAGAGACAGCCCGAAGAATACGAATGTGATGGCAACCCTGTGTGTCAAACGGAAGGACGGAATGAGAAACAAAGTAATGGGCTTATAGTGTTAGAGTTGGCAAGAAGAAGAACAGTAAGAGGGAATCATATATTTCAGACAGCACGCCGGAAAATATAATTATGGAAAACTATCTACATTAATGTTAGTAATCCCAAAAGTGAAGACAGCCAACGAGGTGTTCAGCTCAGTAAATTACCACATCGGTTACATTGTGTTGGATGGCTCATTACCGTGTTCACAAGGTCCTGTCAACATTCCCTATCCTGAACCAAATGAATCCAATGCACCAATGTCAAATTTGGGCATATTCTAGCCAAGGATATTTGATGGAGGTAAATAATCTGAATTTCGCTTCAGCCACTTCACTCTCAGCCTATGATACAATGATGCCCTGATTTGGCCTTAATCAAGCGAGTTATAATTCTGTACATACCAACAAAAGGAACAATTGACTACTCTCAGCAGCAGTATCTTGGAGTGGAGAACTTGCTTAAGGACTTCTTTTGCAGATTTTATCTCAGCTTCAGGACTCTCCTAATAGGGGTGTCAACAGTGAATCCAGTCAGTAGAGTACCACAATGGAAAGTTAAATATAAAAAAAGATACAATGGCACAATGAGATTCCAGTTTCTAATGTTTAAACAACGAGCACAGTGACAGCCCATTCTAACAACCGTAGGGTTTTAGGGTCGCTCGAACATGGGACTCGGATGAGGGAGACCTCCAGATGTAAGAGGATAGCTGTGAATGTACCAGACAGCTTGGTGGTTTATCAGAAACAGTGCTGGGCCATCACCTGTAACGTTCTCTGTGATCAGATCTCTCTTGTAAAGCAAAGAAAATATCAGAAACAAACACACAGCAAACATCTTACAGATTTTCCTTCTGACAGGGACGTCATCTCGAACTTGTTGAGCGCACCGCTTGATAGGACGACTCCGTTCCGTTTTGCAGCTTTCATAATAACGTTTCTTGCTTCTTTAATCTTCCCCATGGCCAGAAGCCATCTCACTGATTCAGGAAGCAACCTGTCAAAACGTAAATGTAAAAATAAAATGATTTGCGGTACAATTATTCTCTAAACTCCTGTTGCAATGATTGATCCATTATATTGCATATTGCCTATTATTTGAGGTATATTTCATACCAGTAGAAAAGCCTGTTGCTATTCAGAGGGAAATTATTTATTTCGTGTCTTCATCACTTACCCCTTTCTTCCTTTGTTTTATCAATTTCGTACATTTATCTCCTTTAGAAGTTCTTCTGAAAGCTGTCTACTGGTAGTAACACTTGTAAGGTGGGACATTCTCTGTCTCTTCTAAAAAGTTTCTGAATTTCTCCAGCGTTTCAGAGCTGTTTGCTTTGTAATGCATACATTAAGAAGCGCTGGAAGTCAGAGATTTCTGAGACAAATGGAAATCAGGGCCAATACCGTCTATACGAGATCACTGGCCTTATAGTACACGATACGGGCCAAAATATAATTAGTTATACAATTTAGTAGCAACATAAATAGACTGAAATGCACAGTCACCATACCTATGCATTAGTACGACATGAGATCATTATTACGTAATCAGGCTGTACCAACAACGACGTTTTCATCGCGACAAGACGACTAATTTTTGCTTTCAGCTGCCGGTCACGTGAATACCGCTGAAAATATATATCTTTGTGAAAATGTTTTATGTTCAGTCCCAAATTAAATTGGAAACCATTAAAAGACAATGCATGAAATATGACAACATGATTTTTCTATGAAGCCTGTACCTCATACACCGAGTACAAATAATGCATGAAAACAAGGAAATGAAAAAGGGAAATTAATTATTCCCGTTGCAGACAACATATTGTATAGGCTACCAGTGGTATGTGACACAAAGCAAGGCTGGCGCGTAGAAGACTCGAAGAAGGTTCCTCCAGTTCTGTAGCCATAAGGCTATACCTCCAAGAATTGCCTCGCCGAGAGCATAGAAGACAGATATTAGAGTACCACCCAGCACCCTAGCCCGTGACCCCACTAACTCCATACCTGAAAGTAAACAGATATATAAATAAGTAAATAACCTCCAGGGGGGGGGGGGGGGG
>NW_019059628.1:1482361-1495959 GCF_000696155.1 Zootermopsis nevadensis
TTTGTTTGACACGTAGAAAACTTTGACAATTCCAAGCCTCCTGAAAGAAAGCCCTTTAATTATAGCTTAAGCACATAAAGGTAACACAAATTCTTTATATCAAAGCCGAAATTACTGGACAAAATTTATACAAGTTGTAGAATTTATTATAAGTTTAGAAAGTTTTGAAGCTGCTGGCTTTCGTCATGTATGAATTATGCTTAAATTATTTCAAATGTTAATGCTGTTAAGGGATTCTCAGCCAATTTTAGAAGTAATGCCAAAAATTCATATTTTATATATTTTATTTAATACATATATAGACTAAGTAATGTATTACCGTCCCGCGCAGTCTGAATCATCATGCTTTGGACCGGTCTGATACGGAATGCGCGCTGGTTCAAGTCTCGGGGAAAGAAATTTATCATGAGATTTTTGACCGGTGTATCGTGAGGAAATTGGGGAGCTACAATGAGTAGCGTAATCCGGTCATGAAAACTAGCAATGGCTGGGGATTCGTCGTGCTGACCACACGTCACTCTCTATCTGGTTGGATGATCGTTCACCTCTGCTTAGGCATGTGAATGTGAGGCCAGCAGCCAGCTAGTCGGCTTTGGCTCTCAAAGGGCTGTTACGCCACGGATTATTAATGTATTACCTGTCACTGACATCTGGGGGGAATATCTGTCCCCAACAGTAAGCTATTTAGCAATATGACACTCTCATCACAGGTCATTTTGCTAAAAGGATTAATAAAATCACAACATAAAACTCTGTGACTTCAAAATCATTACTTATTACATTGTTCAAACTTACCAGCAGAAGGCACAGTTAATCAGTCTAGCCAGCAATATTTTTGATTTAAAAATTCTCTTGAAAGCATCAGAATTAGATCTTTTCTGTACAGGAGTCTCCTGAAAGAAAAAGTGCTTATTTAATTGTGATCCTACCATCAATTACAGAAATAAAGTCAAGACGTAAAATTGCGTGGATATAATTTCTGACGAAAAGGACAAAATCGTCCTCAGGTATGTTTATATAACTTATTCTTGCATTAACATTGTTAGTACGTCTGAAGAACTTATTCACATAACTGTAGGGACATTGAACTCTAAGCTGATAAGAACACTTGAATTACAAACAAGTGACTGATACACTTCTGCTTAGACATGCAGTGTCATTTGCGTACTACATCTCTCGAACAGCAGAACAGCATTTGTAGCTTATGGGGAGTTCGTCCTTGAGTGTCCTTACCTGAGTGGACTAAGCTGTCCATCATTTAGAAGGACTTATCAAAAATAATGAACCCAAGAAATTAATTTCCTTCTCATTTCACTGGTTCACTACCCTAAGTATTACAATAGATTTATAAAACAAATACTTAAAAAATATATTTATGGATTATCACTCACATCTTCTGTCTTCGCTACAACAGGTGATAATTCAAACTTGCTAAATTCTTGTTCAGACAGTTTTACTCCATTTATTTTTGCCGCTCTCAACATAATTGTTTTAACTTCTTCGGTCCTTCCTTGGGATTGAAGCCATCTGACAGACTCTGGCAGAATCCTGAAACATAACTTTCACGCTGTGCATTGGGACTGACTGAGGAATCCCTAATATATTCACTTTTTATACCAAAAATCGAATGCCCAAGGCCCTGAAAATTGTTGTATTACACGTTCATTTTACAGAGATATTTCTATTTCTGTTCAACACGCACAATTAAAAAAGAAACAATTCACACTTGAAAATACATAAAGTTGATCTAAATAAGCCAAATTTCATGTTACATGTAGTCAAAAGTAGAAAGTCGCTAGAAAACCTCAACAGAAGAGACTATTTGGGGGATTATTAAAATTTATCTTAAAATCAAGGCGTGGAGGCATGGACTAGGTTCAGATGATCGATTCTTCATGTTTCTGTAACTATTTAGGTTATGTGGCATCAAGTAGCATGGTGGTTTGATAATGGCGAAATTTTTGGTGAAACGAAGTGGGTGCAGCCAAGTTTAATATTCTAACTTGCCGTATGTAACTAACGAATATCATGGATAATCGATTTTCTAACTCCGGACTTTCTGTATTCGAAGCACGATTACTAATCATTCGGCCACTATGTCTGCAGGTAAATTCATCTGTATCAGGACATGGTAAACATAATGATGTGTCTACAATTTGATGGAAATTATCGTCAATACGTAATTACATATTTCATTATCAGTTATTCTTCAGCTTTTACGGAGCGAGTGGCAAAGACTTTAAAGACCTTATGCCTTAGTTCGTAGTAGTAATAATAAAAGTATTTTAACAAATTTAATAACAAATATTTTAAAAAATATTCTTTAACGAGTTTAACATTACACTGTATAGGATTTGCCGGCGAAACGTTACACAGGTGTAGATAGGGAGTCAGATTACACATTCAATTATGCATAGAATAAATAAATTATAATAGTGGGGCTGCAATATTTGCAGCGGCGACAAACAAATAACGTGATATGTAAGATCACATGCAACGTCGTCTGAAAATGTGTACCATGAACTGGAGAACGGTTTTCCGCTCTAGTTTAAAATATGCGACACAGAATTACGTAGCAGCTTCTCCCACTGTTTCACCAAAATAAACGTCCTACATAACGCCTGTTGGCCTCTTAACCCAAGTCACCGGATTGGTCTGAAATATAACACACCTCTAGTCCTGTCCCGAGTTGCACAATCAGGGCATTCGCCCAATTCCTGCAACGCGTTTCAGTGATTGCACCAGTTGAACGATGGCCAATGGCGTTCTACGGTGCTGGCAGCCAATTCCGGCAGAAGAATAACGTTCTTTTGCACGGCCGTCTCCATTACCACGGAACCAAATTCAGCTTTCGTTATGTTGCATAATGCAGCTTTTTGAATAGGTTTCATGTGGAAAAAGCGTTTTCTGATTCACGGATCGGTAAAACTGCACTGGGTTTCCCCAAGCCACTTACTCCCGCAAAACGCATACGTCTTCATGAAAAGTGTCTGTCCCCTATTCTTTGAAGTAATTAATGAATAGACAACAAAGCATAATTAGTAATTACTCTCGATCCAAATCGCTGAGGACTTCTTCAGCTCTTAGTGACCGGCCGTCTCCATCCGTACCTCGCGGTCATACATTGCTCTCTTGACAAGGGACCCACAAATATACATATAAAAGAAGTATCTGTCTTATGGGATGGTGTAGTCTGGTAGAACTTGACAGACGTTCAGAATTACTTAGAGCCTCCATTTTCGCCCATCATCTGCTTCTACCCGACTACGCGGCGCAATATCCCTAGACACACTCACCTTTATTCTAACCGCCATGACAGTCTGATGTATTTTGTTTAAAATAGTTTGCAAGTCTATCAACATGTTCATTCCAATAATTATTGCTTTTATATTTCACAATTTTGTCAAATATAGGTTGTTTATAGCTATTTCAGTATGTTGTAATGCTTTTAGTCTTTTAATATGCCTTGGATGGGTCATTGAAAAAAGGAAACAGTCGCTTGAGGACACAGTGCATGTCTTTGGACTACTTTGTGCCTGTACTTACCAGTAGTAGACGAAGCAAATCAAACCAGGTGCATATATGGCTTGCAGAATTCGCCAGTTTTTCACCCACAAGGCGACGGCTGCCAAAAGCACCATGCCAGCCGAATAAAAACAACTAATAACGGCTCCCCCAATGACTCGAGCTCTTGGACCAACTAATTCCATGCCTGAAACCACACAGCGTTATTAGGCGCGTGCCCAGAAAGAAAGCTAAAGACCAGACAGCTTTGTCGTATCTGTTTGGAAGTAGCAACGTCCAAACTACATCTTCCTATGTACTGTGTATTAGAGGTGATTCAAAAGTCCCTGTCACACACCCAAATCTAGTACGCCATCTAAAGCGTGTTGTGTGCGTGCGTGCACAGGGATTTCTGAACCACTCTGTATATTCTTGTAACTACACGACTGGAAAGTGTACGCTAATCCGTACCGGAATATAGTGTTTCCACACGCGTTCTTTGCAAATTTCTTTTTTTACTTCTAAATGTGCTTTGCCCTTGAAAATAGAGTTGTCAAAAACTTCAACAGTTTTAAATAAGCACTCAACGTCATCTAACCTACTCCATCTGAACCACCCTCACTTAAACTTCCAGTGCGGTGCCAGATAATGATGATTTTTTTCGGTAATTTGAGGTCAAAGGTAGGCTTGAGATTCTCGTCCAACAAGGTTACTTACAAGGATCGACTTACACTCGCTACAGCGAGCTTGTTTGCTTCAAATTTTGAGGTTTACATTTCTAATTGAAAGGGGCCTAAATGTGAAGCAATTGAAATTGTTGTCGGTCCAAAACGAAATCCAGAACTAGACAATGTTGATGTGCCGCGGAAAATACCACGTCTTATCAACCTTAAACTCGATAAATCGCCACCACGACTTCCCGACGCTGAGTGGCCAAGTCTTGACTTACTTTTTCTGTCCCACGGTTACAATCAACTCTGTTTATCGGTCTCACAACTGATAAACATGTCTTCCCCGAAATTACCCCCTTTTGGTTTCTTGTCCCGACTTGTCCCTTTTCGAAACATTCTGGCAAAACCCAAGTCTCCTTTCTTATCCTGACTTGTTTTAATACACTCTTTATTGGCCCATTATAAATGTTAGTTTATCCACTTCGCCATAACACGACACGTTTCTAGCTAGAAACTTGAAGTGTGGACTTGTTCAATTATTTCATTATTTAGAACCAGTTTTTTGACTCACAGGTGTAACCCCATTTACGGCCACTGAATCCATTTTATGTAATGTAACAGGCAGTATAGATTATACTTCACTGATAAACCCATGTAGGCGTACTACGTTCAATCATATCTCGTAAATGTGTAGCGCATTAGTTATCCCCTCCAAATGCTTGTAACAACAAATTCCAACATTGTCTACAAATTACGGACATCACTGACATGTTTACTACAGTGGACGCAAAATAAATCCGAGCTTCGCTAGCCGTGGAAGCGACAGCACACAAGGAAATAAAACAGTCTTTGCACAACAGATGTGAAATTATTACGTTTAGGCTGTAGAAGCAGCGCGGCCGGGTTAACACGTGTACTTGCATTATTAGTGTTTTTTCCCTTTAGGATCAAGATCGGTTGTCTGTATAAATTATCAAATAGCAATGTTAAAGACTGAAGCATGAAGACAACTGTTCTGTGTAAGTCGTTAACCGACATCATCACAGACAGAATGTACTGTAAAGTCACTCAAAAATCTGTGATTTATGACTCGAGTCACCGTGACCTTTATGAAGGTCGAGATTCTTTGGTATTCGTGCGCGTAATCATGCACTGCGTTTGTTTGATCATAGTTACTGTTAAACCCGGCCTCATCATCGATAATTTTCTTGCGTATCATTGCAAATTCAACACGCACCATTGCAGAACACTGTGTAACAACAGAAATGTTCTCGCCCGTTGTTGGACATTGGACTAAAATTCAATGGTGAATGATTTATTTCGTATATTCTTCCCTTAATTCATTCTTCGTTTCCTTTGCCCCCTTCGTAGATTTACATGTTTTCCTCCTTTACATCGTATTATTTTCCCATCACTTTAATGAAGAAAAAAAATGTCGTGTTACGTACTAGGTCAGCGTTTTCGTCACCCAATTAGAAGCACTTCCAAAAACTGCTTAATGGCAGTACTCATTACTGAGAAGTTTTAGGTCTATGTGGCTGTAGGTAAACATATATCAAAGCACGTAAACATCAAAGTGTTTGTGGATGGAAGAGACAGCCTTGAGACATGAAGGGTAGACATTCGCGAATAGCCGACGAGATATGGCCTTCAGCCTGGGGATGCAACAGTTCATTATCAGATGCTGTACCTACATTAAGAGGCGAAGTCTTGAGTAGGCCAAATTCATGAATCATTCTATTAATTCAATTAATTCTTGAATCTGTAAGTAATGCCATACTGGTATTGCAGAAACAATATATTTATTTACACGATTACCATTTGGCATGACAAGAAACTGTAAAATATTTTTACAGCAAATGAAAGTTTATGAAGAGAGGGCTTAATTTCAACACGACTTCCTGGTGGCAGGCATCAGAAAACATGCATGTTGTGCAGTTTCAAAACACATTACACATCAGTCACGTATTTTGTTCATCATCGTACTTACATAACTGGCAACCTATTTCCGTTCACCTTGGAGCAAATCTTACAATCTGATTCCAAGGACAGTCTTACACTTTTCATTATGTACACACACTAAACGCATATATATATATATATATATATATATATATATACACATATATATATATATATATTCACTGAACTTTAAAATTAAGGTGCGCGGGTGAATTTAAGTTTTCCAGGTTCGGTGGGTGCTTGGCTGTTCCTTTGGTTCTTAGGGAAGAAATTTATCAACGCACGTTGATATTCTCTTTAAAAACCAAGTCAAATGATCGAAATTACAGAAATCATCAATTAAAATACTAAAATTACGCGATCATTGGAAGAAGAAAAAAGAGACTTATGCCCCTGTCGGACGAACAACCAGGAAAATATTTGTTCCTGAGCAATCAAAATTATTCCGAAGCCAACTGAAATATCAACTGTAATGAAGTGTAATTTAAAATGGAAAAAAGTTTGCGAAACACTGGTATAGGGATCCCTCATCTATTCGTTTATTTTTGACGTTTTTGGTACGCTCTATATAAATATATTTACAAGTTAAAATTTTTGATAAGTTTATTACATTTTAGTATAGGTGTCCCTTTAGTTCGTGTGTGATTGTGCAGGACAATACCTGCTCAGAACTAAAGATGGAGGCAGTAGGTTCCTCCGAAACGTTAGCACTCACTTACAAGTCAACACGGTGGCAGAAGACCACCATGGGCAACTGCAGTATGAAGTTCACAAGCCAGGAAAACTTGGGCGATTGCACATACATTATCACTATATCCTGCACGTTCTCGTTATCTAGACGAACGGATAATAAGATATGGTTGCAATGCAAACCTTATCGTGTACGTTCAGTTTCCGTTCATGTATGTTACACGTCTAACATCAATGCATTCTCTTCCTTGAATTGAAAAAAGCTATTATTCACTAAATATCATTTTTGTGATGAAAGCAAAGAGAACGACGTGGGAGTCATGGGGAGATGAATCGGAGACCACATGGGAGACATTGGCGTAGATGGGAGGGTAATATTAAAATTGAGCTTAAATAAACATATCGTGACTATGTGGACTGTTCAACTAAACGAGCTCTTTTGAACGCGGTAATGAACCTTCGGTTTCATAAGGGGTGTGGAATTTCGTATTGATTAGCTGAGAGACGGTCAGCTTGTGAAGAAAGACTCTACTGAATGGAATTAGTGATTTTAAGAAGCGGTAATAACAACTTTGACAGGACAAGGCACGTTACGCAGCCCGTAACTATTTATCAAAACCAAATAAATACATGCTTCTAGCCTCACAAATGCAGCCCCAATAAACCAGCGATAATGTGAATGATAACACTGACAATCACTTACTGGACTGGTTTAACGACAAACAGCAGCTAAACATTCTTTTTCAAATATCACTATCTTCATATTTTTGTATCCATTTCCATCTGCTCTTGGTGCGAGTTCCAAACGGAAATGTTGAAACGTGTAGTTAAATAACGTACAACTGCACAGTTTAAATTAATGTGTGTGTGAATACAACATACGCATTAAAAATCATGCCCACATGAGGAGTGGAAATTTACAATCAACGCTAGCCTCAACTGCCAACTACTCGGAAGTCAGGGGAGTTTGGTCTTGACCTTTGGTTTACTGTCAAACCTACTCACACATGTCGGAAATGTCATGAGCATTAATTAATGTTTTTCTTCAAATCAGACAGACATGTTGGTGTCTGCTTGACAGATGTCTGGCATAAAAGTTGGAGAAAAGTCTGAAATTACGACGTTTACATCACTTCCAGTTTCGTACTTTGAACATTTTCAGCTTTATATTTTTCCTGCATAGAGTGCAGTAACCATCTATACATACCAGACAGTGTCCTTTCGATCCCTACTGAATGCATGCTTCTCTACGCCCGGACAGACTTTAGTCAATTATTTGTCTTGTACAATGTAAACAAACAAATGTCTTAGGACACTGGATTACGTTGTATTAAATTAGCTGTTAAGAGTAAATGCGGTTGTAAGAGACATTTTTGTTAAAGGAAAAAGGCGTTCATTTGACTGTCCATTACCTAGAATGAATCCAGAGTTGTAGATACCACCGCTAAACCCTGCCACAACAAATTCGAAGAACAGGAAAGCCTCGTAACACCACGCGAAGGAACGCAGTACGCCCAGCAAGCACGTCACTATGATGGACACCAACAGCGTCTTTTTCCTGCCAACTCTGTAACACACACACACAAAAAAAAACACTGGAGGTTCTCGAGTATTTTAAATTAAATTCAGTCTCATAAAGCGAGCTGTTTTTTATGTTTCTGTTAATTTCTTTCACGAAACTTCCCTCCATCTCTATATTTTATATACCGTAGAATAGAAGGGTGGCCTTGATTGATGAACTGGAGAAGATATGGTCAAAATTTGCTTGGATAATGTCCGTCCTCATTTTTTTCCTACTCGTTACCAAACTAACGCTAGTCTATTCAGTGTTTCTAGTTAACGACGCCCTTTTACATAAAGAGGTGGCACAAATACGCTACCACTGTTTTTAAAAGAGTTGAGAATAATATGATTTGGCATGCACAAGAAAATGTTGCCTACTTTTGCAGTGGAAACTTTGTTTAACAGATTTAACAATAACAATTACTTACCTGTCAGAAAAGTAGCCAGCAAGTGGAAAGCCGACAAATTGTCCAATGTTATTTACAGTTCCGACAATCGTTAATCTCCACTGCTTTTCAAAACATGAGGTAAACTTCCACTGAAAGAAAACAGGAGGAAATTAACGTTACGGCATGCAGACATTAGCGCAGCGGAATTCTGAATTCCGAACGACTAACAGCAAGAAAATCTTCCTTGCCCATGGACAAAGTGTGGTGGCCCTCCGCCTCTCTCGTTCCCCGAAACATTTCCAAGTTTTCGTCCTTTATTTCAACCTTATTAACTAGCATAGTATTGTCCGTCAAAGTTGACGGGGATGGATCTTTTTTGTGTTGAATGGTAATAACAATTTATTTCAGAAATATCGGAAAATAGAGCTTCAATTTTTTTCCGCATCGCCCTTGCATTGTTAACCGTGAGTGACATTGGACTCCCCAGAATTTAATTATTCCCCCCTCCTGATTTGTTTCTTTCCCTCGAGGTTTCTTGGCCAAAATTTCATATTTTTCATTTCTACATGTCTCAGCTCTAATTTATCTCTTTCCTCTTGTGTGACAGTTTCAGCTCCTTCCCTCTATGACGCAACCCTCACCGCAGATTAATGACACAGGAACTAGGATGTTTATCGACCATGAGTCACAGACAGATTGGTAGGCAGATGACATGCGTGTACGTGCCATCAATTCGAAGCGGAAGGCAGTACAGTTATAAATAGCAGTTCATGAATACAGCCTGAAAGGTGTCCCGTTTGTGATTGCTTTGTTTTACTTCGCACTCCCTACACCACGCATGTCAAACTCAGTGTCACAGATTATTAAAGACCGCTTGAAAAGAAACTGACTGTTCCGGAGGCCATCACATGGATAGAGAATCATAACCGCCTACATTCACCAAATCCAAGCTTTGAATATTTTTTTTAAGAATCGATATGTTTGGCAGCGTCACCTGCAGCACAAACCAGACAAGCCAATATGGCAGGAAATAACATAAGGGTGGGGCAAATTACATTACGAGGAGCATCATAATATTTACTTTTCACCAGATATTATCAGGTGATCAATTCAAAGACGATGATATGGTGGGACTTGGTGATAGACCTATGCGTAGAAGAGAAAATGAAATTAAAACGGATCTTAGAAAAATAGGGTGTGAAAATGAAGAGTGGATTCCAACGGCTCGCATTTTTGGAAGTGAACTTTTGGGTCCCATAAGAGGCTGGGAATAACTAGGCCATCTGAGGTAGACTCTATGTAGTTCTTACAATATTTTAGTATTGAAAATAAAATTCGTGGAAACTGAAGGGTGTTGTAACCGCTAAACGAGTAATGATAATGTTCTTCAAGCAACAGTCTCAACTACCGACATATATCAAATCCCGAGCAGTTTTAGTAACCGACTTTTTAATCAAGAATGATTTATGTTCTAGACACAATAGCCTCTTCAAAGCCAAGTCCCACGTGCTGCCTCGTGGTGGTGGTGGTGGGGGGGAACAATTCCGAAAAGAGGGCTACTGGTGGGGAGAAGCATGTGACTCCATACAACAGTTGGAACTATAATTAGTTTTTCAATGATCCAAGCAGAGTCTTTCCTGAAAGCTGACAGCCATGACAAGAAATTCACTGCCGAGAGATTATTAAAGTGGTCACAGGACCGTAGAACACACCATTAGTTCTTTCCTCAGGGCGAGAGACGTAGTTTCACACCCATACAAAATAACAAGCAGAATCTCACTTTTATTATATGAGATTTGAGGTTCTCTCAGCGGTGGAGATGCCGATGTTGATCTTCTGGGTAGTAACGCCTTGTGGGCTTGTAGGTGGAAACCAACGTTTCGGGGAAACAGTTTCTGTTCACACTACCTACAAGTCCACACAGTATTGCTACTCAGAAGACCAACATCAAAATATACTTTAGGAATTTTTATTTTTAGGTTTCTAGGTAGGAGATGGGAAGTGAAAGGATCATGAACGGGATGATAGCAACCATTCCTCGAATTTAATCTGCTGTTAGCTCCTTCATAAACGTAATTTTGGTCTGTTACTACTTTAACAAATAAGTGTCACGTGTTCAAAGGATGTATACCTACGAACGTGTATCTCTCTCTATATTGATTTTGCCTTGCACTATGGTTACGACACACACACACTCAGAAGAAGCTTTGGTGATGAAAATAACGTGCGTGGTCCATCGCTAACAGCTGTGAGTGTATTAATAGGCATAAAGGTGGGAAGGGGTGGGTGGTGTAATTTCTGTAGGAAAGTGTACCTATACCGAGAAAGACAACGAACAAATAATAATCCTTATATTACTTTACTGCAGTCATTTATCATTTCCACACGTACCACCCTCGGTACACTTTGAAAATCGAAAGGACACAACAGTGAGTCACAGCACACAGACTGCGAAGCGTTAATTAATCTGATTTAATGTCAGAAGTGCTTGCTTTAGGTTCAAAGGGGCCAATAGAGCTAAACTGAAAAAGATTAATTCTGAAAGAGGTTGTTGTTTTTGCGATGAGATGAAACTATGTCTTTGTAGAACCGAGCCTCTAACGGTCCCTGTATCAAAGGTGTTTCAAGCAGACGTCTTGGAAGGGGTTTCCCCGTTAATATCATGTACATATTCCAGGTCTCCTCCAGTTACGCTACGTGTCAAACATACAGCCTCCTAGATTTCATATCTCGACAAAACTAGGTAACCTATGTAGGCTACCCGCAGGTAACGAAGTTTCTCCTTGCGTAAAATATAATACGCCTAATTTTAATTCCTCACAAGACCTACTTCACGCCTTTCAGATTCCGATATTTTCCAACACACTCTGCTTTCAAACACTTATCATTTATTTCCCACAAAGTAAAAGACAACGTTTCACAACCATACAAAGCCAGTAGCAATACTATTGTTTCGTACACCTATCATGATCTTCAGCGCTTTCAAAAACAGACGGGATAATAACCGATTGTGAATTGAATAACAAACTATTACGGAATTAATTTACTTCCCAATTTAATCACGAACCAATTTCTATTTGTTAATATTGTTTCGAAATATTAACACGCTGAAATATTCTCAGGTGATTTATTTCACCGATAAGACATTTATCATGACGCTGAGTTATAGGTCAAGCTACAGAGAATATTAACAAACTGCATAAATTAAAATGTAATCTATACTACAAGCTGAGTGTTTCGAAATGCTGAGACGGTTCAGCGTGTTACATCAAAGTTTATGCATGCGCAAGTCGCAGAATAAATAACTCTACACTTACCTCATTTGCAATAGTCCATTCCTCGTTATCGAACACCCAGTCACGACATTTTACCATGCTACTGTTATCAAAAGTATCAGGTAAGCAGGAAGTTTCGTTGTTTATCGGAAATCCGTCGGCGGAAGTTGAATTGCTTCGTGACAGATACCTTTCACAGGAGCTAGGCTTGTCATCATTGAACGGCACGGCGTTGCGTAACCATTCGGGCTGATAGATTGCTTCTTCAGCATCGCATTCTGCGATACGGCACCTGTAATCACATCACGTCGATGTTCATACTTCTGAGTTTACTCCAGACAGCAGAGTTCTTCCGGAAACTGAAAATCGCTCAATCTGCCAATTAATTCCCTGAATTTTATGGAACCCCTTGTTCACTAGAGTACAACAGTTTACATACGCTGGCTAATCAGCCACTATTTTTCTCGCAAATAAAATTTATACAAAAACGGAAAATGGAAACTTCTCAAATTTGCCTTCCTGCTGCCCTCAGCTCGGTGACCTTTTCGTTCCATGACAAATGCAATTTCTAACACTCCCAGTAGTTTTATCTACTACTGCAACTAGAAAATTGTCGTAGAACGCATATCAGGGGAATAACAGGTTACAGTTTTACACTGACTTCAAAATTTACAATTCATAATCACATTTCATTAACAGACCAAGAAAGAACCTTGTTGCATAAGATTATGTAGCCGTAATTCTTGTGCATGTGGCACAAAGTCCTGACGAAGTTCACCTTCAAACGCACAATAAATATCTGCTGACAGTTTTTACAATTTGTCCTTGGTATCGGAATACAGTCAACACGACAGTGACATCAGTAGGAGTCTGTCTTATTTAAACAACTTGTTGAAGTAACTGCAGAAGATGCGAAGTGAAGTTTAACTTATTAACTTCGGCACTGGATGTAAGCCCAGAAGACAGGTCCAAAAGACTGAACATTGCTGAGAACAGCTCCCTTTCAGTCATTTAGTTCGGAAAGCATGCAGGAAATACTTCTATGCATTACAGACGAAGTAACTTTTGAATGAGCTAAGTAAACTTACGCCGTGTTTTGAAACCTGTCTCCAAATGTTACTAGGAAGGTGAAGGCGCACTTATTGGAAACACTGATAAGTTTTGAGTCTCATATAACGTGGAACTGATACTGTTCCCATTGGAGGAAGAAGAAGAAAGAAAGAAAGAAAGAAGAAGAAGCCATTAGTTTCGGTATAAATCCCTGCATAGTAAATGCCTATAGGTTCGGAGATGTAACATGCTGATCGAGAGATGACCTTTCCCTTATGTTTTCAGTTTAGTGGCCTCGTGCGAAGAATACATAAAAGTATGTTCTGTATTCAATAATATTACAAATTCTGTATTCGTTCCAAGCAATAAATCTTAGTTACAAAAAAAAGTCCTTTTGTTTCGGTGACTAAGTAAATAAAATTAATATGTTTGGGACACGTGACATTTATTGGGCGAAGTAAATTTCAGTTGGAAGTTAGAGCGCTTCAGACAAC
>NW_019059628.1:1495992-1510320 GCF_000696155.1 Zootermopsis nevadensis
TAAATAGGTTGTGAAAGCATGGACTCCGGCTGGTTTACAATAGGATCCAATGTCTGTCCTTGTGAACACGGCACTTAATATTCGGGTTCCATAAAATCGAGAATTGTTTGATCAGCTGCATGCAATTTGAGACGACTGCTACGAGCTGGCTAACCATCAGCTGCCAGGCCATTCCTTCTGCAGGTGTTAAACAGGCCGTCGAACTCTGGCGGGAACGTTAACTGGTTAGTAAACTTCAGTATTGGGTCCAGTCAGAGTTGTAATTGAAATTAAAAAGCATCGTCAACGAAGGCCATATATTGAGAGCAAAACTACGCTGTTAAAAATAATTTGCGAGACGTTTCTCTTTTTACGCATGGAATTATCACTTTATTGTTTTGCTTAAATTATTTTTTCAAGTGATCCACAGGTGGGGGTCTTGTGAACCGCCAATCCCCACAATCGGTGCCACCATGACTTCGTTTGAATTTCTTGCTATTAGAGTCGCCACCGTCAGAACTTAATTTCAATTTTTTCGACATCAAACGAACGGCTCATTGATAGGAAAGCATGGTGGACTTTGGCTATGAGTAGATTCACAGACTTTTTGTTTTTAGAAGAGGTTACAGTTGATTCCATCCATGTGATTCTAAAACTCCTATCCATTGTACCATTTAAATAAACTCGGCAGATGATACAACATCGTTAAACAACATGATGTGCTTACCTGTATTTAACATTTGCTGTCGTGAAAGCGTAGCTTAGTCCAGCAATTGCAGCGTAGAATATGGAGAAACTTAAGAGGAAGTAACAGAGACCCTGAAACTTCCCAAAGTGCCCCACTTCGTCCATCACCTTGTCCAGATCCATGGTTCCTTCAACTGCCGTCGCTACGCAAGACGAAACAGATTCTCCTGCGTCCCTTTATTCCTTCGTGAATACGTATCTTCGGAAGCGTTACCTGTGCCGAAGACGATATTATTAATTTATGGTGTTACCAACACACAAATTTTAGGGTTATACAAAGTGGTCGAAAATTCTCTGTGCACATGCGTAATCTACTGTTTCCTTATTCAATCAGTGATGCAACCAGCTATGCAAGTCTTGGTTTTTCAGCTGTAAACCCTACGCGGATAATTACTGTATTAACGACATGTTTGAGTAGAGATTGTCCACCAAGGCCAGAAAGTTTGGTTAGGCCGTAATCTTAACTACAAAAATTGTTTATACTTTACAGTAACTTAAGCAGCAATTCTTTTTCACCCACAATCACTGGACGTGATGAATCTGCAGTCTGATAAACTACTAATAAGTTTAATACCAACATACAAACTCATATAAAAAACCATTAGTTAAACAGTGAGAAGTGCGTCATTATTGATGCAGACGAAATCAAACTGCCATTCAATTACTGAAAGACATCAGGAGAAGGGGTGACCAAAAAGTACAAAGTCAATCTGTCGTCAACAATATAATTTTATGTGAGACATTTTAAAAAACTGTCGTTTACTCTCCACAGGGTTTTTATCGAAAACTCCCTGAATAACTTCTTCATCGTTGTCGATTTCAGATGAAAGTATATGTGCTTGGCAAACAAGCAAAAAATATAAGGAGAAAATAAATTTGCAGTACTTACAAATACCTTGGGCTTTCGCCCACTTCTACTCCTGTTTGTCACATAGTAGAGCTGTTATTTTGAGAGAAAGAACTTTCTAACACAGAAGTACAAACTTAAGATAACTGACACTTTTGTTACCTGAGTTTTAGTAAAGTAAATCCATTCTTCCGACTTCTTAATACACTCGTACCACAAACTTTATACAACACGTAAACACTACACGCCACTCCCTGCCTGCAGTGTAAGCTCGCCCCACACAGAACTTCCGCCTGCCTTCTCACGACTCCGTCAGCAGAGTGTCTACTGTTAGCTGAGCGCAAATGATATGGACTGCTGACCTTCGGTCTATAGGCTAGTTAACTTGAGACCAATAACAAAGCTCGCCTAGTAAAGAGATTTTGTGCACGCACACAACTGCGCCAGGTTGAAGCAGTTTTTACCATGCAAGGGGCTTCACATAACGGGTTTCACTGTGTGGACGGAGGGGAGAGTTACTGTATTGTTATTGGTTAGTTCTGCAGTCAATGGACCGATAGCTCGAACGGTTTAGTGTTAGTGGAAATGTACAGGATTTAACGAATTCGTTTGTTAGCATTGCTAACTGATCCGTTTATTGAAGGAAAATACAATTTATTTATTTTTATGCTTAGGAAGATCGTGTCTGTCCGTGTCATTGCCAATCACTTGTTTTAACTGATTTCGATTCAATTCGGTATAGAAGATCTACGCTGACAGTTGTTACAAAAATTTAATGTTAGTTTTCATAAGCCAAACGTAATTCTTGCTTGAAGCTCGTATCTGGCATCGATTTTCTCTGAAGAACAGCTACCTATCCGTATTTTAACTGTAGCACTATAAGACGACAGCATGGCTGAAATAACATCAGGACCAGTAACAACACAGCAGAAAACAGATTTAAAATGTATGTTGTAGAATGCATATAAAACTGGAGGACAACTTTCTGATCTTATTTAATCGAATTAGTCTTTTGCTAAATTCTTGCGGAAAAAGAGAAAAAAATTCGAAACACAAAGAAACGTGATCGATATTATTAACAAAACTAGTCAACAGCAGATTTAGGCGACGAGTATGAAGCTGGCTGTCTTCATGGATGTTGCGACGGGTAGTCTGGTAGATATTCACCTACGTTTCAAGGTGCTTCCTTCATCGCCTTGATGGCGTAGGCATCAAGCGTCTCTGAAACAACGGCCGTATCTACCGGACTACACAGTGCAACATCCCAGACGACAGCCGCCTTCAATGTCTTTCTTTTCCACTGCATCAATCATGTCAACTTTAGTCGTCAGAAACACGGATATGATATAAAATGTTAAAACTCAAAGTTCTGTGGTTAACCGCAGAGATAACTGAGTCTTACTTCTGCTGAATGGAGTTGGCATGTTCAATTATTCTTCATGTCTGATTACTTGGACTATCTTTTCATATGACAGGCTGGGTCTGGTCCATACTGGTCAGATGTGTTTATGCTATGGGGCACCAAAACCTCCTGTTAACGTTATGCAATTTAGTTGAACAATAACTAAGTAACTAGGTGGCTTATCGAACCCTAAGGTTCATCACCGAATTAACCAAAGCCCTCCACCGGACCCTGTCCTGGGCCAACAAAATCCAGTCTCCTTCGACTCCTATCTTCCATAGATCCCGCCTGACATTATCCTCCCATCTACGTCTAGGTCTCCCCAGCGGTATCTTCCCCTCAGGTTTCCCAACCAGTACCCGGTGCACACCTCTTGTCCCATCCATGCGCGCTACATGCCCCGCCCATCTCATTCTTCTCGACTTAATCACCCTGACAATGCTGGGGGAGGAGTACAGATTTTTAAGCTCATCATTATGCAGTTTTCTCCAATCTTGTCCTTAAAATAACATCTCTCGTTAGAAGATTTAGACGTTCGAGCTAAGGAACTACTTATTCGACCGCCATGTTAGTGTGTTACTGCCAAGTGGCAAGGTCCAGACTTCGAAGTATGAGTTCGAATCTTCCAACTACAGTGGCCTTTTAGTGTAATTTCTGCGAGCCAAGTTATGATGAAGGGTAACAGGAGAATGAGGAGCTGATCTTCTACCCAAGAGGTTCTACGACATTATTCATTATCTCATAATTAATTACGGGGAGGAACGATGCAGCGTGTCTAATCCATGACGGAATACGACGATAAAAGTGATGAATACTGTGTTAAAAGTGACATAAATGAAGAATATTCTCAAAGCACTGTGTCGTTTTATCAGTGCCGGTGCCATAAACAAAACTTGTGCGGACATGAAGAACGAACTGTTCAAAAGATACCACATTGTCGATGATGGTCTTCTTGGTAGTGGAATTGTAGGCAAATATTCGTGTTTCGAATTAACATACTACCTCCTTCTTCAGGTTACTGACACTGCGTGGATTTGCAAACAATTGCTAGTGTTTCGGAGAAAAATACCACATCCGTCTTCAGGGGTCTAATAATGTCATGCGGACTTGTACTAACTAACGTTTCTGAGGATCATACTGCATCCATTTTCAGGATTGAAGTCCTGGAGGCTTTATCTTCTTCAGAAACGTTGTTATTGTCTCTACCAACAAGTCCACACGGCGTTATTACCAAACCCTGAAGACGGAGGTGGTATTTTTCTCCGAAACGTTGGTACCTATCTGCAAGTACACACGCCGTTACTACCCAGAGGAACAACTTCAACGCCGCGCCATGAGAACCTGAAGTCTCTTAAAAGCTGCCATATTTTGATTACAAAGTCCCTGTGTATAAGTTCTTGCTGACCATTTACTTTAACCCTGTGCCATTCCGTGTAAAGTAATTGCGTCACATCACCTTATATTAATTTATTCATCTCTTTATTGCCTCCTTTCTTTAAATCCTTGGGTGTAAAAACAACAAATCCGATGGTTTCGTACCATTTTTAAATATCCTCTTTGGTAGAGTTACGACCTACAAAAAGCTGTACTTTGTACTTTGCTCAGGGTCTGTTCTCTAAGTAAAGTCTGAAGATCGCTGCATGTGACTCAGACCCTTATCTCTTCTGATACTGGCACCACCTTTCATGTTACATAACAGACCCCCAATTTGCGTTTTCTTTGTAAGTCCTAATCCAAATAAATGAATAGCACGCTTCCTGCTGGATCCGGGGAGCTTCTGTTATCTGGCCTATCCGCTCGTAAACACAGCGATCTGTCTCATTTTCACGGGCAACAAAAACAGGGAACTTTAATTTGGGATGGTTTGTGTTGTTTGCGGATTTGCTTATCGAACTGGTCTCCAGGTTCACTTATTGCATGTTGCTGCTAAGCATATAGCATACATCGCACGCAACACTTCGATAATTACACGCAGTATCGATTTAATTTTACAAACCTTTGTGGGTTCTAACAGGGTATATGTTTTGCCTTGTGAGTTATTTTTTGTACTCGGATTTAATTTTGAGAAAAAACTGTAGTGCTCCAAACTTGTACTTAGCTTCCCATTGTGCGTCTCTTACGATTGCTATATTTTGATACCGTCTATAGCACTGTATACCTATAGTACGATAGTGTATTACAATCATAATAACATGTTTCGACTATAGGTCACATTAGGATTGTTTTATACAAAAACTCTTTTTTGCCACTGAATTGCTGTGTTTTGGATTGCCACTTCTCCAATTTACCCATTATATAAGTTCTTGTGTTACAATAGGTTACATAATTGCAGTGTATTTTCTTACACGTTAAAAATAAGTAAAAAGTAAAGTAAAGTTTTCCGAAAATAATTCATATTTTATAAGTAAAAAAGTAAAAAGGACATTTCTTTTGTTTAATGTTAAAATTGATCACTGCCGTTCAAATTTAATATTTTTATTTTTAAAACTTGTTATTTAATTCACAGTTCTATTGCTGCTGATTTTCTTGAGGCGTTTATTGTTTCTTCGAAAATAGTTATTCTTGCTGTGTGAATGGCTTAATGTTTTAAACAACTGTGCATTTGTCAGCAAAACAATATTTTTTTCAAGCAGCCTGTATTCTTCGGTAGCTGTGTTCACATTTGTCATAGGTAGGCCATCTTTTCCGCGGGTGCCTCATAAGAGACCGTTATGTACCGGAAGTGTTATGGAAATGACAAAAACTTGTGCACAAAGGCAAACACCACATCCTTGTCTCAGTATGACACACAATGATATCATTTCAGTGTTCTAAAGATGGCCCAAAGGGGACACGTTACATATTCTTGCATGTTTGCAAGTTGGATTTCAGAATACAGTCGTAACAACACACACACCAGGACGTCAATAATTCCATGCACATGTTGCAAACGTTCGGTGGTTTCTTGTGTTCTTAGTATTTAAAATCTAAATGCATCTTTCTTCTTGAAAAACTGACTGGACTTTCTAACCTTCGAGGAACTTCGTGATTCGGTATTGCTAACGGTGTAGAAATGTAGTAGCTAAAAGCGAATGCTTGCAGAATTATTGGTGGGGAGACACATCTATTAGAAAGCGGTCACTTTGAAGACCGAAAAGAACTCTTTGAATCAAAGCACGAGTAAATATTTGAGAAGTCGGTCAAAGAAAACATCGCGTATCAACTGGTTAACGCTATTTAAAGAAATATCTTGAGCCCTAAATAAAAAAATGTAGAGATACTAATCGTTAATGAAGGGGATACATGTAGATACCACTGGGCGGTAAAGGGTTAAGATAATCTAATGAGTAAACTGTGTAGATGGGAACTAAATGGAATGGCTCACGGTCTGTCTTATGTCCAGAGTTGTTATAAGCGACGTCGAACCTTCGGCTTCTACTACAACAATACATTTTTATTGTCATTAAATTTTTACAGCAACTTTTTTAAAACAAACAAAATTGTTAAGGGATGATAAAGTCGCTGAGAAATCTCAGGAGCTAAAGAGGGTTTCATGCAATTCCATTGTATTACGATTTACTCAAGTGTTCCAATAAAACAAACCAACGTCAACAGCCACCCATCACTGCAACATTAAACGTAGGTTAAATGTTGTACACAGGTACAAAATCAAAAATTAATCGTTACACGTATTAAACCGTATGTGGTTCCTTAACGACGAAATCCTTTTGGACAATGACTTCATGCATTGTATATTATGTCTCTTAGTAACGAAAATGACAGGTTGGACGGAAGAAAATGGGGAGACGAATGACCTTGTATTACAAATGTACTGTATGGGAGGATGACATGAAACTGTGCCGTGTCTTAAAGAATGTTGCTGACTGGATTCATCTTGCTGATGAGAGGTTTCAGTGGCGGGCCCTTATGAATACGTGATGGCCTTCAGATTTTGTAAAATGTGCATGTTTTTGACCAGCTAACTGACTGTCAGATTCTCAAGAATTTCTGCACTCCATACAGTTTTTTTTTTACTTATTTGGACATCCAATACATGTCACAGGTACTTGTAATAATTGCCTTTAGGCTAATGTAAAAATTAAATTTTGTTTAACGAGAGACATTCATCGAACACATTCTTGTAGAACAGAGAGTTATTTGGGACGCGAAATTGCAAAGTTAGAAATCGAAGATTTCGGCTTGTCTTGGTCGCACAATGTAATATTAAATAAAGCGGAAATCATATTGGGGGGGGGGGGACATTGTCGTCATTATAGAGCGAGGTTATAAACTGTCTGTGTCAGGATCAGAGGTGCTGTAGATACAGGGCCTCGGGGCCCGTAGAGACATTTACTGGTCGTAAAAATAAACTAATTGAAGACAGACCGCGCAGAAGCGCATATATTGATGGAACAAGTATATACGGCCGCTGAACTAAATGACTTCTTGAACTCATATTTTATTCAGTCAGAAGTCGATACAGCTATCATACTGTGACGCAGCGCGTTTTATTTACGGTTATTTTTTGGGGATGGATTAGTCAAGAAAGCGACTTGGTACGGGTTGGACGACCAGGGTTAGGTTCTTACGTCTGCGAGTATGAAGATTAGGAACATTGAAGATTCTGCGATGTTTAATTCAGTAATATTTGACAATGATCACATGATGACATGTTCTGCTCGTGAATACGTTATGTTCGTACCTGCACAACTTTCGCGCAACTGGTTTGAGCAGCGGCCTTGCGACCAGGGTGACTTCGGTATATCCTGTACCTAACGGTTGACTGTTTCTGCATCCGAAACGTTGTCATGACGCTTTGTTCAGATAATTTCATGCTATTCATTACATAATGCAATATTAATGTTTGTGCACTTGTGAGGTTTGTTACAGTAATGTTGCATCTCCGAATGTGTTCAGGACGCGGTCCAAGTACAGGCAACCATCCAACCAACCAACGGGGTTCTAAATATCAGATATGTATTCAATATTTGGCTTCACTGTGTTAAGAATAGTAGCCACAGTGACTGGGTTCTGGCAGTGTGCCACAGATCGTTCCCGATTCTTCAGCATGTGACTGAGGCGTTCCGTCATCGGCAGGACCTTTGTCCATCATTTGCGTCGCGAATCGAAGATGCAGCATTCTGACGCTGCTGCCTTAATGGCCTTTCCCTCTTAAAGACGAAGTAACTAACGGTTCAATATGCTTTAATACGTTGAGTTAACGGTGACATACAAATTAAACCTCCCAAGTCATCTTTAGCAATTATATAAATTTCTAGAACGGAGTTTGTTGCTATTTCACATACCTAACCTTATCAGCCTTGATGTTTAATTATTGTAGATACAAATCTTCTATTACGATGTACTGTATTTATTCTTTGTACTATTAAATTTGTAATGCTACTTCCTTAAAGTATTTTATAGGACATTTCTCTAAAATTCTTTACTCACCTATCACCATTGATAAGACGTAATGTCTAAAAGTCTAATCAGTATTATATACATACTGATTCACATTAACTTGTGTCGGTTTTCAGTGAAACTTACTCAGATGATCGAAATCAGTAGCTTTAAAAACGGAATGCATTTCGAACAGAATAATAAATGAACGCCAAACATGTCGCCAAAAATTCCAAAATTCCAATTTCTTGTTTAAATGAGACATGATATTATTGATGGATATAATGTTAAAGATGTGGTCACGTTCCTGAGCTGTTTTTAAACAATAAACCATATGATATAGATTTTATTCATTATTTAATGGGGATGCTCGTGGGAATAAAAATGCATACACGAGTAGGTCTTTAAGAAACTGCTTATATTTAACACATGTAAATCTGTGTATATATCTTAAAAATACATTTTAAATGCATATTTGTAATTTCGGACTCCACATTGGTCTTGATGCAGATAAGTATGTAGGTACATAGTATAGCACAGTCCCTATCCTACAAAATTGTGTTCCGTTATTCATAGCAACTAGATAGACTAATTACGACATGTTACTCCATTAATCTGAGTCTTTCTTGAGAAGATGGTAGCTCAGCTGGTAGACATTTCACACGACCATTGGACCTTATCCTGAGTAGGCGAACCCAGTCCACATCTTCATGCTCCAATTCATTAAGATGTATTTTAATCAAATCCGTCCCTAGGTTTGCCAAGTGCACTCTTCTCTTCTACCTAACTAACTAGCTGGCTTAGAGGACCCGAAGGTTCATCACCGAATTAACCAAAGCCCTCCACCGGACCCTGTCATGGGCCAACAAAATCCAGTCTCCTTCAACTCCTATCTCCCATAGATTCCGCCGGAGATTATCCTCCCATCTACGTCTCGGTCTCCCCAGCGGTCTCTCCCCTTCAGGTTTCCCAACCAGTACCCGGTGCACACCTCTTGTCCCATCCATGTGCGCTACATGCCCAGCCCATCTCACTCTTCTCGACTTAATCACCCTGACAATACTGGGGGAGGAGTACAGATTTTTAAGCTCATGATTATGAAGTTTTCTCCATGCCCCATCGTCTTCTCTCTTAGGCCCAAATATCTTCCTCAACACCCTATTCTCAAACACCTGCAGTCTATGTTCCTCCCTCAGAATGAGAGACCATGTTTCGCACCCATACAAAACAGCAGTCAAAATTATTGTTTTGTATACTTTAATTTTCAGGTTCTTAGAAATCAGACGGGAAGACAAAATCACTCTTCTCTTCAGGTTTTCAAATTAAAATTATTCACGAGATACCAAGGAAGAAAGAACACGCGCGGTATTTTACACCGCTCCCCCCAGTACCCCCTAAACTCGTCTTTCGTTTAATTTTTTGTATCAAAGATTTCTGATGTTTTCATATTTAATGTGAATAGCGCATACTTCTGGAATCATAACCAGTAGATACGTACACTTCAAAAAAGACAAAATTTTTGTGTTTATAAGCAGGCCTGTAAAACATCTGCATAAGATTGACGTTTTTTACGACGAAAAGTACTTGGCAGTTCTTGCAGTAAAACGTAATTCTTATGGTTTGCATGCTTTATGAGGTAGCAGGCGTCTCAGTAATGTTTCCAGTATGATGGAAAACACGTCTCATTAGCTCAGTGTTTCAAAAAGTATTTCTTATAACACTTTTCAGAGAACTAATTAAATGCGTTTATTCGCGTTCTTGACAGAAAACAAACAAGGCTAGTTACATCCAGGCACGAAAAAGTACAATAACAAATAATATAGTAAACAAATGACGTAAAAGATTAAAAAAGACAAAATACGGTCAGATGTACAACATGAAACACAGAAAATAGACAAAGTGTACAAATCTAAGTACAAACAATATTATTAAATATCCGTTAGTAAAATATAATCCTTGTTGTAGATGTCTCAGTCCTTGCAAGTAGCATTGGCAACAGAAACACGTCCAGCTAAAGAACTGATCTTTAGACTTTGACTGCGGCAACCATAAATGTACAGTCACCTCCAATGAATCTAATAGGTATTCGTGCACTAACAGAATTAAATACGCAATAGATAATTTTTATTTTAAATACATTAGTAAGGAAAACACTATCAAGATATCGCAGCCTGGAATAGTGTTGAGAGATTCAGTCTAACTAAAATAACTTTAAAATTATCGTAACATGTGCCTACAAACAATTAGCTACGGCATAAGGCGGCATATTTTCTTTGAACAGTTTAGAGTTTGCACGTAATGACCTCTATAATAAACCCCCCCCCACCACCACCACCACCACCACCACTGCATACCACGTTCCCACTTTTAATTTTCTACAGTCAGTAAACCTAAAAAGAACATGACAACAAAGCGACCTTGTCAAGCGAAAACACCAACTACAATTTGTATGCAAATAGGGCCCTGAATTTTTTGCAGCAACAAATCTTCCTAAATTGTGAAAAACTTGTTGTATAATTTTCTTGTACAATTTAAAGCAGCGACATACGGCCATAAGTTAATCAGCCATTGGAACTATACATGCGAAATCTTGTATGGAGATCCAATCAAAATCTAAATAAAAAGTCTGTGTGGGAAACTACTTGGACCTGGATTTGAACAATTATAATTGTAATTACAGATGTGGTAACAATACGAACTTTGAGGTTGCATGTAACACATTTAAATTAGAATTTGTGACATGTGACGTTATGATGCCGGCGAGTCTGAAGATGGTAGTCTTCTGTTGTTGTTGCGTCTGGTTGACGTTTATAATGATTCGTACTTATTTCTTTCGACAACTGCGTGCCAGATCGCGCCAGTATTTTTATTTTAAGAACTACGCCCTGAAAATAATGTTCTGAAATGGGTAACTAAGTTGTATGTAAAATAACAGTCTGATCATGTATAGGCTTCCTAAGTTTTTACGGTATAAATAGTGTTCACTTGTTATAATCTAACCCGATCTTCACTGTAATTTAATTTCATAGACGTAAATTTATTTTTCGAGAATAATTTACATGACTTCTTTTATTTTGAAAGCAAAGTCAATTTTTTCTGGGGCAAGCCTATAACCTTCTTTATGTATCTAAGTAAATTTATGGAGACAGAAGTTATCAGGGCTCTCAGGCACTTTGACACGTGGACCCTATGTACCAACTGTCCTCATTGGGTTATATGAATTTATATAAACGCCGCAAAACATATTTCACAACTATGAGCTTATAGTTTAAAATATCATTTGTGGACTACTGAATTACTGATCGTTCACTTGTAATAACTAATCAGTGATTTTACAACACAAATCGTTTTATGTTTCTGTTAAATCTTTGACGGTGACTTTACCCACATATTGTATTTATGTTTTTCTTTTGGTTCCTGCAGTGCCAAGCAGTCGCTCCCCTAAACGTTAAAAACCAAGTGACATTCGCAACGGCGTTACGGTGTATTTTCCAGGAGGTAGGACCAAAATTATTAAATTCGCCTATTATTTAAATGAGTTTTGTGCTTGAACGTGTTTTCTGGAGATCCATGATTAAAATCTGTGTCCGGAGATTCTCACATTCCGTCTACGAAAATTCCGGGATAGTTCCTTAAAATAAGGCCAAGACAGCCTCCTTCCACATCCTTTCCGTTTTACTGTTCATTACTATTAATCCTGTCATCTGACGAAAAGAAGTCTGAGCTACTGACAGCGTCGTTAAATAAACAAAAATTAGAATATCAGTGCTTTTTGGGGGGGTGGGGGGAGATGCGGCGAACTGCTTTCTTAAATCCGCCTGGCAACATTACGGCACTAGACTCGTGAGTGCTGAAACAAGGCCAGTTTGAGTTGGTTGTTTACCGCGTTGGCATCTTGTCGTGTCACAAGGTTTGAACAACTTGTGATGAAACTGGAAGTCTAGTCCAAGTTTTGTAATTATTAAATCTGGTTTTTCTTGCGCTCAAAAAAATTCATTTAGTTAGAAACTTTCTAACAGCAGTTAATGATTACGATACATATTTTTTATTACTCTTATTTCATAAAGGAATATAGATTTATCTACAGTATCATCATGTCCAAACTCCTGAACAAATTTCTGGATATTCATGAAAATTGGTTTGAATAACCTTTAATTTTCTGACGCCAGTAGCATGTGCAGGCAAAGTGGTAAAGTGGGAGCAACACTACCGCCCTTTAATACCGAGTTCGAAATTATATTTCGCTAACTCTCCTTCGTAGTTTAAAATACGTCACCCGCACGACATCTATAGACGTATTTAGTTTTCTGTTTGATGGTTATAAGTAATGAACAATTGGAGTTGACACACATAAACTTTTGTTACGAGATAAACCATACACACAGGCCTACTTACATTTTTAAAATGAATTATTGTTTTTGTATTTAATTACAAACATTGTAATGGTTAGACCGTTTGATTTCTCGGCTGACAAATTTATACTTAAGTAGTTAGAATCTGTACTGGTGGATATTATGAATCATCAAATAATATCATTTATAACGATAGTTCTGACAACTTTATGATGGCATCATACTTCCTTACAAAACTTCTTTTACTTTTCATAGGTTCACGTCCTTAACGTTTGCTGCGATTTGTTTAAGACTATTGTATACATTCTCTGGACTTGGGGGTCGATCCAAGAATCTACTGCGGTTGGACTTCGTATTGAGAGGGAAGTTCTCTGGTTGGATTGTCAGAGGTAAAAAGGAAAGAAGAAACCGAAAGTCCTATCAAATTAGTCAGTTAGTTAGTTCGTTACACTCGCAATATATCTCAAACGGTGTCAAATACATTCGAAATGAGACGTATATTTTATATCATTTACCATTTGTTTTATGTGCAGTTTTTTAAACAAACTATTGATAAGGACCTATTCTATCCTAATGTAGTGGTCATATCGGACCGATGTGGGCAAACATAAATTCGTCTGTCTGACAACTTGTGGTGTATACCTCCCCGTTTCCAGTACCACATTTAATCGAAATCCGTTCAGTAGTTCTGCAGTTGAACCATGCGGACAGACGGATGGATTCCGCCTCCCAATAATGTGATAGCTTGATGTACTTACTGCAAAGAGTAATTAAATTAAACTGATGGTTCATGTAGCAGGTCTGCACAGAAATGTTAACAGTGAAAAAGACCTTTTCAGAAGTGTGAAGAATAAAGACAATGCTCAATTGTCTATTCGGTAGCTCTAACTTCGCGATTAGAACAGTGACTGTTATTCAGATAATTCTACTTACGTTTAAAACTCGAGATGATGCTTTCTCGCTTCTGCTACAGCAACTGCGCGGAACCATTGTATTATATCGGCCGCCGTTCGTGTTGCAATGTCCTGTGACGTCACAGTTACAAACATGCCAATGGTCATCGCCATAGGGGCCCGTCTGCCGGTGGAACTATTAGTGTATTCTTCGTGTCTTGTGATGTGCTTCCTCGTCTCTCGTCAAATAAGAGCAGGGTCCATTATGGAGTTTAAATTTACACAACCTAAAATAAACCGTGTTTATAAACTTTCGTCTAGGAAGGTAACAAAATATTACTGGAAAAAGATACAGTTTGTGACACACGAATTTAAACTATTCTGTCCCTTTCAGTAAATATTTCGTACGGTAGCAGATCTCAGATTGTTCTGGACTGTTGCGTCGTTTCGTCTTGTGGATAGTATATACCCGCATGTCGGAGGAACATGGTGCTTCCATTTTAGTGTTGAAGATCTTATTTGTTATTTTTGGCGACATACTTTGTAATAGTTGTGCCATAACAACATAGTAATTTTGTGTGTGTGTACGAAATTGGAGATTTTGTTTGAGAATATTCTGGATAGCTCCGTACTGTGCTATCTGAAGTTTTCTGAAAAGAAACAGTGCTGCCACAAATGGGAAAGAGAAACCATAAATTAAGTTAAAACTGGTTGTCTGTTGTGAAAGTT
>NW_019059628.1:1518589-1529296 GCF_000696155.1 Zootermopsis nevadensis
AAATATCTGCGACAATCTAAACTGCAAGTAACGAATGCTTAGCACAATTTACGTTAATCAGCATCAAGTCACTGACGTCACTCTAAATGTTGGTGCGTACTGCACTGTTCAGCCTCTGCATCTGGTGTCCAGAAAGTACTTTCTGCCTCTTTCATCAGCCGTAGCAGGAACTCAGCACCTTTGGAATCTCAGTGTATGCCGCAGAGTACACGTTTCCACTCTTGTTTATTTAGAAGATAATGAAAGATAACAAGTGATTTAGAACGTGTATAAGATTTAAATATTAGTCCACGTCGTGTGACGCGATAAGATACAGCAACCGAAAGGCAAATAAGAAAGATTGTTTAAGTAAAGCAGTACAACCTGTTTCAGAGAGTCGTAGGTGTTATTTAGATCAGTGACATAACACATTTAAAGTTATGAGGAATACGTATAAAAATTGACCGACTATCAGATACATGAACAGCAAGGACAACGAGGTATGCAGAATGTTTCGAAGTAATGTGCCGTAAATAATAATGGTCCTTCAGGACATTACTATGAGTCAGAAGTGGCATATGAACATAGGCCCAGAAATGTAACAATAAAATTTGCATGGCTTTTACATTATCTTTGAAATACGAAATATTTGACTGAAGGAAGATGTACTTGAACACAACATATGCTCGAAATGCCCTCCATGATTATGAATGCATACGTCAACGCAATGTCTTAAGGAGACACGCATTCGAAAACCCCGGATGTGGTACGAATCTCGTTTGCTGCATCCTGTATGCGTTGCCAGAGTTTCTGTCTGGTATCAACAATGTTGGTGTAAACCGCACTTTCATGGAGTCTCACAAAAAAAAGTCTGTCGTATTGAAGTCTGGTGACCGTGATGGCCACGGGACCACGACTGATACAACACTCGGGTTGATACCAGCCTAACCACTTCCGTACAGACAATGACATGCCCCAAAGCACCATCGTGCTAAAATCACACCGTTGTTGCATGAGTAGCTCAACATCCTTCAACAATTGAAGTAAGTATCTACGGAGAAGAGTACTCCCGCGCCGTAGCCGCGCGGTCTGAGGCATCATGCTTCGGACCGGCGATACGGAATGCGCGCTGGTTCGAGTCTCGGGGGAGAAAAAAATTTCTCGTGAGCTTTCGACCAGTGTATGGGACCGGTGCCAACCCAGCATCGTGAGGAAATTGGGGAGCTACAATGAGTAGCGTAATCCGGTCAGGAAAACTAGCAATGGCTGGGGGTTCGTCGTGCTGACCACACGTCACCCTATATCTGGTTGGATGATCGTTCACCTCTGCTTAGGCATGTGAACGTGAGACCAGCAGTCAAGCTAGTCGGCTTTGGCTCTCTGGAGCAGTTACGCCACGGATTTAATTTAATCTACGGAGAAGATGCAGCTACTAGGGACCAATAAGTTTTGCTGGTGAAATGCATGGATCAAGGAGATGCTGTCTCTACATGTTTGACGGCTTGATGCATCATGCAAACTGAAACAGCCTTGAAAAAACACGTGCTCTTGAAACTTATCCTGCGTAATTAACGGAAACTTTTCGAGAGCTATGCGTAGACATCACATAGAAAAGCCTTATTACAAGTAAAGTTGGTGTAAATGTCCACATATTATGCTTAGGCTTGTATGTTGAACGATCTTGATGAGCAGGTGAAGTTTCAGGTTTTCATAGCTACGAATATGAAGATTACTGTCTTGTGAGATGTTCTTTCAACATCTCGCATGCATGTAGACTTAAGGATTAATTGTTTGAAGGATGTTTTTGTCACGAGGAACTGCCGAAGGATAAAAGGAAGAACAGAACAAATGCTACAAAATTCATAATAAACACTATATATTTAGTCTTATTTTGTATTTGTAAATATTGATTATAGTACATAGTCTAAGCTTGAATAAGGCAAAATTTTACTTGAAATGTAAGGCCCGATAATGGACAATATAATTACAGTTCTTTTTGAAGTAGTTACTTCTTAGTGAAATCACGCTCATTATTGCACTTACATAAACTTTTGCAGTGTCATTAGATTTTTATAAAATAGATGAGAAACGTGGCTTATGTATAAAAGTAATTTATTTAATTGCGAAACAAACAAGTACTAAACTTTACAATTTGGTATCAGAAATTAAAAATCGAACTGTAACATTGTAAAACGTAAATTTGTTCCTGTGCTTAATTGAGCATCAGACCATGGAAACGTATGGAGAAGTGGGCGTACACTCAACACTGTACTCGTAAAGTATATAAATAAGACCACTTTTTAAAATTGTATTGATTCAGTTTTTTGTTTAGTGCATAAAGAACAAGTATGTGTGTGTGTGTGTGTGTGTGTGTGCGCGCGCGTCTAGAACCACACGCAGAACAAGTAAGGCAAGATTTTTCGCTCACTTTTGGACGCTTCGTATGTTTCGCATATCCTGAGTTTGCAAGCATTTTGCACTGATGAACAGAGCCTAAATAACAGATTACTCCCCAAAACCGGTCTAAAACTGGTATTTCTATTTATAATTATGTGTATTAGAATACCCCTAAAAATACTTGGACATCATAATTTAATGTTCAGGAAGGATATTTTAAGAATAAGGTTTCATAAGTTAAAGATAAAAGTTAAGCTGTCTCAGTGTCTATGTTCCAAAGCATGGAGGCGTATAGGGGCATGGAGATATGTTATTTTGCTTAGAATGAGTTCAATAAATTTATCTTTCCTTGAACATTTCATGAAAATTTGAGGAAGGAAGAATGATTCTCATTGAATATTGAAGGGAAGAAAATTCCACTTTGAATTCACTTGGCATATATCAAACAAGTCTACAAAATATTATTTCCAAGAACCACAAAATGTTTAACCCTCTTAAAGTTAACATTGTTTGTTCTAAACTAGGTTGAAACATTTTAATGTTGTGTTATGGAAGTCTTATTAGAATTTAGATTTTTATTGCGTATCACATTTTACAACTTCTCTTCTAGAGAATTGTGTTTACAGTCATGCATAGAGTTTACGTTATTTCAAATGATATGGTTTCACCTACCAAAATCAAGGGAGCACACTTTGCATCGTCTGGTATAAAATGCAGCCTCTACTCGATTTGAAGATGGCTGTCTTCAAACTCCCCTCTGTGAAAACCTCAAATGCTACTCTACTCGATTTGTTTCTTGTGCCTAGATTTAATAACAATAGAGTCGTAATGTTTGTTTTACCCTTTAAAACCAAGCGTGCCACTTGCTTTAACAACCAATAAAGCTTGCAGCTTGAATTTATATGCTTCGTATGTTTCTCAAGGTAAAGAGCGATTATTCCCTTAAACAGCGTTAACCACTTGATATTTGTAATTATGAGGTGTTGTGATTTCTTTGAAATACGGGCTGAATCCTTAGATATTATTTAGACAAACTTCAGCTTCAAAGGGAACTCTATAAAATCTGCTGCATCACTGTCTCCGAAGACATTATTTTAAGAATGTAGTTGCAGTGAATGTTGACTGCAGTATGCCTCCATGTTGTTTCCATGTCTCCTACTTGTCATGGTGGTATAAATTAAAGTTAATTGCAGAGTGTACGTCAGATGTGTTCTTGGGCTTCGTATTCGCTGTCGTCGTTCATACGTCGTATGTGTTTCCCAATGTTTTCCGCTTCTTCAACTGTGTCTGGTAGTTTCACGTTTAGAGTTTCAGGGAAGTATAGAGCCAGTAATCCAGAAAACACCGACATGACTCCGAACATGAGAAGTGGAAGAGATTCCATCACCTCATTCTGGACATAAAGAGGGATACATCAATAACTAACACACCGACCGATTAACTAAATCTAAACTCACACCAACATCTACAACTAACAAAGTAATTAATTGTCCAGTTTAGTAACTAAGTAGACCACTAAAGAAAGAAATAACATCCAAGTCTTGTCCTTTGGTTTAGTGGTTGGAGTTCAGTGTACGACTTTGTATTTTCGGGATGAGCCGCGTCGAATGTTAAAAGTTATCCGTCGTTTCGGCAAACATTGTAGTTACCATCTTCAGGGTTAATATGTAATGTTTGTGGACTTTTGGAGGCCTCGTACAGGGCAAGCAATAGGTGACGAGTTGGGTTTGATCGTGCTGATTTGTGGAGCGAAAGAACGAGGTGATATCGAATTGGAGATGATCATGTAGTTGAGGAAAAGAGGCGATTAAAGTACCTACCGATGTAAAGAATTAAACTATGGAAATGGAACACAAAGCTTGTACAACACTATGAAAGCCCGAAATTCCTTGGAATGTCCTAAGTTCCTCATTTTATCCCACTTACGTCCAAATAGGCAAATTTTCCTGAGAACTCTGTTCCAAGAACATATAATATGTGTTCTCCTTTTTTTAAAAAAAAGAGAGCGATCATATTTACGCAAAGCCTGATTTACACATTTTGCTCGGTCAATAATTTTTCTTCACTGACTGATAGTTGATAGTTAAACTAAACTTTATAAAGATAACTTTAATAAAATGAAAATGTTCCGATCTGTAATTAGACACGTTAATATTCTGTTCGACGTTTGTACGATACCGACCTTGTAGACTATTGTAATTCTAATTAAAATCTTGTTTGGTGGGAGCATCTGATGTATTGTAAACGTATCTGTAGTTTCTCACGTATGATTTAAATAACGTGAATGAGGACAAGGTCATTTCCGTTCCTGATAGCTATTAGCTGTTGCTGCTCATACGTATATTATCATGTATGTTCACAGCGTAAATGAATTCCAAGAAAATATAATTTTGAACCAATGCGAACAACGAAACATAGCCTGTACAAAAACAGAGATAATAATGCTTCTCAAGAAAGCCTCTTCTCCATGAGATTCGTTAAGTAGTATAACTGAATCCTACTTTATTGGACTGCTGTTTGCTTCAGTCGTATAAGTGGGGTAGGGTGGGGAAGTAAGAAACAGACTATTCTGGTTGAAGACTGTGATAGGGGTACGGATGTATGTCCGCGTTTCCAGGTTTGTTTGCAACTAAAAGCTGTAATAATGTGCCTATTGTTTTCGTTAGACGTCTGTCCGTGTGTAACAACTCCGCCGAATGGCTTTTGTCAACACATTCAAATTTTGGTTAAAATCAATCAATAACGGGTCATTTACATGAAGATCTACGCGAATTCCCGTCTATGACGTAACTAAAACCAATCGGAAAGGTAAATCTCGGCGAATCGATACATCATGCGTAGGTTTCTTAATTTGTTCTAGGTTTTTATTCACTTAGCCACTATTCGCCTTACCAGCAACGGTGTCTGTGGTGCAAGAATGGAACCGATCTGCCCAAACATGACGCAGGCACCTAGCAGGGAGTGCCTGAGTTGTGTCGGGAATAGTTCTGCGTTGTACACATACATCACCGTATAAGAGATGGTGATGGCGAATTTTCCAGCCAAGAAAAGCAGCAGACGTACCCACTCCAAGCCTGTCGCACACAGAAAATTGCGCCTTATGTAAACTACAAAAGGCTAACACCTTACTGACAAGTTGATACTCAGTTAGTCAAGAAAAAAACTTCTGTACGAAACACGAAGATCCGTTACCGTGTTCCCTAGAGCCGTAATTCTTGTCTTGAGCATTCCTTTAAAGTCCATTTAATATTATCCTCCGATGTAAAATGAAACGGGTACTTAAATTTGAGGAATTAACAGTGTACTGACAAGGGGCCATATCTCCTGTTAGCAGTAATTTTGATTTTGTCTCTAATTTACATGTGGACCTATGTTCACCGAGTCCGCATGGGACTGTGGGTTTTATTACCGAAAGCGAATATAGTTTTAACTTACTGTAAAACGACTGTGAAGATTAAATCTACAAAAAGTACAAGAGTAGGTGTAACGTCGAATTATTTTACTTATGTTAAACTTCTTGTTCCTATCTTGAATTTGAGTTTCTGACGACAGTGATGAATTCATTTATAATCTTCTGAGTTCTGGCGTCTTGAAATTAGTTACCTGCGTATTGGATAAAAATATCGCCTCCATCTTCTAGGCTCTTCTTACTTCAATTTCACTACTGGAAAAACTGAATCCTGAGATCTTGTGTAATAAACTGTTATAAAGCTAAAAGAGTGTTAAATATTTGGAGAAGCTTCAATGTTTTGGCGATGGTTGTAAGTTATCTGCAAAGCGTGCAGTAGCTTACGGTAAACAAACACGGAGCGGTGTCTTGTTAAAAACAAAAAAATCCTCACGTACACAATATTGTGCTCTTTGGACCCAGAAATTTTCAAAAACTTTACACCACGTGTCTGTACACACTCGTTAGATAGCAATTATTTCACAAGATCGTCTTAAATACATTTTACCTCCACCTTGCTCCAGGAATGAATGGGTGTAACAATTAGGCATCTAATTGGTGTTGTGAATTTAACCAATCTGGTTCTTGAACACGTAACATTCATAATCAGATTACGAGAAGCTCTGTGAAACATTTCGCTAATAAAGTACTATTTTCGTTACCAAATAAAAGAAGGTGTGAAATGGTTTACACGAAAGTATTATGGCAGTATAATTTTGGTAGCTCAAAAAGAACCCTCCAGAAGGAAGAAAATAGGACCTACGGGCGCGAACATACAGGCTTACTTTGTATTTTCCAAATGCACTCCTGGAAATTTTGTATACACTGATTTGGCCTTGGCAGGGAACCAGAAATTGATATTCCCTTGGATTCGTTAAACAATTGTCAAATATTGTAAATCTTAATAAGTGTCGATTTATTACACGACGAAGTAATGTCGGATTTATAATTCAGGAAAACATGTTCGAAAAGCAAACTATCTCCAACATTTTTAATGTTCATTTCTACTGCCAAATTTAATAGATATTAATTCTGCGTTTTAGAAGGTTGCACGTTCAAACAGACAGACGGATAAGACTTCTCCCAAATGCGATCACTCTTTGCACTTCGTGCAATAAACTGTAAAAAAACGACAAGTATTAGAATTATTATGCATGGAGAACTGTATTTCGGGTCGAGATTTGATCCCGGGACCTCTTAAGTACGATGTAGGAATACCAACCCCTCGACCTCGATGTTCGGTGTTTATCTTGATCAGGGCAGGGCCCGATTGCGAGATCTTGTGAACGCTGTAATGGCAATGAAACTTCGTGTTTCACAAAAGAAATTTCATCACTACCTTCTTAAGAAGGACTCTACTGCTGAGCCATCTGCAAACAACGGTTCGTACGATCGAGGAAGCTTTCAGGTATAATATTACCGTCAAAGAGAGAAATGAATACACGTGGCCAGAAGGACGGTACTATTATACTTGAAAACGTCGGTCTTGTCCTCATCTTGCATTCGAATTCTTGACATGGTTGAACATTCAAAAGATCGCTCGCTACAACGAACAGCGACAGACTTGTAAGCAATGATTAAACTAAAGAAACAAACAAATTGGTCGTAATGTCAAAGAGAATATTCAATGTGCGCAGAACCTCATTGCAGTTTCGCGTCAGCACCGCCACCCTAGAAGCTCGCGTCTCTTCTTCACTTTCGTTGACAATAGTTGCTTTTTACCTGGCGGTAGGAGTGCGAAGGCTGTGCAGGGGATGCCCGAAATTATGAGCGTTGAGCAAAGGGAGATTTTCCTTCCGAACTTCTTCAGCGATAAGTAAGTGGCCACGTACGCAGGTAACTCGATCAGAGCCACCAGGATGAAAGACGTGTACTTGTTACTGCCCACTGACACGGAATTCACTGTCAGGCCGAAGTATACGAACGTAATGCTGACCCTGAAAATTAAGGAAATATTCAACATTTCCTAGAACACAAAACTTAGCTGTCGTATGGTTACTACTCATACTTCTTATTCTAGAGGTACTGGGGTCAATTACGACCCGACAACCAGCTGTGCTGGCTAAGATCTTTCCTGGGCTTTCTCAATCCACCAAGTCAAACGCCGGTGTCATAACTAAATTAGGCCACGACCGCTTTCTTCCAAAACTTTTTCAATTCTGATCATCCTATTATTCGACGCCATATAATTTCAGCTACTGACAATAAATAGCTGTATCAATACCGTGCAATGTAACTACATATTATGTTTTCCTCCCTACGTGTTTCGGCTACTTCGAGCAACATTCAAGGAACTCACAAGGTTTTTTAAAGTATTAAAACTGTTACTCCATATAGATGAATTACTCCTTTATTATCCCTATCCCCTTTTTAGGTTCTTTGTGAAAAATTATATACTAATATATAAAAGAATTTAACATATTTTTCTTTTGAATTTACGTCAGAAATTCAGCGTAAAATCGGAGTGTGGCTTTGAGATAGATCCACTTTCCGAAATGTTGGTTTCCTGGTCAACAATGACAAGACTAATAGCGGGAGAGGACGTCAGTGCATTTAGTTCGTTATAACTAACCAACCAGCTCCATGGAACACAGTACTTCTTGAGAAGGTAAATAGTACATTCAGCTAGCCAAGAAATTGATCGACTTTTATGGAAACCAAAGGTTTGTTGTTGTGTTCAGAGGACCCCGCCATCAGTCCCTATTCTGCGCCAGGTTAATTAAATCTACACCGTTAGGACAGACGACGCTTACCAGCAAACGATGCAGACAATTAGTCTTATTAGTAAAGTCTTCGATCTGAAGACTTGTCCAAGTGCCTCTTTCCATGGACTTCCACTTCCTTCCAGGCTGTCCTGGGAATATTGTAACAGTACATGTAACTGACAGTAGAAAGATGTCTGTCTTCTGGGTTATTGCGCCGTGTAGTCTGGTAGAAGTTTACCGACGTTTCAGAGGTCCTTAATGCCTCCATCATCAGGGCGAACATCGCAATGACTTCTGAAATGTCGGTAAACTTTTACCAGACTACACGGCGCAACAACCCAAAAGACACCCATCTTCAGACTCACCGCCGTGTAAACCTCAAATCCTACATAACTGACAGTAACTGCTGAACTTCTATAAAACATCAGTATTCAAAAATTGTGACTTGTGGGCCGCGATGCACAATGGTCTTATGTTTCTTAAACACAGATTCAGCGCCACGAATCACTAGCTAAATTGACCATTTTTCGCTGGGGCTTTCTTAAATAAAACTGTAGGCCTACTGAAATAATAACATTGCGCACTCCTTATATCACACAGCGTTAATAAACACTTAATTAACAGATATAGCTGAATGTAGACCCAAATTAGAATGTTTTATACAAATCTTTAATAAATCTAATCAACAATCCAAACAAACCAGTAACCTCTTAATTAACACTTGATAATGCAAGAAACAATTACTGAATTATTCTTACTTAACATTAAATTGCAGCTCTTAAGAGAAAGGATGTGACATAATTATTATTTTATATTAATTAACTGCTTGCTGCAATCACACAGTGGAGTTTTGCTTGAACTGTTTATTCAAAGTCTGAAGTAAAGACTCACCTCACTGTCTTTATGCTCCAACGATGATCTGATCTCACTCATCACACGTTCAGAAAGGCGTACTCCATTTTTCTTAGCTGCATTAAGTATAATATCGGAGGCTTCTTTCGTTCTTTTCTTCGTCAGAAGCCATCTTACCGACTCGGGAATAAGCCTTTAAATGCAAGAAAATTAGGAATTGTTAAATTATTAATCTATGTGCTAATATAACTGAGATTAAATACACTTAAAATTATTCATTGTCAGGACCCTTTCCATAGTCTGTTCTTTAAAACCACGACGTTTCGGAGGCTGGTTCTGTCTCCGTCTTCAGGTGAGAGGTGCCTACTCTGTTGGGTCCCTTAGGGTCCAGTGACAGAGACTAGCTCTATCTAAGGGACCCAGCAGAGTAGGCACCTCTCACCTGAAGACGGAGACAGAACCAGCCTCCGAAACGTCGTGGTTTTAAAGAACAGACATTAATAAAAAAACAAATTAAGCTAGTAGGAGAATAGCAAAGTACAATTATTTCAGCGGTATGTTATCAGACTTCCCTGCCTTCAATGGCCTCGACTGACTCAGGATAACTTCGGAGGACATGGATTCCTATTCGAAAGTTGTTCTCTCTGAGTCCCTCTATACGCTCCTTCAGTTTGGCCCTAACCTTTTGAATCACCCTGTATGTGTAGATATGACACGTAAGCAGAATGTAAACCTTGTGTTTGGCGAAAATAGAAGATACAGACAGAAAATGTGTATACCGACCGTCCTGCACATGTTCAAAGCTCTAGACTCTTCCGTTAGGTGAACTGTCGGACATGCTAACAGTAACTTACCAATAATAAGATATGCACAGTAACGACGGAAGATATGAGGCTCTTAGAATTAGCCTCCAGTTCTGTAGCCACCAAGCGATTATACCTGTCAGAGCTTGGCCTATCGCGTAGAACGAAGTAATCATAGTTGCTGCTAAGACTCTGGATCTTGACCCCACCAGCTCCATCCCTGCAACCACAGTTACAAGAACAGCACTAAGAACAATTTTAAGGACAAGTGCATGATTGTATTTGCATGGCGAAAGGCTACGCAACTAATTTAATTTTAAATTAAAATTTCTATACAGATATTAAGCAAGTGATAATAGGCTAGTTGTCAACATTAGCTGATATCACCCTTGAAGAGCATGAATTTATATGTGGAACCTAGGAAAATGGGCATGGAAATGAATGAAAAACATCCGCCATTTGTATATGAAGCTGTCAGCTGATCAAACACATGTTCTCTGTGTGTATATAATATATATATATA
>NW_019059628.1:1529343-1548147 GCF_000696155.1 Zootermopsis nevadensis
GTGTGTATATAATATATATATATATATATATATATATATATATATAATAAAACATGTAGAAGGTACTGCAAACCCAGGTCGTGTATTGGCATACGTAACACACTGAAAAATATGACATGACATTTTTGACGATCGAATTCGAGATAGATGATTCCTGATGGCAGAAATGTTAGGATTATTATGAATAGGCCTGTTATAAATTATGAAAGGGCAAGGACTCTTAGGAGGAAGATGGCTCTTATTCATTTTAGGGTACAGCTCCAGCAGTTTCTTGAAAGGAATTAACCTTTTAAAGCCTAGTTTATACATCGTATACTCTAATATCCAACAGCTCTTTGTATTGAACATAGAGTGTCTTATTGCTTTCATGTGATTCTTAGAATAAACATTGATTATTTTCAGCATTAACTAACTAAATTTTATTATGTGTTTTCTTTACGGTAGAAACTGACTTATTAAAAATATTTGTATGAGCTTCAGAGGGTTAAGGAAAACCACCAAAGAACCTAAATCAGAATAGAAAATCTCCAGGTTGTGTTTTGAACCAAAGACTCCTCGAATACGACGTTGACGTGTAAACCGCGATGAATGAATGAGTTTCGGTGCGCAGAGTGAAGGTTACCCCCGCCCAACAACTTAGAATCTTGAGGTTCTGGATACCTCGAGAAGCCTCGAATCATTTCCTATGCCAATGAAGCAAGAAGCAAGTTCAGAAATGACTATAAAGTCGTTCGATTAGTGCAGCGTGAGGAAGTCGGTACTTTAGTCAGGTGGTTTATTGGTTTGTGCTGAAACACTTAAGAAATGCAGCTCTGCTGAAGGTCTGCGACACCGGTGTTACGTGCAACCATTGCGAAGTACGTCATCACGCATATGAAGAAGTTCTTGGCAAATACAAAATATTCACTAGATCCTTAACGACTGTACAGACAGGGTTTACTTTGCTCCCCGTGCTTAAAACAGCTTAACCATTCACATACTTTCACTATTAAGTCACCTTTAATTTTTACAGTTGAAAAGCAACGTATTATCAAAATATATGAGCCTGTTTTATTCACTGATATTTCTAAAAGTAAAATATTTCAAATTGGGACGGTACAGAGTTATGAATGAGAATCCTTGTGTGTAGCATATAAAGAGCGGAATATTTCAGGGCACATTGGTATTTATATGAGGCATCACTATGTATTGACGCAATCTCAAAGAGTGGGTTACCACAGAAGAAAATATTCCGTCCCTGATTTATCTACCTGTGATCTAAACCACAAGCCATTAGCTCTGTGCAACATATCTACAAAACATTCTTTCATTTTTCCATAAGCAGATTGAAGCATTAAAATATTGTACACTGTCGTGCGCAGTTCTCTTCCATTCTGAAAACAGTTTCCTTTATGAAATAGTCTTCAGGAGTACACAGCGTAATTACATAAACACAAAACAATATTCAAGCAGACTGTAGTCCATTAGATTCTTGGTGAGATTTCAGGTTCTGCCGGCTGTGAGTATTAAGATGGCTGTCTTCAGGGATGTAGCGAAGCGTAGTCGAAGTTTACAGACGTTTTAACGATGCTTACTGCTTTCATAACCAGAGTGATGAAGAAGGCAGTAAGCATTGTTGAAATGTTGGTAAACGTCTATCAGATTACACTGCGCTACAGTCCTGAAGACAGCCATCTTAATACTCGCAACCGTGAGAACCTTAAACCTCACCAAGAACATCCAAGAAGATAGTCATCTTCGTTAGATTCCTGTTTATAGGTTATATTTTCCGTGTTAAACAGAATCCGTGTATTTTTGCTGTTTGAAGATTTTCATAAGCCGCGCATTCAAGCAGCTGCAAAACCTAAGACCAAACATCAGTATATTTTTAATTAAACTGAAATAGAGATACGAACCTAGGACCAATGCAGAGGTGTAGACTCCGGTTCCGAGAGCCGGGTCCAGAAATTCGAAGAGAAGGAATATCTCATAGCTCCAAGCAAGAGATCGAGCCAGGCCCATCACGCAAGAAAGTATCATAGATACTATCAAAGTTGTCTTACGGCCAATTCTGAAAACACGGAAGAGGGCGGAAGGATTCTGTAGCATGAGAAACATATAGGCCCTACTTGACTTCTTAAATGGGATGTGAACAGGCTGACCGCTGTGGCGAGATGTTTGTTGGCTTGAGACTTGACTACGACAGAAACACTTTGCTGAGTAACCTATCTACTTAAGTCAATATTACAATAAATTAAAAATATATAAAGGAAATGAGAACTAATGCAGGAGATATTGGAATGTCAGATGTGTTAAATATGACTTTAACAAATATGTAATTCGTTGACAGAAATAATTATGCTTAATGTATTAGGGTATATACATATATATAACACAGTTACTGTAATATATTTAGTTTATAACCACTCTGTTTTAACTAATGCGCTGAACGATGGATGGAAGAAGTATTACGTTGGATAAACCAGGAAATCTCTAAAAGCAAAAATCGTGGCATTAGATGCTATAGTTCATCTATAGACGTATTTAGGTAGCATGACTTGAAAAATCCACGTGAAAATAAAGCTATTTAGTTGCCAATAGGAATATAACGTCAGATTTTCTAACGCGTGTTGCACTCATTGCTAGGGATTATCCTGTAATTAGTCGTTATAGACCTACATTTTATAACTTATTCTCAAATATTTTGTTCCATTCGGCAGTCTTATGTTTATATTCTCTACCTTTTTTAAATTATTGATTTTGTGATTGATATTAAAGGACAAAGTGTGAACTTATGGACTGGTTCCAACTTGATTAGGACAGGGTGTAGTGGCGGGCTGTTGTAAACTTGGTAATTATCCATCAGATTTCATAAATGGCGGTGAATTGCTTGATCTTCAGAGCGACTATCAGTGTCTCAAGGATTGCAGTCTATGGAGTGGAACGTGTAAATCTTCGTTTAAAATTTAGTCGTTCTCCGAAATATCAAATTTAAAGTAATGACCCTCCCCCTTTTCAGTTCCTCTACGAGTCTAAACGCCGGATTTTCGTCATGGTATCAGGTAATAACCCAGAGCTGAAATCGGGTTAAGTGTTCAGATCAAATTGCTGTCAACATTCTGAAGAACACCTTAGGTTTTTTATACCGTGAGCCTGGGTATATGAGAATGTACGTGGCGGAATTCAGAAAAGATGGTTCTGATACCATATATGTGGTAGGTCGTACATTCGAATATATAAATGAACCCATAATATAACTGAAATAAATGTATAAAAATATAAAATAGAATTTGACGTCATGGAAAACAGTGAGATTAGCATTGCTGTTTTTTATTGGGGGGGGGGGGTTCCCGGTTTCAAATTTTAGCCCGGAGACTAGTTATCCTGACTGAGGTTTCTTATGATTTTCCTTAGTCCCTTCAAGAAAATGCTGGGAAAGTACCTTAAATTAGTCCACGATAGATTTTTTTCATTCTTCCCAAACAATTTTATAATAATCATCCTATCATCTCACACAATATACCCGATACCCAGAGCTGCTGACAGCATCGTTAAATAAATAAGTAAATAACAAAAACAAAGACGCATGGAAAGCTATGGAGGACAATTTTCTCTGTGCTTAAGCGGCATACTCTGAAGACGTATGGGAGAACTGAGTTAAGTGGTGCATACATTATTAACCTCAGTACGAGCTACTGACTGGATAGTCTATTGAGATTACCTCAGAGCCTCTGGTGGCTAGTCATTCACTGTCTGAGCTATTCGATGTCATCGTGAAAGACAAAGCTATGGAGATTACTCCTAATATACTGCAACGCCGTTTATTTGTTTGAATGGTATCATTAATTTTTGTTGCACATATTTGTTATTTTAATATTATTTAAGGTAAAATTTAAAAAAATAAAATTACCTTTACTCCGAGACCAGTAGGGTCGCATGTTAACCGTGTTAGCCGTGTTTGCCTAACTAAAACTTTGAGAAACGAAAAATAAGTCATCTATCTTAATTTCGTGGTTCAGTGGTACTCAATACATCGGAACACGGCAGAACTGATCAGATAAAACGCATCGTTAGCCAGCTCCAGCCAGGCGTTGTTAGCGTTATTATATTCACGACACGCCCAAGTCTCAAATAACCATACAGAACACTTATAAAGCCTATAAATTGTAAAAATAAACTTGAAGTTTGCACCAATATGATGTGCTTCGTATCATATCTACAGCTTCGAGTCACAATTAGGTTCCGATTTAAAGAATTTATTAATCTAAAATAAAGTAATTATGTGTGTTCTTATAATTGTTTCAATTTCGTTATCGCACTTTCAGCGAATTGCCGAAAGAAATTCTAAAGCCACAGGACCCAAGAAAGCGTAGCCACTTCATGTTGTTGATTTAAGAGATGCTTCATGAACTGCAATTGACCCATCAATCATAAGCCACGTGTCTTGAGAGATGCGTTTTAAAGAATAAGGGAAAGAATCATGTTGTTGACCAGGAGACATTGCAGCAAGTCGTATAGATAGTTGCTGTACCAAAATGAACATATTCGTACACAAGAAATTAATGCATATGCAAGTATTGATGCCCAAAGGATTGGAGGATAGAAGACGAAATTGAACAGAAATATCTTGAAGAACGAAATAACATTCCAATTATGTATGAAGCACAGCAGTACAATGTCTTGGGGCCTCTGCAGAGTTTATCGCCCTTTGATGAGGACCCGGACTCTTCTTGTTGCTGTGTCCGATTATAGTGAACGACGTTTAACTATGTCCCTCGTAGCATAAATCCGAGTTTAAATACCGCTGATCTAAAAGACAGACATTTAACATGATCCTTAGTCAATTCTATCCTCCTCCCACCCTTACAGCTGTCTCCCTACAGATGGTCATCTGCATCTCGGTGTTCTAAGTTAACTTTTTTTAAAGACATTTCATTACCAGAATTTTGTGTGAATTTCCTGCCTACTCCTGTTCTAGCCTCGTGCTCAAACAATCATACCATCCTAGATTTCTAACTATTCCAACAATAAAAAGTTGCATTGTCCATCTTAGATTTCTCACCAGAATCCAACACTGGACCTTACCCTGAGGCATATAAATCTAGTCCGCACTCTCACATCAAATTTTCTTGTGGCCTTCTTTAATATTATCCTCCCATACATGCTTTCAACTTCTGAGTGGTCTCTACCATTCAGGCTTTCAACAAAATTTTGTACGCAATTCTCACTTTTTTCATGCATGCTACATGCCCCGCAATTTCATATTAACTGGTTTGTTCATTCTAATGCTTGGCTGAGAGTAAAATTTACGAACCTTCTCAACTCTGCAAAATTCGTCAGCCCCTTCTTACATATCTGGTCAGAAATTGAAATATCTTGAGTCATCGACACTTCTTAATCACGTTATGTATCTATAAATGTTACACTAAGTAGCGTCTATTAAGACGTATGTCCTTTGAATTGACATAATACGAAAGTAATGTCAATTGTGATGAGGGCTGTACAATTTAAAGTACTTAAGAGCATCTGTCAGAGTTCAACTGGCTTCATGCATTTACTCAAGTCCTGAAAGAACACTTGTTTTACTCCTGTCGGTTGTGGTATTTATGACCCAGATTTACACTGAGCTAATGAAATGGTTGACATCACAAATCATTAATAAAAACGCTAACTTAATTTTTGTAGCCACGAACGTATTTGGAGAATACATATATTCGGTTATTCTGCACTTTTTCAGCACGTTTTAATAACGTGTTTGATTTACGAAGCTTATATTTGTTAGAACATTAATAATGTTACCATTAGAACTGTCGGCAGTACAACAAATTTCAGGTGAGAGTCACTTTTGTATGTTACAATGCAACCAGATAGACATTAAATCTCGCTTGGTTGCCTACTAGAATCTGTAGATTTAATTACTTAAGCCTGAACAACTCACCTGTCGGAAACCACTCCGACGATCGATAATCCCACAAACTGCCCGATGTTGTTTACAGTACCCACCATTGTGAGCTTCCAAAGATTTTCTTCACAGGTTAGGTCCCACTGTAATGACAACAGTGATAATTAATACCAATAATAAAATTCATTTAATTTATTATTATAGTGCTTGCCAACAGCTGTGGTCAAAAGCAGGAAATAACTTTAAATACATAATAAATACAAAAAATTTACGTACGCCAGAAGAAATAAATTCTTTAGCATTATGCAAAGGAAATGTGTCCTTCAAGGAAACCGTACCTATTCCTATTATAATGTAAAGAAATTGTCATATGTTATTTGCAGTATTAGCTCTCTTGACTGAAGGACTGGGCGTTACATTGCTGTTTACTTTAAAAATGAAAGTGAAAAATTGATTTAGTTGGTACTGTACACGAAGCTTAACTTTATCAATGATAGAGCAGTAGCTCATTTTGTTCTTAACATTTTAAAAATAAATCGAGATGCTGTCTTCTGGTAGGTATTATTATTTTAAGATTTTGGAACAAACATAATTGCGAGAAAAGCCAGACTGATAAAATCGACTGTAACATAAATATGCGAACTTATTTTGAATATTTTAAAGTTTATTGGAATTTTCAAGAGCCAGCCATATGAATTCAGTCCACACCCCAGAAAACTATTTTGCCAAGATTTGTTTTAATATTATCATCCTGTCTACTCCTAGATATTCCATGTAATGTAGGCTACATATGTGATGCTGTAACTTATCCTGATTAGGCCTATCAAAATTTTATCATCCAGCAAACTAAAACCATGGTGCAGTGTCCTTGAGAAATTCTCGTCTTTTATGGTTTCAGACTGTTCATTATCATGTTTACAGGAGTCCTCAACTCGGTCGTGTCTTGATCTAATATGATCTAGTCAACTCCTTCAATCTTCTGCATTCAAGACACATTTAATTTTCATCTTTGAATTAGCCTTTATGTCCAGGTTTTACGCCTGAACACTTATAGTCTGCGCATTTACCCCTGCGTGCTACATGTTCCGCTCACTTCATCACCATAATGACAGGTGGTAAGGATTAACATGAACCCCCCCATGAACCTACAAGAAGACCAACACAAATGCATGGCGGTACAGCCTACCTCTCTCAGAATTGTAGTTTCTTCCCCGTCGTAGATCCACTCATCACATCTGATGACTGTACTGTTATCGAAGCTCTCTGGCGAGCACGAAGAGTAATTTCGTTGCGAATTTTCACTTAGGGCGGAGAAATTGCGGGGTGCGAACCGGCGACAGCGCCAGGGGACAGACCGCGAATCCTGTTGATGGAACGGGACGGCGTTCTGCAGCCATTCGGGCTGGAAAGTGGCCTCTGCCCCGTCGCATTCCGGAATGCGACATCTGCAAAAAAAAACAACAACATAGAAGTCTGAAACGGAAACTTGCCTTCGGCTGGAAATACTAAGGCTAAACAAGAATTTAAGGCAAAAACTGTGTTTTAATATTTATTATTCTATATCCAGACAATTTTGTTCCATAATCTCTGTTTCCTGAATTTTATCTGAAGAGATGTGTTCGTTGGCATCAGTTCGGAATATCACCGTCCTGATTTAAATTTCAACGTCCGTGAGCGGTTTAATTAAAATTCGATAATTACTTTAACACAAGCCAAGAAATTCTGAACCTGTGTGTAGTATATTTTCTTTACGATCACTCAAAGTTCTATAAATGCATTAGGGTTATATGCAGTGTTACAGGGTTCAGACTGTTTGGCCGCGTTTTATCAAACTCGGTTTTTTTTGCTGATTTCGAGAAAACGAGAACATGCAAATAATCCCTGCCTTTTTAGTATGTCATAGAAAGCGTTGTACAGTTACAGTCTTCTCATGTAGATTGAAACAAACGTTATGCTTAATCGAATCTCATATTTTTAATACCGCCCAATGGTGAATTTTTCCTTTCTTCTGCTTGAATTATTTTCCATACAAAAATTCTTCAAAATTATTACTATCCTACAAGGTACTTTAAGTGTGGATGCACGTATTAAAACTTTTATGAGATATTTGCATATTGACAAATCGTGAGACATCGACTCCTAAACAATAAATAAAACATCTAAAGTTAAACAAAATGCTATTATATGTTATATTATGTATTTTATACATACATGTATATATACATATGTGTATATTTTATATTATAATATTATGAAATTACTACAAAAATATTTTTTTTACCTGTAATCGAGATCCCCAGCCGTGAAAATAAAGCTGGCCTCGAACATGGCCGCAAACAATATAGCCACACTGAGTAACAAGTAATTGGTGGCCTGAAATTTTCCGAAGTGTTTTACTTCGTCTAGAACTTCGTCCAAATCCATACTTCTGCTGAGTGTTCAGTGGCGTGACTGCAAATCAGAGTGAAAATCTTTAAATGACATCAGCAGCGACACGAACTAAGGGACAGGAAGCAATGTTGGCCCAGTTCTATAGATTAGCAGTGTTTATATATTATTCATAGAAGTAGTTTAAAATATGATAGTCAGTGATCTCCAGATATAACATCACAACTTGTACAAACAGACTTTTATTCCAGCGGGCATGCCAAATTTTCCTAAAATTTAAAACATTTGTGAAACATAGTACGAATTCCATATCACCGAATGTCGTGGTGTAGAAGCTAGCAATATGGCTTCGTATTCTGGAGGTGCTGTGTTCGAATGTCCTTTCGGCAAGTGTGATCTATTAGTTTCCTTCCATAATGCGAGTTCCTTCCACATCCTTTCCAATTCATCGCCCACAATATTATCCTTCCAACCAGCGCTATATAATCAATGCAGTTTGGAATGGCCATCAGTAAATGATCAGAAAATTTCATATCGGAACCTGGTTATAGATTGACGAACTGCTTTTTTCCCTAGTAACTAGGGGTTTGTAGCCATGGCTTAAAGGGGAACTATTGTAACCTGCTTTATGTGGTGTAAATTTTGTAAACTTTTCCAGAACGGGGGTTGAAATAAAAATTCCGGTTTTGGCGACCACATAACCAAGTATAAGCCTAATCTATGTTGTAATGAATAACTCACTGTCTCGTTTCTTCATTGAGGTCACAAGGAAATTAATTTAATTACTGTTCTTTAAATAAATTAAAATCTGTATACAATATAGCGTGAAAATTGACTTTCTACAGAAAGTGTCGTAACTTCTCAGGTCACTGTAGGTTGAAATATGTTTAATACTGTAAAAACAGTGTTCTATCGACTTTCCCACCCATCCACAGCAACCCTGATCGACGAAGCATCGTATATAATCGCATTTCGTAAGTGGTTTCTTAGAAGTGTTTAAGAACTGCTAGAAAATAATATTTCGTTACATTTATACCATTATTCACTCGATAAATCATTTTAGTGTTGTTTAAAAATACATTCAATCACCTTTAAAATATCTTGTCTTTTAAATAATAGAGGTTTAGCTATAATATTATGTCGACATGTACTCACCAGTCTGAGTGGAGTAACAAATCCTTTCACTTGACAGCACTGTCTGTAATTTTTCGTTTCATAAATTGTTAAACTGTTGGACACGATAAGTGTTCCGATTCCTGGGATGGAATCGAAATTTAGTTCGTGTTAAAAGTATATCCTATTCATTTGTGTGACGCTCTGGTTAAGCCACAGGCCCTTGAAACATTCTTCTCATCACGCCAAAATTCTAAGAATAAAAACAATTCAGTTGCCAGCACATGTTCATACCATTAACTTGAAGATCTTGACAGCAGATAGCACCTTCCTACTAGATCACACGTTTGTAGGCCCATATGAAGGAAAATAACGTAGGTTCTTTATGAATATTACCTTGTATCTGTGAAAGTGATTCGTAAGGCACAAAAATGGTAGTTATGCGTGTCTTTAAATTTCACGTAATATTGTTTTCAAATACCGTATTAACTGAAGGCCAGGCCGATGGTCGAATAAGTGAGACCATGGCCAAGCAACGCGGCGAAAAGACCGTGCAAATCACGCCGGCGCGACGGGGTAGACTGCCCTTTCCAATCGATACCGACGACCCGCTGATTCTTGGCTTCTGCATTCGGGATTGTCACGATTCACTGTGTGGGCTGTGTTATTCGTTTTAAGGATCTGCCATTTCATGTGTTACGGTGCAGCACATTTATGTTCGACGTGTAAAGAGACTGTCATCCACTTTACTAGAAATTAGTCTAATTTATTTTCATTTCGTCCGTATGCTCGTGGAGAAAATGACAAATGTCGAGTGGTTATCACACCTGCTTCGTAATTCGGGAAGTTCCAAATTAAAATGTTCAGCCCGGAGGCTGTCGATTCTGACAAGGTCCTTGGTAGTTTTTGTCTATCCCTCCAAGACTGTGACTTACGTTCGTATGGAGCCTGTAGGCATTAAAAATGTCGCCATCCTATTGATTCATCGTATTCGGTGTAGCAATGGCGGTTTAGAATGGTAATACTTTCCAATCTTATTTATATTAAACACTTGTGCCCTTTTCTGCGTCTTCTCTTGACGCCTCAAAACGGATCTTTGAGCACAACCAACCAACAGAATAGCGGCATTTACATACATATTTCATATCAATGCAAGGGATTCTTATATGCTGCCGGGATAGTTCCTTTGGCCACAACTATTTCCTTCCACATTCTTTATAATCACAGTATTTATTAATCGTCCCATCATTTGATGTTTAAGGCTGGATTATACCTGAAGTATTCAGTAGGTTTGAATTAAAAGTACAGCTATCATCATTATTTATATGTAGGCCGAACTCGACAGTTTGTAATATTACCTAAACAGAGACATAATACAGTTTAAGGCTGAATTTAATTAGTTATGCATGCCGGTGACGACATTAAGGACGTACGCACTGAGGATCGTGAGAAATGGTGTCCTCATTGGCTCACGTTACACCACATTTCTTGCAAATCCGTTCATCCATTCTGGAGTTATATGTACGAGTCTGCGTAGTTTGTAAGATCACCGATAGATGATAGCACATCTCCGATGGAACGACGCTACAGTAGACAGAAGGACATTCACGGGCTCATAAGATATTTATTTGCTTGGGTTAAAGCACACAGAATACAGGCGACAGCTACAAAGCATGGGAAAGACTGATATGTGTCACAAATTAGTTCTATAACATTTTGTTGTTTTATCTTTATACTCGTTGTATGGTTGATATAATTGTATATAATTTTACTAGAGCGTTTTAACGTTTTGCAACTTAATCTACAATTTAAATAATTACGTTTTTAATAGTGTTCCTAAATTCAACAATTTTTACCAAGTACCGCCGTTGCGACGATTTTATGTACTAATTTTTCAAAGGTGTATGAATGCCTCTGTGAACTACAAGCCAAGGAGCTAGAGAAGGGAGTGGGGGGCATAAATAGTGGGATTTCAAAGTTTTATTTGGCAGCAGCTGATTTTAAAGCATTTCATTTTTAAACTGGTGAATTGACAAGAGTCCCTTTTATTTATGTGATATTTGTATTGTTTGCTGATTTTTTTATGTTAATATGAACTCTGTTGTGTAGAAGAAAGAGGAACGAGATGATGTTTCTTATCCTTTAATAATTCTTGAACGCATGCGTCCATGCTTGGCAAATGAAAGTGGTGGAGTGAGTGACACTGTTGACTCTCAAAAGGAAAGCCGAAGAATGAGCCGTAGAAAGAAAGCAAAGGTAACTCATTTTCCAAATAAAATTTGTACAGTCAGACCGTTCAGACACACTTTACAACGAAAACAGAGTACTGACAGTGCAATAATATCCAATGTTAGCTTTTGTGCATGTATTTGTAAACGTTTTTTTAAAAAATGTAAGAAATGCAGTTGTAACAGCGTGTTTACTATTTCCCCTTGTCGACCTGTTTGTAGATAATAACCGTGATAATTATTATATTATATCAGTTTGCTACTTGTCTGCATATACAACGATATATGATTTATAGGTTATGTTCCACATTGCATTGCATATGTAGACCAGTACAGACGTGAGACAAACGTTTTAAAATTAAAATTTGAAAGTTATATACAGATGCTTGTGTTGAAGATGACAACAGCAGTGTTTGTCAAAATGTTGGGTAACATCAAACATTTGACGCAGCTCACACCCAAAAACCTAACTTATTCGGAGAAATGAATGGTTCTAATTATGTTATAAACATAAAACTTACCATAACCTCATTGAAGTTTAGTTATATTGGTGTTACCTTTTCCAAGGTTGAATATCGTGAGATGGAGGAAAAGTACAGCCAGCTCTTGGATGAGGAAGATGTGTCGGATACATCTGAGAAGTCTAAAGCTGGTGGAACTGCAACTCCAGAAAGTGTGTTGACACCTGTTCCAGAACCCATAAAGAAGGAAATTTTACTGCCACCAGAACAACCATCTGCAAATGCAACCACAATTGCAGTAAATGCTAATGCAGTAACGGCTGAGAAGTATGAAGAAGTGGAACCAGATTCAGAACAGGATGACCCAACTGGTAAATCTGGCTTCTTATCTTTAGACATTTTTTTGAAAATTATAAAAATTCTGAAAGTTGCATTTTTTAAATTAAGGCTTAATATGTATGACAAGATTTGAAATATGTATTCTCTAGAGTGCACAAAAGTTCCAAAGGTGTTTTTATGTCACTTTTGATGGGTGAGATATCAGATAGCTGACATGGCTACTGATAGAGTACAGTGGGGATTGCTCATATAGGTATGATTTCAGCACAATTGATGTAATGCCATGATTGACTGGTTGATACTATAGGTAGATGGAAATGGTGTGTAGTTCACATGGCTCCTGATAAATGCCAGCATGGGCAGTTTAGAATTCCACCAGTAGGATTGCAGCATGATTAGATCATATAACTAATGGTGGCTTCATCAAAGATGATCATTATTTAACCTCTCAAGCTTGAGCATCGATAACATAGGTATGACTGTTTGTAGAAAATTAAAAATAGTTTAAAGTAGTCTGCATTGCTATAACATCTAAACCTCTTTCATGAAAATACATTTAGGCATTCTCAAGTGACATATATGCAAAAGGACATCGTGGTTATGACATTATTTTTGGAGATACAAGTCATCACATATGATCATCCTTTCGTCTCATGACTCTGAGCATGTTTCATGTTCGCATTACAGGTTGTATGAAATAAAAAGTCTGAGTATGGACTAGTTTTCAATGGCATAATCTCATTATAAGATTTCATTAAGACAATAAATTCTTCTCAGACTACCAGCTGTGTTAGTTGGCCTAATGAAGAAAATGCCAGTGTTTTGAGAACCGTCTTTATTATTGTCCTCAGGGTGTTGTAGTTGTAGGAGATCCTGTCTGGACTCTTTTGTGTCATTTGATTTGTCACGTGATCCTTTAGGTTTGGAAGGAGCCGCGTTTCAGAGTCGATTACCTTTTGACAAGATGATAGCTCCTGAAGCTGCTGCTTTTCCTGATGTTGCTCAGGGACCACCACAGACATTAAAAGTATTCCTGTACATCAGAAACAGACTAGTAAGTAGATGTGGAAGAATTTAGTTTGTTATGCCTTTTTATTTCACATCTTCCAAACTTGTGAGACATTGACTCACTGTTCCTGAAGAAAAGTATGTCACTCAATTTGTGTTACTGTTCCTTCAGTTGTCAGAATTTTCACAACAATTATTATTTTATTTCTATATATGAGTTCCAGGACACCATCCTAGCACTTCTTTTAAGGACTTTGCTGCGAAACATAGTCAAAGGATAAGGATGATGCAAAATTTTTCAGTTAGAATTATAAAACTATAATTAAGTGTCAAAAAGAACAGCTTCTTATCATGATTTATGCCCATTTCTTTCCTGGCACTTCCAGGATCACACTCTATATGGTTTCTTGCTTTATTGAAACATTATCACATTTGCAGTTTAAATTCAGTGTAATCCTCAGCGAGTAGATTAAATTTTACACTATTTTCAGTTGCAGCTCTGGCTTGACAACCCAAAACAGCAGCTGCTTTTTGAAAATGCTCTGCCTCAGGTTGAACCACCGTACAACAGTGATGGACCATTAGTCATGAGAGTCCATGGATTTCTTGAAAGACATGGCTTTATTAACTTTGGGATCTTCAAGAGGCTTAAGGTACACGTTTCCATATTTAGCAGTCCGTGAAGTAGCTTGATATGACACAATAAATATGCACCTTTCCCAAGTCATTTGTGCAAATAGAATTTAAGTAGGATCTATAACTAACATTTAACATTATTTACGTATTAAATTCTAACCAGGATGATTCTCCGAGTTTGTGTTGCTGCAAAGAATAATATAATTGCTGTCTCATTCTTTTAAAAACAAGAACAGAAATGACCCAGGATAAGGGACAATGTCAGGAAGCAGTAATAACACTTGCCTTCACATGACATTGCCTTTCATCTTACGTGGAGTACCATGTTGGCTTGGTATGGGTACAAAGCACCTTAGCATTGACTTTCTTTGGGTTAATATTTTTTTACTGTTTTGGGTTCCCTGTCACAGTTATGGGCTAAAGCTGGAAAGAATCCATTATCTGATATCTTATATTTAATGGTTTCTTCTTCTTCTATGGCTCTCTGGTCCGTATTCGGTCCATGGCCTCCTCAATTCTCCTCTTCCATTTGGTCCTATCCTCCGCTGCTCTGTTAGGTCCGTCTGTCCGAGGCTTTGATCGAGGTTTCGAAACATCTTCCTTCTTATGGTGCAAGGTTGTTAGCCTTGCGACCAACCCCCAACCTGGAGGACCACAGTACCTGTCTTAGTCTGACCTCTCCCCATTGACCAATCTGGCTAGGGAGGCCCTACCAGTAGCTCTTGGGGTCACTGAGGTATTCAAGCCCCACCACCACGACAAGGTGCAGGTGCCATTAAGTGGGGATTTAATGGTTTGGTCCACCTTAATGAACTTCATATTAAAATGTTGCAGTTCCTGAGATTTTTGCAGGAAATGCAACTTAAAATGAAAATCAGTTTATCTCACTGCTCATGAGAACTGTTTACTTAGAAGAAAATTAGGATGCGCACAGTGTGGTTAGCATGTCACTGAGTTTAAATGCTTTGAAAAGCAATGCCTCACTATGTTATTACTGTGTTGGTTTGTTTTTTGTTTGTTCTAGAGTCTTCCTGCGAAGAAGCAGGGGAAGGTCATCGTGATTGGAGCTGGCATTGCTGGCTTGGCAGCCGCTCAGCAAATGCAGCAGTTTGGAATGGAAGTTGTCGTGCTGGAGGCAAGGGTAAGAGTTGTGTTAAATGTTGAGTAATGTTAAGATCCAAGGTAAGCTAAGTTTGAATTCTGTGCAGAATTAAATCCTGCAGTATTAAATAATTAAGTCTTTCGTAGGGTGTGTTCGTAATTTGTTACAGTATTTTGTGTGTGGTTCATAGGGAACTGTTTAAATACATGCTTTAGTTCCTTGTAAAGGCTGCCCTTTATATTATCACTTTTATTCTCAGATTAACTGAATTTAATTGAAACAGGACAGGATGGTCTACTGTGAATGCAGTAATGAACTTTAAGATTTCCAACTTTCCACCTGTGATTTTTAGCTCACTGGCCGCTTGGCTTACAGACATTTCTGCTTAATGGTAAACGTATGTGGTTCTTCCCAATACAATCACCTGTCATTTCCCTTTCTGTCTAATCAGGGACTTGGACAGTTACAATGTCATAGCAACTAATGCCTTCTTTTAGTGATTTACACACAGACAGGTGTACAGAACTGTAAGATGTACATGCAAATGTTCTTCTTCTTCTTTTTATTGTAGCGTTATAATCCTATATGGGTTTTAGCTTGTTTGACGAGTTTTTTCCATTCTGTCCTATCATTCACAATTCTTCTCCATCCCCTCACTCACATCCTCCTCCACGTCATCTGTCCATCATTTCCGTGGTCTCCCTCTCATCCTTCTTCCCATCGGTCCCCGTACCATCACTCTTCTAGTTACCCTGTACATGCAAATGTTAACCTGATTAAAGTCAGTCAAGTTCTTCTCAAGTGGAGCTTTCTATAATTTGTCAAGAATAAATTTGTGAATGGTAGAGATGACTAGAACAGAAAAACACTTTGCTTGCAGGACCGAGTAGGAGGTCGGATTGCCACGTTCCGTAAGTCTAATTATATCGCTGATCTTGGCGCGATGGTAGTCACTGGTTTGGGAGGAAATCCGGTGACTGTTCTCTCAAAACAAATCAATATGGAACTGCACAAGATCAGGCAGAAATGTCCCTTGTACGAGTCAAACGGCAATACGGTAAGTGGATGTAATTATACTTTTTTCTATTAAGGATGTTTCTAAAGGAAATAACATACAGTATGTTTTGCTATCTAGCATCATTGCTGAGGACATTTCATATCATCCATATTATGTACTGAGTTATGCTGTAAGGCAGGATTATTATCTATGACAGTGGTCCCCAGCGTGGTGCCCACGGGTGCCATGGCATCTGCCAAGGCTTTTTTCGGGTGCCTGCGTTGTTACGGAAAGAGGTTATACTGAATAATGAAGGCCGTTCAATCATGAACATTGTAAAATCAAAGCACAGATCTCGACTTACTAATGCCCATCTTGACGATTGTTTGCAAGCAGCAACATCATTCTACACTCCCAAATTTGAAAAACTGGCCGATGAAATGCAGTGCCAAACATCACACTACCTTCCCACTTGAGTAATAATAATTGTACTTATAAAAATACGTATTTTTGATTGCATGTTTTCTTGTGTCATTAAACGTCGTGTTGTTTTGTGTATTATTTGGTGTCCATATCTTATTTGTCCAGAGAAAAGAAAATTTGGCTTTGTTAATGGGTTGGTGCCCGCCACGATCTCATAAACTCTCAGATGTGTTTATAGGCACAAAAAGTTTGGGGATCACTGATCTATGACATCCACACACCCCTTTAAAGAAGAACAAATTTGACTTTCCTGTATTAATTTCTTTTTTATGTATCAGTTGAATCTGCACATGTAGTTTAATGTGCATGTAACACATGTTAAAGGTTCCAAAGGATAAAGATGAAATGGTGGAGAGAGAATTCAACCGTCTGTTAGAGGCAACAAGTTATTTGTCACATCAGCTGGATTTTAATTACGCTGGTGGAAGACCAGTCTCTCTAGGACAAGCTTTAGAATGGGTAATAAAGTAAGTAAGTTGGCACTGAAAATCCATACTGTAGCAGTATTTTAAATAAAATTAAATTAGTATGAACTTCTTGCATCATGTAGCGTTCCTCGGCTATGTCATATTTCTTCTTCCCTTTGTCTAGCTCCTGCGGGATTTCATTTGTTTTCTTTTATTGGTGCCATCTTTTCTTTTTAGTATTCTTTCATTTCTTTGTTTGGTCTAGCAGTTAGAATGCTGGGCTTGTAATACTGGGGTCCCGGGTTCAATTCCTGGCGGTGCTCAGATTTGCAACTAGTGGCAAGGCCGTGGTCCAGGCATCACGGAGTTTTCCATCGGTGTTTCCCCGGTTTCATCATCATTTCGCTAAAAGGGGATCACAGCAGTAGCGTTAAATGTCGCGGTCCCGGTCGAACCCATGTGCTGATGGGTCGTGAATCCTGCTAACCACCAATGCACACCATGCTGAATGGTGCATACTGGATACGAGAAAAAAAAAAATCTTTATTCTTTATTATCGGTATGCTGCGTCAGTAATCAGAATGCCGATTACATGTGGCCTTCTGGCCGTGATCTGTTATAATGAAATAGCAAACTCATGAATAAACTGAAGCAGAAACCAGTAATTTTTAAATTTCGTGTAATATTTTGATGAGGTGATATTTTTGTCGAGTGTGAAACAATGCGGATATTGCACCAAGTCCGTGTTTTGTTTTTTGTTTGACGATGATTATATGACTAATGAACCATTGAAGCTAAATCTGTGAAATTTGAAATGATATAAACATTACTTACAAACTTTGTATGGAACATTTCCCACACATGAAAAATTATGAACTTAATGACAGTGATAAACTTCGAGGTTATATTTGGAAAATTTAATTTAATCATAATCTATCCCAATCAGAGTTAAAAAATTATGTGATTGTTAACTTATATTTTCTGCTAGTCTGGCTTTGTGGACTGATATTTCAGAAGAGAAGTAGGTAAAAGAAGTTCTTCCCATGATTACTTCTTACTACGAAGAATTACAAGATTTCACAAAGTTTTAATTTTGCAGATTACAAGAGAAGAATGTCAAAGAAAAGCAAGTGCAACATTGGAAAGCTGTGATAGCCCTTCAGGAAAGATTACAGACCAATCAGCACAGGGTGAGTATCGGTCTGTAATATTATTTGTGGCTCGAGGTACCACAAGTGCAGGCACATCCACTTTCTGGTTAAGAATTACACAAAAGTGCTGGTAAAACAAAGAAGACAAAACTGTACTGATACAGGCAGCAAGAACTAGAGAAATTTTTACAAAATTATTTCTTTATCTGAATAACGTGCTTTGGTTGCTTTTCAGATGTTGGCCTTGCGAGAGAAAATTGAAGAGCTCAGTAAACAGTATAAGGAACAGTGTGAGAGCAAGGGTCCAAGAGATGTCACTCAGGAGTTCGTTTTTCGTTCCAAACTAAGGGATCTCAACAACTCGTGTCGAGTAAGTGCATTTTAGAGGGATCAATAGTTACACTAATATTTCAGCTGTGTTGATAATAGATGAGGAAGAAGGCTTTTTAGGTGTTATTTACTCTTTGGCATAAGTGAAGAACAACCATCCATTTCTGTCTTTCAGTCACATTTTTCATCTGTCTGTAGGAACTAGGCAATCACCATTGCTTCCTCAAAGGATGGTGTGAACCCAGTGATTTTTCCTCCCCCTGCCTTAGATTTTGCCTCA
>NW_019059628.1:1558915-1602174 GCF_000696155.1 Zootermopsis nevadensis
GTGGGTTATTTAGCGACACTTTTCTAACTGCGTAACTTATGTAGTTTCCAGTAATAGGATGAGTGAATGATGAATTGGATACCGATTTAAACTTCTGCATATTCCACCTCCCTCATATTAAGGGAAGTTAGTCATTGCCCTGCCTTTGTTGTGCGGGTAAAGTAAAAGGAATTATGGAAGTAGACCTACTCAAGGTTTTTAATAACAAACATGTCACATTGAAGTACCTGCGTAATTTTCGTTCCCACTAACACCAAGTAAGGCATTCCTTCATTTTATTTATGTATGCAAGCAGCAAATAATATAAAAATATTTGTTTGAAGTTAGTGTTGTACAATTTTATTCATTTGTAAATGTCATTTTACATTAGGACCCGAAGTTATGAAGACGAAAATGTTAGGCAGAAGCGTCTCCTCCTCTCATAATTAGATTTTTCTTCAGGTGTATCTGCCTTTAGGAGAATTTTAGGTCCAAGTTCTTTCATTAGGAAGAACGTAAGTTTCTATTTTATTCAAATTCAATTATCATAAGTTTGTCCGTATGTGGGTTGTAGTCAGACGGGTTTTTCACAGCCCAAGTTTTGGCCCATTAGTGTTGCATGGTAACAGAACCTATATATTTGATGTAACCTAACCCTTTCTTTTACTGGGCTGACAGTAACAACTGCCTCGGCATCTTTCAACTAGAAAACAAATTTTCCTTGGAGGAAATTGATTGCAACGACTTGCATTTCCATAATTCTGATTTCATTTTCGGGCTGAAATCACGTGCTTCATTGCCATATAATCTCACCGTATAGTACCTAGACAGGTATATGACAGAACAAGTATTGTTTGTTGGAACCAATTGTTATTCATGCATTTGTTGGTGTATGCGTGGGACTTACGTTAGTAAGTCCCGTTAAATAACAGGAATTTCTTTATGGCTTATTTATCCATCCGAATCCCAACAAATCCAGAATATATTCGCTTAAATTATTCTGTAATGGCACCGAAAACATTGGCTCACTGCACTTACAATTGGATGGTTAGGATTTATGCCTGGTTTCCGACTATTCTGAGTATTTCGTGATTTTCTTTAGTTTCTCTTTGTCCATGCCAGGGTATTATCTTTACTTAAACCCGTCTTCCTCATTCGAATCCTCGCCCTCACATCATCAGCTTCCAGTCTTTTTCGATTGTGTCACTCGCTGCCTATGCATTTAAAGTGCGGCGTTATGTTAACCGGAATCGATTATAGTAGCCTTGTAGGATGAAACTGTTAACTGGACATGACACACGTATTTTATTCTTTGAGAAGGATCCATTGAAAGTTTTCAGTTTCATGTGCAGCAATGTAGGTATAATTTTTATTTTAAGACCAGCGTAAGAATTTATGTTAAGTGAGTCCCTTGTCATGGTGCGTCATGAGGTTGGCTCGGTGTTGGCTGGAATGTATTGAATGAACAGTAGCGAACAGTCGACAGAGTGACCCTCCAGTTTTTTAGAGCACTGTAATGGACATTCGAGTCCTGAATCTGGCGCGGAATATTTTGATAATCTGAGAGACTATTTGGTTTTCAAGAAACACTCTGCTTTATGGAGTTACAAGAATTTCGCTTTCATTTAGCACGTAATTCAAGAAACGTTTTTTAACCAAAAATTATACTTTCAATTTCATCAAAATATGTAAATGTTTTCTTACATTACTTCATACTGAGTGTGTTTCTGCTCTGTCCAATTATCGGGCTGTGACTGGAGACTTCGGTCAGGGGATTGTGATGGTTCTTGGGAATGTGTTGAGTAAAAGCTGAGAAGGGATGCTGTTTTTACTTTAAAGAATTGTTCGTCGTCAGTCGTCAGTATTTGAATAAACTACAGTTGGCGGCTAATGACGAGTTCGAGGGCGGCCATTTTCTGGGATCCTCACCCAGTTAATGAAGAAATAAGCCCCTCTAAGACGTTGGTCAGTATCTATCAGACAGCAGAGTGCAATATTCCAAAAAAACATATCTTCATTGTAGCGAGTTGTGTGAAAGTGAAGAACAGTCCACCGGCTTCTGTAACAACAGAATTGTGAGTTGTGTATCATATAGTGGATCACATATATTCTCATAAAAAATACATGATATAAGGAGCTCACTTTGTAGAATGTCTTGTATAACCTCGTGTGGAAATGGTTTCAGAGGAACTTGATGCTTCTTTCTTCGAAGTCGATTATATGCCCGCGTGCCCATAATGGTTGGTGGTAAAGAAATATTTTCGTCTTCTGTGCAGTATTAGGCCGAATGTTCGTGAATAGAATGTTGAGCACTGTGTCCGAACAGCTTCTGTGCGATTCTAGTCGGGGGAGGTTTTGTGTAGTTACACATTTGTACAGGAACGGCGAAGGTAAAGGGTCCGGAAGTAGGGTGGTTGTCGGTTCAGCGTTTGACATTCAACTCCCATGGAATGTATTCTGATATACACCATGTATCCAGCAATAATAGGCAAAGAAAATTAAACGATTGTGTGCTATATCCTTTCACAGTACCGGTTCTTGTAAGCTATAACCAACTTTATAGGCTGCGAAACTGCACTTTTGTCGTCTTTGTGAAATGGTAGTAATAGCACCGCACATCATATAGTGCGGTGAGGATTTTTCAGTAAATTCATTTCCGATAACGAGGCGGGATAGCTCAGGCAGCATAGTTACTAGGTCACGACCGGGTTCGATTACTCGCAGGACAGGATTTTTCTCTTTGACAACCTTCAGTTCGGCTCTGGAGCCCACCTAGCCTCCTGTTCAATGGGTACCTGAGTTATTTCCTCGGGGTAAAGCATCCAGGGAGTGAAGCTGTCGTGGAGTAAGGTACATGACTGCCGGTGTGAAGTGTACTCCAGTTGGAGTAGACTATTCCTTTCCGCGATTGTCATACAGACATTGTATAAGAATTAACACTATTGTGCGTTGTAACCCTGGAAGATTAAGTACAGAATGTAGTACTTTAAACCGTCTCTAGCAACTTGGATGAATTTTCCGTAAAGCGGTACGTTTCACCCCAGTCGTTTTGTCGTTCCCCCGAATGAAAGAACGAGTTACAATACTTTAGATTTGGGGCCGCAGTTCTTATACTGTAGTTTATTCTTCTACTTAACCCCGTACTTAAGAATTTGCCGCTTAGTTTCTGGTCTACGAGTTTCCCTTTCATTGTCACTGTCACCTCTCTTCAATTACAGCCTTCCATCGGCCTGTTTGTCGTATTGTCGGTGTTTCCTTGATATACGAGTACAGTTCAGTGCCTCGACCCGTTGTTTCTTTATAAGAGACCCAGGTGTGAGGTGGTTCTTAGTGATCGCTGTGTCCCAAGGGTTGTGCCTAGCGGTGTCGTTTGTGGCCCCACCCGGTACTTAATTATCGCTGGCTAGACACTGACTGTCATGTCACAGCCGAGCGGGAATCTCACATACGAACAGGAGCTCCTGTAGCAACATCCGGAGACGTATGGCAGATCAAAGCCTGCGAACCGCGCGTATGGCTTGTATGCAAATCTTTATTTTATTTATTTATTTTTTGCATTCTCCATGTGACATGTGCGGACTGTGTTCGGACTAAAAGACATGTCCCCGTTCACTGTTCGAATTTTGTCTCGAGCCTGGATAGCTGTGTGGCTGGGAGAGAAGCAGGGCTTCAGCTTCAGGCAGTGCAAGAGTTTTCGCAGAAATTCCCAGATCGGTTCTGGGGCCCTCATGTCTGGTGGATCGGGGGGTAAATCGGCCGGGACGTGAATTTGACCATTTATCCCCATTTAGTGCCAAGTTCAGAATGCTGGAAGCTATACCTGCATTCCCCCCATACGTCTGCATGACGTGTTGCTGATATCAGAACCAGGAAGAACTTCAACCTTCACCAAACCTGAGTATGATATAAAATTCCTAAAGGTCTTCTTGTCTGACGGAAGGACATAAATTGATTGTGTTAGATAACAAGGTGTTGATAGTTTTTGAACCTAAGAGGAAGTAACAGGAGTTTCGAGACAATTACACAGTAAGGAGCTTCTTGCTGAAGGATAGGCGATCGTTGAGATTATTGACTTCTATCGAACAATTCGTCAAAATTAAATATTTTCATTATGAAACAAAATAATCAGCAGTGATTATATTCTTAACAGCAGTGCTATCAAAAGACACCGATGTTCGTCATAAAGCACCCACTGCGACGCCACGGCGCCAAATAATGGAAAATATGTGTGATGTCATGTCCTGTAATGAATGGGAAACATAATTCCATGTTTGTTTCCTGCTTTACTCAAACACCGATTGTCGGTTTCATTGTTTTAGAAGAATTTAATTACAAATAAAGAAGCCTTGCGTTTTTGCTAGTGCACACGCACATAAACACGTTCATACATACGCACGCGCACAAAACAAAAGTACTATTTTATATTCGTTCAGTAAATGGAGAAACAGACAACTGGTTAATCAGGAGGCAGCCATCTTCATACTCACGCCGTGAAAACCTCAGATCCGACTGGGTAATCAACTTGAGCGGAATAGTCTCCCTAAACGCACTGCATTTACAAACGAACGAGATACAGACATATTTCATTAGATTACCACGAGGTCATATCAGGCCACTGCTTAATTCGTGAGGGGCAGAAGAAGATTGCAATACTGTTCACGCCGAATGAGCGCTGCCCTATGTGCACGGAATCTAGTGTTAACGCATCATTTCATCAGTACATACAATAATATTATGTCAACCGCATATGGAATTCACAATCATTTCATACGGAAATGTCAGGACAATTTTTGACGAATTTCTGTTGCCTTTTTATTCAATGTTGAATGTTTATTTAAGTGAAATGGACTTCGTAGTTCCGTTGTTTATTGCATCTGATAACGTTATTCTGTTTCTCTGTATGGTGACATTTTGCATGCGTGAATAATTGAACAATTTTAACACAACGTTGTTTATAAAGGGAAATAACATGGAGCGGGTGCACTGAATTGTGCTGTCTGCCATGTTGGATGTGAAGGTGTGTTGGTGTCGATACTTAATTTATTCGTGTGGGAGGACAAGAGCCCAGCTACTAAATTTTTGTTCGTTTCTTTATTTTTTTATCATCTGTCGTAGCCTCTTGTTAGTTGTGAGTTAAATGTAAGAGAAAGGTATCACAGAAATTCCTTTTTAATTGCCCCGATGCTGGTAGGCAATCGTGCGCTTACGTTGATGAATGAAAGTGCGACCTGCAGCTTGTTTCATGTACAGAGATGGACGACACTCCATTCGTATAGTGTAGTGTTGACTTGTTGCTAATCACTTAAAATGTTTCTTGATATTTGTCGAGAATTTACTTGGCCGTGGAAACTAAATTGAGAGGAATGTCTTTGCGGGCATTTCTGTAATGAAATAAACGCATATTCCAATTTATACGGTACCTGTGTTCCTGTAAATGGCAATGACGCATACATCGGAAACTTTCGTTCCCCATAGATTCAATTGTAATACTAATCTTTCATTTATGAACGGACATTTGTCGACGATAAGCGTTTTGATGGCGATTTATTCAGCTATTTTTTTTTTAGTGAAGTAGCATTATAACAGAGCGTTTTGATGGCAATTTATTCAGCTATTTTTTTTAGTGAAGTAGCATTATAACAAGACATTTGAACACATGAATACGACGTTCAATAATGCATGTTTATTAAAATATTTCTTCAGAAGGTCTGTGTAGCGCTTCTCTGTGTGATCGTGGCTTCACGTGATAGACGTCTTATCTCAGAGATGAGTCTAACTGAGCCACTGTCCGCGGGAAAGCGACCTTTGTATGCGGGGAATAAACACGAAAGGACACAAACAGAAGACACGTAAATCTAAGTTTGCATGCCAATCAAATTTATTATGAATGCAATAAATATGTAGGCCTAAGTCAATAGGCTGAACTGAGTGTATGCATGATAAATTTAAAATTCAAGTTGTTTTTGTGCGTAAGCACAAGGCAAGAATGCGAAAATGGGAAGTTGAGGTACAGTGTGCACATAAAAAGGTCAGTATTAGATTAGATGAGTGATCAGCATTAGCGCTTCTTCCGTCTTTACCCCAGGGGAAACAGGCCCTGCATCCGTTAGCCAGGATGTTGTTGGCCTCAGCAGATGTCGATGTTTTGGCAAACAAAAACATATGTTCTTGCCGGAAATCGAACCCGTTCATTTAGTTCTGAGCCAGTCGATATACTGACTGTTTTGCAAACAACATCCTCTTTGGAGCAGTGTCTTTCTTGGGAAATGATTGTCGCTCAGCTGTTTCGAGAAATTTGCTTTTATAGAAGCCAATGGTTGGATCTGCGGTTCTCACGGCTGTGAGTACGAAGGTGTCTGTCTTATGGGTTGCAGCGCAGTGTAGTCTGGTAGACGTTTTAGAGGTCCTTGCTGCCTCCATCATCAGGGCGATCGCCAACCATCTCGAAGCCAAAGGTTTATTACCTAATTCACAAGAGCCCGCCAGCGGCCCCTATCCTGAGCCTTATGAATTCATTGCGCATGTTTCTTTAAGTATTTTGCAGATTGCATGCATGAATTTTGCCTTCTTCAAAGTGCAGTCTGATAATGAAGTTACTGCGTCATCAAATTACCATTATATTGAGTGATAAGTTGTTGCATAATATTATAAAAACGCTGTCAGGTGTTTTACATTTTGAATTTCTTTTTACTACGAAAACAAGTTTCTTCTATTAAAACGAAATATATTCGAGAAGCATAAATCATCCGTTAATGGCGTTGAACATTTTTATTTCGAAGATGGCTGTTTTCTGGGTTGTAGCTCTTATGGAGTCCAGTTGGTTGTCCAAAGAGATTGGAAATATTCCACACTGCCCATTTGTTCGAATACCTTATTTATTTACATTCTTCTAGTTTTTTAGATTCTTCCCATCTTTTTTTTTCTCCAACCGTCTTAGCAGCGTTGCTGTAATTTTTCGATCAATATTTGTCCATTGCTACAGTTGACGGCAAACTCCTTGTAGACCTACCCCATGTTTGTTATATTTATTTTTATTGGCATGTGAATTTTTAAAGTTTATTTTTGTGACTTCTGTAACACATTTACATCTGCTTAATAATAAATATTTTACACCACTTAGACGTTTTATTTTCCCAGCTGCTAACAAGATTGGAAATGTATGCATCAATTTCAAGTTACACGTACTTCTATTTTTAGAAGCATATTTAATTCGTCTTGATGTCTGATAATACTATTCTTTGCTTTATTACTGTGATAGAATTTCCTTCGCATATATATTTCCTGGTCTTAACTTTCTTTGTGTTAGATTGTGCCAGTTGTAAGGTGTCAGAGTGCTGTCTGTAACCTATCTGTTAAGACACTGTGCACAAACTGTTGCTTCTTTTCTTGAAAACACACTTTCAAATTTCGCCCTGAGTCGATGTTTCTAAGTGAAATCTCTGGGGTGACACGCGGTGTCTTCGTTCTTTCTCACTGAACCTTTCTAAAACGAGGAAGGATTGAAGAAGTTCTACCTCGATCGGAAAATTTCCCCGATCCCGAAGACAAAGCGAAAATCACTGTAAAATTATATCTGAGAAACTGAAATTGCGTTGAGAGAAAGTCTGCTTGAACAGACTTACTTGTTTTTTTGTTCGTATAGGCTTAATTATTTTCTTACTTTTCCTTCTGGAATTTATCTTAGAAGGAGCATCGCAAAAAATATGTGCAGAATGTTTTAAGGGACTGCTGAAAGGAAGGAAATGGACACAGTGTAACAATTCTGGCGCGTTTGCCTGACGTCATTACTGAGTATTCCCGAGTTTGGTTACGCACATGAAGATATTTACGTAGACTGTGCTATTAAAATGGACCTTAAAGATATCAGGTTGGAGGATGTAGACTGGATTCAGTACAGGGGCCACTGGCCAGCTTTTATGAACTCGGTAGTGGACCTTCTGAGGGACAGAGAAATATTTGGACTAGATGAGCGATTTTTAACTTTTCCAGAAGGTCTTTGCTGTTATATCTGCTGTTGTCAACGGTTACTGAGTTTTTGGTGTGAAGGTAAATGAGGGGAGTGTGCTTATGTAAACTTTAGAAACGGCTGGCTTACTGATTGTACTGGTTTTCTATTACGCTGCTAAAATATTTACCCCGGAGATTCACAGTTTCCTTTTACAAAATATAACGCTATTAAAGGTTCCCCAACTGAGTTAACTTCAGTTTCTTCCTTTTTACGAATGCATCTACAGTCAATAAGCGATGATTTCAAATTGTGGAGTTATTTTTAACTTATTTACCTCTGTATTTGGACACGTTTTCTCTGCTGCTTTTCGACTTACTTTCGACACTTGTATTTTCAGACTGTCGTGACCGTGATTTATGTACTTGCTGACCATTGTGGTTTCTTCACATGTAATGGTTTGTTTCTCCCGACAGGCCCGTATGGAATGTTGGCAGAACATGCCAAGTATTGATGAAAAGTACGGTTCACATTACGACGTTGGTCAATGTAATGCAGGCTTTAATAAAGGCTTACCGGCTGACTGTGTAAAGCTACGCTGTGAAACTTTATTTTAGGTACGCACTTGGTGTGTACTTAAGTTAGGCACTGCCTGTCCAAAGGAGGCAATGTGTGAAAACGGCGGCAAGGTACAGCTTATGGTTGCACTGTTAGTCGATCTCCATTTACAAACGTTCTGTTAGACTGTGGAAGTGACTAGGATTGTTGGAGCCTGTGACGGGACAAGGAGTGACTGCGCTGTGCCGTGCAGAAGGCCGTCCAAATAGCCTGTGTAAACCAGTCACGACGTCGTGGTCGCTCCATGTATAACCAGGTTTATGAAGAACTTTTGTGCTCAGTTCAATTAGGCAATGCCGCATTCAATTTTTAGCATTTTATTAGTTATTAACGATCCTTTAAACGCCACAAGTATTACAGCAGAAATGTTTTGAGCAGATTGTCAAGGTTTCTTGTTCAAGGCTGGCCGAAACACCGGCTACTCTCATATATCGGTTCTTTGGTATTGCCTTGTCTTGTCCAGACGAATGCTGCGATGTTTTTCGATAGACCGGATCTTTCCAGTTTGCTGTAGGTCTACATCGGGCCATTTTTGCGTGAGTGTTTCAACAGTGTTCACATTGCTGCGCAAATGTGTGTTGCTACATGCGCAAACACTTGAACGAGCTCGCACGGTATTCTGCGCTCACGCAGGAGCTTGAAGAACACCGTGCAGCTGATACGGAGTCATTGAATAGCCAATCAGCCAGCCAGCCAGTCAACTGGGAATGTGTACGATTGACATATATTACAGAGCTAGTTATGCTGTTTGCAGATACTTCGGTATTATTGAAGTCTCAGCATGAAAATGTACTAATTTATAATCGTTTATAGTCTTAACAATTTAATCATCCACGTCATTAATCTCATAATGAAATAGCGCGCCATAAAACAAAATAAATTGCATTATCGCTACGGTGTTTAGAAGTTAGTCTCGCAGGACTGTATGTTGCTTATTTTGTGTTGTCATACCTGCTTGAACTTGTCTTTTTTTGAGCTTCAGGATTGAAATTGATGAATTGTTCGACGTATTAGGGGATCGTAAGTGGCGTCGACTGGTTATCCATGATTAATGGACGAATGTTGAGATGATAATAGAATAAATTAGCGTTTACTTGTTGGTATTGCCGTGACTTGTGGAGAGGAATGTAAATGTTTGCTTTTCAGTTCCCGTCGTCTGTTCACAGAATATGACAATACGATGTGCCCAGATTATTTCGAACGAAGCGAAAGGCTTTAGGAAAGCATGTAACAAAATGTAGGTTATGTTTCATGAAGTACATTTGTAAAAAATTAAGTATCCGGGTAGAAATCGCGGAACCAACTTTCCTATTCTGCTGACATCTATTTATACGTAAACATTTTTTTATATATCTAGGGTATGTAAATTTAGAAGCCAACAATAAAGGCTCATGAAATTGTGTATTTCGGCCCGATCGTAATGGTCGCAAGACAAAATGATGTTGAGTAAACTATTTTATTGTTTGTTTTTGTGCTATAAATTGCTGTTGTACTTGTTATTGTCATTATTTTCTTTCTGGGATGAATTTAATTACCTGTACTATACTTTATTTAGGCATATTACACAGATTGTGCCCATATCAAACTAGTCGGCTTAAAAATCAGTTTGACACTGTCGCCATATTTGAATTGTTGTATTATGAAGGGTATTTCTCTTGTACATAATTTGTATGCGTATTTACACTCCAGGTTCATATAAATTGTTGCTGTCAAATGTAAATTTACAATTTTCTCATGACCACCATGTTATTTTACATTTAAAAACGGTATGTATTTATCGTATATCTGTTAACCTTTAGCGAGATTTGAAGTTCTCACGTTGGTGAAAATTCGGATTGTGGTCTTCTGAGTTGTGATGCAATGTAGTCTTGAATGTGGTTGTGAATGTTTCGGAGGGATCTATCACCTCCATCTTTAGGGTACAATTAAAATTTACCGTCTAGGTCGCTATCGGTGTAACTTACAACGATCATGTCGAATTTCGTGAAAATCGGTCATATGGCTTAAATCTTCAAAGGATGCTCCCAGATTGAATTGTGATATTATATGCATAGTTTGAGCCCAAGTAGAAATAGGCTTGTGACATTAGGTTAGGCACTCTTTAATTGATAGTGTGTGTTATGGTCTGTGTAATTGCTAGGGATTGGTTTTCCAGACTGCTAGAGTCGGTGTTTGACAAATAGCAGCTCAGAGTTGCCAACATTTTGAATTCGGTGGTCAGAAACGTAGCTACCTTCAAATGCAGCTGAAGTGCCAAATGGAAGTAATATATTCATGCCAATTTAGTAACTGTGCGGAAGTTTACTGCAGACTTGACTGGAAAGTGACTGTAGAACATGTTTTGTTGCATAATTAGTTTTATGGTCACCTCAGTATAATGTCGGTTTATGCCTTTTCGTGCTAAGTAGTCTGGTCTGCTATATTTATAGAGTGTCAGACTGAGCTACATGCTGCCTTAACTCACGGTTAACAGTCACATTCTATAATTGCAGATTTGTTTCGCAGAACGAAATCGTAGGAAACAGCTTCTAAGCGAAACGACAGGAAACATTTGCTGAATTTAACTTACCTTCAATTTCGTCCGAGGGTGTCGTCGCTAAAATATTTCGAGGCTGTTAATCAGTGTTAATGGATTGGCTCCAAAATGTAGTCCAATTTATTATCTCGCTGTGTGACCCTCAACTTAAAGTGATAATGAGTTTTACCTTAAAATACGCTAGAGCTACATTCGCCCAAATTGTGCATGTCTATACATTGATCGTTAGATACTGTTCGACGTTGGAACAAATTCCGAATGTTGTGTACAGACCATTATTGTGTCCAAAGTTCTCAGTATCTCCGCGAGAAACTAATCTGTTTCTATAAGACGACTTTTGGCTTACTGCAATTCTGCACGGATTAGTTTCTGTCAAAACTTGGCATACATACATTCCTGTTGATTTAAAACGAAGCATGAACCCCGTGAGAAAACACACTTGTTTTGAAAATGTGATCATTCATTACGTAGACTTCAAATACAGAAACAAAAACAAAGAAATGTTAACATTGAGGAGATTTGCTGTAGATGATTTGTTTTTATTCTAGTAGAAATTCCTAACGATTACCGGCCTGTTATTGCCATGTCTCTAAGCATATAAATTTAATACCATAACGCCCTTGTCTGTTGTGAACTGTTTTATGCTCCGTAATAAATCAAGCGTAGGCCTATTTGTGTTCTAAGCGATGCCGCCATGTGCCATATCTAAACACAATCTGCAAGGCTCCGTTTCAGTAATAAGGTGGTGTTGGCCAGCACATACCAGTTAGTGTTAGTAGCGCAGGTCAAAGGCTTATTTGAATTGTAACCAAGATTTCCACGTCTCTAGATATCCAATCCGGTTGATCGTGTGTCTGACGAATGCATCTCCTCCTGAACAACGTAAACTATATCTGGAATACAGTTATATTTAACGAACTTTCTAAGTAATAACTACTACCTAATATGGCGGAGGCTTTATTTCCTTGAATAATAATAGATTTATTTTTAACTGATCAAAAATTCCTTCCTTTGTTATTTGTTTCTTAGTTACTTAATTGTTGTTTTAGTTATTAGTGGCACGTTCTGTACTTCAGTGGTCGTATGGTGTTGAATGGTAGATAGTTAGTGAATTCAGTGAGGAAAGTGTTAAAATAAGTTGTCAAGGCCTGTTTCAAAATATTACTACAGAATTTGCTTCATGGAGGCGAAGAAAATGCGACAAACCTGTCAGAATAAATCAATTCAATCATCCTAATTGTAATATGCCTTCGTGAGAATCCTCTAGAATGTCGTCTGTTTAACCTGCATGGACCCAGTGTGCATATTTGTGTGTGTATATTCCTGTTTTAGGGTGTTATTTTAGGAATAATAGACGATGGACAAAGTCCAGAAATTCGGTAATACTCAGAATCATTTACATCCAAGCCGAGAATGGAGCCCAGGACTGCAGAAATAGAAAGCAGAAGTGTTAACCACGAAGCTACTATATTTGGTCAATTTCCAGCGTTTTGACTGTGTCTTTATGGTGGAAGATGAAGGCGTCGTGTTTCTCCTACACGGCTGCACGGTGTCATAACAGTCGACATTTTCACTGCCTTGAAAACCTCACATTTCATGTAGTTCCTTGTAATGGTTCCCTAAACGTTTGTGACAATGGCTTATTCATTACTGCATCGCAACTGTGTTGTATATTATCCATTGTCTGAGGTTTATTTGATATGCATAGCATTACGGGAGTTGGCTTTGTTCCATTCATCACGTGATTCGTTATTGTCCACAATTTTTTGATGTCACGTTGGACCCGGTGGTCCAAGGGTGCGACATTACCCTTCCAGAAGGTCTCGGTTCCATTGGCTAGTCGAATCTCGTGCTGATTTTTATAATCTTCCCTCGCCTTTGACAAAACTAAGTGGTTTGTGTATATAAGATACAGCACAGGCTAAAAATAATAATAAAAAAACAGCTGTCGCAACGTTGTGCGAATTCCAGGTTAAGCTGCAACGTAGTTTCATTCTGCGGCCGTCCTCACTAAAACGGAACATTGAAAATGGATCTTAGACAAATTGGGAGTGTGGATTAGATTCACTTGGCTCAAGTAGGGACCGGTGAATATTGTAATGACTTTTTGAGTTCTATAAAATGCAGGGAATTTTCCGACTAGCCGAGCGTACTGTTAACTCCTCAAGAAGGACTCTGCCCCGTGGAGTTAGTTAACATGTGAACCTTTTTGCAATACTAGGCCTAGTCTTTTCAGTAAATTTCCATACTGTGTCAATTGATTCTTGCCAGTCATGACTTTGCGGCCCGCGTATAGATAAGAAAGGGTGAATGTAGCCCTTAGTCTGGAATAGGTTAAGTAACTCTTAATGGATGGTATTTATAGTTCAGTGCACTCTTGGCGTTCATCGTCCAGTTTTTATACAGCAGGTTAATAACAGTATTATCAGCCTTCAAATTATTTCGTATTTATTTATACATAACAGTGTAGATCGTAATGCGTATTGTATTTAGGTAGGCCCTCCAAAATTTATAGAAGTGTAACAACAAATACACAAAGAATTTAAGCCCGTGGGTTGGATCCTTTAGTATAAAGCGTGAACTAATAATTTGTTTCTTAGAATTTACATAGATTTGAAGATACAAATATTTTAGTGTCTGAAGGAACAAGTTCCTGTCTAGATCCTTCATGAGTGCCTTGAAATTACATTCTTGATACACGAGTTTGTTCACACCAGTGGAAACCACGTGAGCAAATACACGATCTCACTGGCGCAGGAGGAGGGGGGCTGGATCCAGCTGTGTAGAAGATTACAAATAGGAGTAGAATCAATATTAGATCTCTCGATATCCTACGATCAGGTTTAGCGCAGGCATTGGTGTGACCAGCTATGAACTTGAAATCCGAGGTTCAGGTCTCGGCAGGAGTAGATTTCCTTTTGTGACGTTAGAGGTCTTACGGCGGTGAAGATACCTATGGTGAATTTCTAGGTTGTGACGTCGTGTGGACTTGTAGGTGGGTAGGCCTGTCAGCGTTTCTGAAAAAACGTACTGCCTCCAGATTATGAAGATGGAGGTATTATGTTCCTCCAAAACGTTGGCTTCCGCTTACAAGTTAACACAACACAACCCAGAAGACAATATGGACGAGCCACCGCATTCAGAACCACTGCGAGATCGGTCGTACCTTCTATTTGATGGGCACAGACTATTTAATTGTAGGTAAAGCGGTCGGAGCATGAAGGTATCGTCTCCATCTGTAAGAATGTGTGAATCTTTACCTCAGTTCTCGCAAACGGCTGCATGAAGTGGTGCTTAAGGGCATATCATGGAAGTAGGTATATGCCTGTGTGGTGTCGAGCGCGCAGAAAGTTATTTCTTTGTACTGGAAACCATGTTTAAATACCACTGAGACGCCTTTCTTACTGTTAAGCATTTAACACAATTAGATAATAACATTAATACCGGATCAAACGCAGACACTAATTACGGTAAAGTTTAAAGTTGTCTCTGCACTAAAGTACCACGCTAAGAATAAGTATAAGGGAGAGGAGTTGAATCGTCACGAGTTCTTATTCTTACAATTGGATGCAAGTGGCTAGCTACACATTTCGGCAGTCTTTTCCCCTGGGAAAGAGCCCTCTGTGGACAGAACACTGGTTGAGCCTTATAGCCGGTCTGGACGTGGTGGGGAACGAAATTGCTTATATTTTCAATGTTTAGCCATCAGATTGTATGACTAGGAAGCCATAAGTTGCAAGGATTTTGAAGCACTGTACTGCATGAAGTTAGTTTCATAATCATTGCAGATATCTTGTTTCCTGTCTCCACTACCCGGGTTCGTGAATGCTCACGTGTTTTAACTTTTACACTGATTACAGTGATGTTATTTCATTAGTTTCATTTTCGTTTAATTTCCTTGTAGGATTTGAGGTTTTCACGGCAGTGAGACTGAAGATGGCTGTCTTCTGGGTTGTTGCGCCGTATAGTCTGGTAGAAGTTCACCGACGTTTTAGAGGTCCTTGCTGGCTCCATCATCAACTAATACATTGAGTTATTTACAAAGTTTTATTTGCATTTGACGTCAGTGAGCTGTATAATTAACATTGTTCGATATAATTACAGGCACGTGTGGTTACTCTTTTATAAACGGTGTATTCCATTTACGAAAGTTAATGTTGTTTCCTGCAAGACTTTTGTTACTGCTTGCTTGTATAGTTGTAAGCATGATTATGTTATTAAAATATAAACTTGTGTGCAACTTAATAAAATGTAGGACTGCTGCATAATTATGTTTTTGTCTTGAAATATTGTGAAGTTAGATAATGCCGAGTTTTTCAGCCTGTTGCGTTTGTAGAAGCCGTTTACGTGCTGTGTTCAAGACAGTTAACTCACGTGTGGAAATTGTAGTAGATTTCCAAACTTTAACTTCCGGCAAGATCTTAAACAATCTACATGTCTTTGCCTACTAAATTTGCAGGTGTTTAGTTCCCTGGTTACAGACTGTTCATTCACTTGGCGTGTCAAGAATAATGGACCGCAGTCGCACGAACTCCAGTAGGTATACGCCTGAAATTTTTATTAACAATGACATTAGTCAAAGTTTAGTTCACAAACGTATGAAATTTTAGTAATGTGGCACAGAGACAAGACAAAATATTTATTTAAGAACGTCTAATTTATGTTTTGCTTGAAAATCGACAGCACATTCAAAGGGCGATTTTCTTGATTATAGAGCCAGCAGGTACCTCTGAAACGTCGGTAAATTTATACCAGACCACAAAACGACAATTTTCATGATTAAGTGATTGGCATGCAAATTGAATATCCGTTGCATATAAGGAACGTTCTTAAAAAATGGGCATGGATATATGCGTTGCGTGTTTTAACACTGATTTTTCACTTGCAGAATCTTTTGATTATGGTACATATGTGACAAACGCCATGGTAGTAAGCATCTGTGGTATAAATCTTCCTGTCTCTGTCTGGTTGTTTGCTAGGAGACCGTATGAGGTACTTGACGCATAAAACTATGTTTCTACCGCAATTTCGTTGTTAGGAAATCGTGTGTGGCTTTATGCATAACAGCACGAGTAACGAAGGTGGTAAATAACACGAAATACGTGTGGTGTCACACTCTCGCTTGTTAGAACCTGAATTAAACGAGTCTTAATCATTCAGTGGGAATATCTGTTTATTCTAGTGCACTACATTTCATGTGTTAGTTTAAAGCGCGCTAATATAGTTTGGAATACGTGTGAAGTTTTCTAAAACTGCATGTAGAAAATTAACCAAATATACACATAGCTTCAGTCTTTAAGTAAGATTTTACTGGACAAATATATTTTTATAGGAAATAAGAAATGTAATTGTTATACCACAGGTTATCTTAAGAGTAACTCTGGCGAAGAGAATTTTAGTAGAAGTCACAGTAATCCTGTTTTTGTAGAACGAATCTTATTGCTGATACTGCATCTGTTGTCCACTGTAGTTGTTAACTCGCCTATTAATCCGAATAGAACGCGTTTCTCCTTAAATCATAGCAAAATATACGATAATTTAAATGCAGCTAATAGCACTTTGTTTTGTGGAAGCTTGAAGTGTCATCACATTTGTGAACACTGAATTATACAAAAACTATTAGTACTGTGTGTGTGCTTGCGTCTGTAATATACTGATGTCACTCGTAAGCCAGTAATAAATTGGCCTTATTCATTCCTAGATGATTTTTGCCTTTGTCTTGTGTGTGGGAGGAACCTTACGTTGAATTAGCTTGTAATATGCAGGCGTGGAATAATTGCAGTTCGTTAATTAAACTTTTTCTCCAGTACTTAAGATGTTATGTGAGGCATAATATGTGATGCACTTTCAGAGAAGTGTGTTGAAATGAGAATTTTCTAAACACGACCACGTGGATTTCCATTGCAACATTTTTTACGATCGAATTAATTATAAGCCTGTTTTGCGTGTAATTTGTATAATGTCGATTAATAACATCTCATTTGTTTCAAAATTATTACAGTTAGGGAAGTGTTTCACATTATGGGCGAAATTTTCCTGCTTTCCTGGGTAGTTAAGAACTGACTGTTTAATATATATATATATTATTTCATCATATCCTGATTAAGTGCATTTTAAAAAGCGCAGAAACTTTTATAACGTAAAAGATTTAAAAACACTGTCTTCACTTAGAACAAAATGTGTAAAACTGAGGGGAGAGTCGTGACTGTTTTTTGAATTGGTTATATTTGTTTCTTGGTTCATTAGCTGCTATATGCTACATCGCTAAGGTGTCCGGTTTGTGTTGTAGCGGACTGTACTGTGTGTTTTACATGTGAACTTGTGAAGTCCTACTGTACATCCGATAGGCCAACTAAAGCCATCGGAAGACCCGAGGCAGGGCTTAGACTTAAATACAAGCAAGATTGCCGCGTAGTCTTTCATACTGACAAGATAATAGTAGGCTATGTGATGTTGAACATGGACAGACAGACGAATAGGAGGGGAATCTCTGTACCCAAGACCGAACTAAGCAAACTACTACTTAAAAATTGGACCTCTTCTTTTTTTATTCCCTCCCATTACCTCTTCTCTCATCATCATCATCATATTCGTCGTGACTTCTTTTCGGCATTCTTCTATTAGAGTTCTTCAACCCTTGACCATGCATGGCTATCCTGTATTGGATACACATTGATTTCTGAAAAGGGTCAAAGGTATATTCCTGTAATTATTAGTACGAATTAAGCTGTTGTTACATCAGTTGTTTAAAATAAGTACCATGTAGTATTTTGTATTGGGCAGGTACAAATTTACAAAAGTGGTCCCAAGTATGTTTCTATATTAATACTGTTGTATCCAGTGCATAAAAAAATTACCGTTCAGTATTTCTATACTGGATACACAAAGATTTATGAAAGTGGTATCATGTGTTTCTGTATTAGTAAGTAAACAGGCTATTTCTCTATGTTTCTATAAAGTCCTAAAAAGGATGCCGCATGCCAGATTTAATTAATGCTCTCTAAGTGATTATGTAGGTCTACGCTTTGTGACAGGCGTATCTGTTTTGTACACTCGTAAACAACGCCTTCGGTAGGAAATAAGCCGTTTTAGATTGATAATAAGACAATTGTCTCGTACCATTGCGCACATCGAACATCGTTTCTTGAACCCTAAAGAGATTGGCCTTCCAGCGTGTCTGTCGACTTCAGCCGTAAGCAATGCAGCGTCCTTCTGAATGGATGTTTTTTAATGCGCACTGCATAATTCAGTCCACAAATGTACGTGACGTGCTGGGAAGAGATGATGGTGTATAAATTCCTTCATATTTTGAAATAGAAAACAGGAATTGGTAATTATACTGTTGCGTATTACAGGCTTCTTATTTGTGTAATTTCTGTTGCCATAGGTCCTTGCACATTTTGAAGCTCTGGACTAAAAAAATCATCGTAACGTAAGACTTTCTATGGTTCTAAGTATGCTCGGTCCGTTTTGCCTGTTTGGGGCCGATGTGCAACTTACCCTCCCTTAATATGCAGTAATTTGGTCCAAAAACGTGATGATTAGAAATATTTTGTGTCTTATTTCCTTGTAACCTTGTACAGAGGCAGGCTAGTCAATGACATTTATATATTACTGAAAGCGGAACTACATTGTGTGTATATTATGACATTTACAGAGTACGTGTTTGCTTGTCGATACAAAATTCTTCATAATGTTGCAATGCTTTTGGGAAGTCAATGTCTGGCATGTTTAGATTGTCGAACTATTTACTGTTAATAACACAGGGTGTAGTTAGTTACGTTGCCAATGTATGCATTTACCCTGGCATGTATAATTTGGGCCCATTGGCTAGCAATAGATTCTGGATTTCCTTGGTCACATAAAGAAAGCTGTTCGTAAGGGCGGAATATAAATAGGTCGTGAAGACTCATGAGTAGTGCCGGTTATATCAGGCCGTTTATCTACGTAATATTCTGCCAGATGAATGAAAGCTAATGCCACAAAGTACATTAATTCTTATGACTATGTTGAAGTTATAATTTATTCCTCATAAAGCTGAATGTTTGAAGAGCAGCCTAAGTAAAAATAACTCGTCTTGAAGATGACTATCTTCTGGGATGTTGCGTCATATTGTTTGATAAAGTTTAACGACGTTTCTGACATACTTCCTGCCTCCATAACCAGGGCAATGAAACGTCGGTGTACTTCTACCAGACTAAAGGCCCATCATTCCAGAAGACTGTCTTATTAATAATCACCGCCGTGGGAACCTGACATTTTACCTGTCTCATTTTATTTCATCCATCTCGGAAAAGTGTGGAGTGATGTGAAGTATTTGTCACTACAAACGAAGAATGTATGTACTTAAACTAGTGATATGTTTCTGAAGTAACTGCAGAATTGTCCAAAACTTCCCGAAACGTTCTGCGTATCTCAAACATTGCATTTTGTCCCACGTAGTTGTGGTGTCATTATAGTAGTCGTCACCAAATGACATGCTACAAGGTCACACCAAAATCGCGCTCCGTTGCAACACGAACAGCGGATCCTAGGCGAGTGAAGTCAGATCACAACTCGCACAGTAGCAAAGCAAACAGTGCTCTTCTGGTGACTTAGAACCGCGATAAGCGGGGTGAGGTTCTTCAATGGCCTCGAAGTACGCAATTTAGTGACGGCTGCTACAGTGTGGTTTCCTTCCTCAGGGAAATTAAGTAGTCCTACTTGCGAATTATTATCCATCACCATCACTTTAAAGGAATATCACTAACTAGTCAGTCAAAAAGTTGTTCTTGGCGCGTAGGTAGATGCCAGCGTTTCGGACAAATATACTGTGTTCATCTTTTGGGCTGAAGATGGACACAGTAGGTTTCTCCGAAACGTTGGCATCGTCCTAAGAGTCTACACGGCGCCAGAACCAGAAAAAGAGCATCTTACTTACCGCCTTAAAACCTCAGTCTCACAGACGGTAAAAAAATACTTCAGTGAATGCGGCGTGTCCAGAATAGTATTCGGAGTTTTCATATCTTATGACTATACTGCCCATTCTTGCATGCTAAGGTCCTTTTATCAGGAGAGTAGATGATGAAGGGAGCTATTTTATTTCACACTACCCAAGTCTTAGCTCCGTAATTTGAGTTGTGTAACTAGCATGAAGTCTGACCAAATGACTGGTTTCGGTGGTCCGTGTGTGTATCCCGATGCAGAGCGGTTTGTCAGGTCTTGTAATAATCTCAGCCATCTCTCTTATTACGTTTGGGGAGATCATTCAACCTTGAGAAATCTTCGGTGAATTGGCTTGCACTAATTAAGAGCGTGGGTAAACCCCAGCCTTTAATCGGTTATAATGACTGCATTGTTTCAAAACATGACCAGATATCCGGTAATAGCAAAATTATCACATCATCTTCTCTCGTAACAAGACAGCAGCAATTCGTAACATTTGATTGCACTTTATCTTAGAACTTATGTATTTATACAGGTCATACGCATTATATTTTAAGGCAGTGAAATATATGGAGATAATAGGCTGGGTACGTGGCTATTGTGGGATAAAGTAGGAATGAGTTCAGAAGAATTTTGGTGTCGAAATTCCTTAGAAAACGTCCACTTAGAAGATCAAGTAGTAGATGGTATGTTAAGATGCATCTAGGGAGGAAGGTTGTGAGGGTGAGAGGTGAATATAATTAGCTCAGGATCATATACGTGGCAGATTTTTGTATAAGATGTATTAAATATTTAGTTTCTGCTGTCAGTGTTTATTATGTATGATTTGAGGTTTTCAGGGCGGTGAGTATGAAGATTTCTGTCTTCTGGGTTGTTGCGCTGTGTAGTCTGGTCGATGTTAACCAACGTTTCAGAGGTCAGGAGACGCTTGATACCACTCGACACTTCGAAATTTTTTCTCACTCTGGTTGTAAATATGACTGCCATATAAACTTTTCTTAAAAGGGGAAGCTGTTCAACGGAGAGCAATGAAATTTTATACGACGATGCTTTATTGAATGGATCTACATGTTGGTTACGGTGGTTTTGTCGTAAAGACGAATAACAGACATGGTCACTGAAGAGAGTACAGATTTGCTTTTCGATTTTATGACGAGAGGAAAAAAAATTCAATAATGGTATAGTAAATATTTTGATAAAATTTTTATGAAAAGTGCATGGCGGGCTGTAAAAGTGCAAATGATGTGAGATACGTACGTTCATCGCAGTGTATCTTCAACCACAAGGGACTGCGTGTATGAAACCTGGCCGAATCAAAACGCAGGATTTCATTAAAACAATCTCTTACAGAACGCAGTTTTCTTTCTGCTGTCTGATTTTATTATGTGAGCTAAAAATATAGGCACATACTGACACATTCATGACACTCGAGGTGGCATCTTGGTACTTGGACCATCTTATAGTCAATAGTGGTTACAGCTGTTGTGTGGAAGTATTTCTTAGTATAAGAATTATTAGACTCGTTAAGTCTGTCAAAGACTCGATTAGGACTGAACGGATTTTCATGAAATTTCATACTGGAGAGTTTTATTAAAATTTGTTAACACATTCCAATTTTGGTTAAAATCGGGCAGAAACAGACACTTCACACAAGCAATATGCGTTTCTGGTTGTGGATATGACGGTGGGGAATCAGAAGGCTTCCTAGATAACTATCGTTACTTTGTTTGCCATGGTTAACTGAGGAACCAGCAGTCAGCCTCGCAACCCAGACTACACGGCACAACAACTCAGAAGACAGCCATCTTCATTTCGTAACTTGTTTAATTGTAGGTCTACACACCATACCACACCATCATGAGATAGTCTAAACGTTCTTATTCTACTATTCACAGTTTACTGGTAATGAAATTCACGTCATGTACGTTTAATTGTGGAGGGAGGAATGGTAATTTGAACAGCCTATACAGATTACCCCAAAAATAAATATATACACAACCATTACATAAGTTAGCATTGTGTTTGTTTCGTTTTGGGACATTCTTTATGTGACGATGGTGACATTTTGATCATAGGATTAGCGCTCATGTGCACTTGATACAAATTGTGTACACAGCAATGTTTTTGCGAAGGTCACAAAATTCTAACCATGGAAGCCCTTTCTTTCCCGGAAAAGTAGACTAATTGGCCTGATATTGTGTTGTATGTGATCAGGATAAACACAGGGTTTGAATGCCACGTTGGATTCAGATTCTTAAGGTATCTATCTGCCTTTTAAAGCATATCATTTGTATATAATAGCATATCATTTTGTGATATAATGAAAGAGGTGTTTTGGATCGTCAGTATATACTCATTTCTCCGGACATTGATCTCTTGCCTTGGTAAAACGCCTTATGGTATCCTCTACAGGAGATATAAATAGAGACGTTAATCATGTTCATAAGACAGGGATACAGCTGTAAATAGGATGCGCCGATTTATTGAGTTCTGTACGTACCCACTGGAATTTTTGCAGGACACAATCACTTTTCGTTACCGGAAGAACTGAACATCTCGGTCATACGACTCGTATTGTATAAACAAAGCGTCCCCCATAAAGTAGATTGGTTCCAAATTTTGGTTAACACTGATCTCTTTCATCTGTGTGATTTAAATAGGTTCCTCTGGTGGATTGAATTTATTTATAGTTTATTTAACCACGCTGTTAGTAGCATATATTATAGACCTATAGCGTCGAATTATAGGATGATTAATGAATTAGAAACGTCTCCAAGCCGAAATTTGATCCCGGAACCTTCGGAGTACGAAACAGGAGTGTTAAACATTTGAATCTTCCATTGATTTTATAAGGTAACATTCACAAAATTTAATTCATCGGTCATTATAACGTCTTTATTCTGAAGGACGTGCAGCACTTGCATCGATGATTCTGAGATGCAGTAAACGAAACCTGTCTCCCACCTCTTTATAAATCAGCAGTGCAGTTGATTCACATCGTGTACTGAGGAGTTGGATCGCTTTGCCTTGTTAGTATCCTCGTATTTCGAAATCACTAAAAAGAAAGCTGTAAGTACTTGCATCGATATCATGTAAAATAAGTTATATTTAATTTTTGTGTCCATTAGGCAGTATACTACGTTAAACTCGAAATTAATCTAAATAGTACGTTATCAGCACAGTCGAAATTAATGCGGGAAGAGAAAACGGTATATTTACAACGAAATGCATGCTACCAGCAGGCTTCTTCGATATTAGCCTGTATCTCGAGTGTGGAACTTCTGGTGCAAGCTGAATTTCCCCTTCATCAGCCTGTTGGTGATGATTGCACGTTGATTCCTCCTATAGTGAGATACTCCAGTTTCTACGTCTTTTGTTTTGTATTTCCTACTCAGAAATGTCCGTTTAATTCAGATCCCTTAAGTTTCTGTGATGTAATTAATCTTTCCTCTCGGGAGTGTTCCAACAGTGGACTTTGCTGCTTTAATTAGTGCTCGCAGACTGCGAAGAAAGATTAGCAAATTAAATAAATGTAACTTTATTCAGTTTTCCTACAGAAACATCTTTTAATAAGGAATATAGCGAGAAGCAGCTCGCTTTATTAATCTCACACTTTCAGTTGTGCGTGTAGCACTTAACATTAAATTCAATATTCTCTTTTCCTCCGTGAATGTAAGCTGGAGGAGTTTCTTTTAACACTGTTTTAGGAAGGAATACGATTGGAAAGGTGTATACAGTATTTCAGTGAGCAGATTGAGGATGAGGACTGGATTGAACTCATTCGGGTTTGGGATTAATGTCCGGCTGTTACTGGTGAAGGCGAAGTTATCCCTGGCATGCAGTTATTACCACGTCATGTAATGTAAAACAATTTGTGTAATAAATATAAACGTCAGAATCTCATTTAGCGATCAGAAAATAAAAATATTATGTAAGTCATATTATTTTTTAAGAAAATTATTTGAACCAACAATAATTCAACACAACCTATATGAAACGCAGATGAAACAAAAATAAATGGAAACGTCTGAACAGTTTACTAACCGAACAGAAGACCCTGAGTGGTACATATTCCGTAGACAAGACAGCCCTTCTTCTAAACGTCTGAACTAGTGTTCCATAGCCAGTATGCTGCGAAACACTGGCATGCCATCACAAGTTTTCAGGTGTGCAGGGGATTTTTGTAAGAAATTTTATATTCACACGTTACAGTTAGAAAAAGACAATATCTTAGCTTTCGTAACTAGAATTCGCGAATGGATATCATTTTTAAAGCAAGTGTCGTGAAAATTTCCCTACTTAAATTTATAGTTTGTACAGTTTTGTGTAAATCTACCACGACTTAAATTAATTTAGAACCTGTGTCTTAGAGCGGTGTTCCTCAGCCTTTCTGGTGCGAACCCCTTAACCAAAATTATCTCATATATTTTGATTAAAAAATATAGACTAATTAAAATATGGGTAGAGTGTATAGTTTTGTTATGTCCTTTAACCCATTGTGGAAGTAATATATGTAATAACAACTCTTAAAACGTACAATAAGCATTAAAATGACTTGCGGTCTCCTTAGACACAGCTCGGAAACTCCTGGCTGAGAGGCACTGACTTAGAGCATGGATATTTGGATCGTTCCATGATGTGTAGCCTTCCTGTGGCGTGATCTTTATCAAAATTAGAATTCCTACGTGTTATCTCAAGAAGGGTTTAGGGAACCTCAGTAACAGGGAACATTTTGGGTTTAACACGTTCGACGAAACATAAAAATTGTTTTCCCCCCATTAAGATTCCATGTCAAACAGTTTAAGTTTATTACAAGTACGTTTACATCAATTTCTCATATATTCACGGGATCACAAGACTATTGAACAGATGTTTTCGTTTATTCCAAGTTCATTTTAGACAGGTTTTGCTGTGCTGCTAAAAAGTCTATGAGTCTCAAAGATGTAACATTAGTCTGTTATTTGGTATCGGAAGCATAATGCTGCTAATTAGAGCTACAGAACTGTGAACCTCAGTGCACAAATTTTCGATCATACCAGTAACACGCACTTTACGCCCTTCGCATTTTATCCGCAAAATAACCTATTCATCAATAATCACGGGGCGTTAGGGAACAGACAGATTGAGGTGTGACTGTTCGCCATTTCGTCGCACCAACATGGGATATGACCACACAATCTAATTACTGCAATTCGGCGAACTATGAGATAAGCGGTTGCCTCATAATTCACCACAAATACCTAGAGAGTATGTAATCCGGATTAGCTCTGGGATCAGAGGTTACATACAGAATGTTCTCTCTCCTTCTCTTTTTCAAAGTATTCTGAATAAATAAATAGACCGAGCTTAAACAGAAATGCCTTAGGTGGACAGCAAAACAGTCTATTTTCTGTATGAATGACAAGAGTGACGAATTTTTGATTCCAGAATCTGGTCACACTGAAATAAACCACAAAAAATAAAAACTACAAGTAAAAGGCTTTGTCGGAATAGTGTACGTATATTATTGAATTTAACAAGAGATTTGCCAAATAAATTAACATCATTGCATCATCTACTGTATGTTAGTAATTTGGCTTGTGACATTGAGTGAAATCGGTTGTGTATTGTCTCGGGGCTGGACCTTTGCTGTTATCTTCAAGGTACTTATGAACAGCGGGATTGGGGATTTCGTTGTGCGCCCAAGCATTACGTGAAGATGTAGCTCAACGCATCCTATGCCTCGTCGACATTCCGTATGAAAAATCTTCATCCAATCACCCTGGTTTCATAAATCAATTTCTAATCCCGTACAGAATGACAGATAAAATTACAGTTTGTGTAGGACAATTTAGTTTTTTTTACGTTTTTAGAAAGACGAATAGACAAGATTCTAAAATGAGTAGTAAATGCTATTTCTCGTTTGAACTTATTCTTAATTTCATCTTGAACGTAATTTTTCTTAGTTACAGATTGACTATTTAAATTTCACGACAATGTCGAAGACTTTATTAGCTGGGAACTGTTTTGGTGTTATGACCTTGTTCTACATTTTGGTACCGAGATAGGAACATGCGTTCACTTTATAATGACCTCCTTACTAGCATTCGGTTGAATCTCCGTGTTTTTATTTGTTATTTATGCTTTCAGTCAGTCACTTCCGGGCTGCGTCTAAATTTCCGTTCCAATTACAGTCCACGACTGTAATCCTGAGACTTGCAAGGAATGCAGGAAGTCCGTAGCGTTAAAGGCAGACGCTATCTTCCTCACCCCGCAAGTCTCAAGATTACAGTCGTGGACTGTACTTGTATAGTTTTGTTTGTTGGATTAGTAAAAATAATCGACATTTCGCAGCTACTTGTTGCATTATTTTTCATGGCGAAAGTGACGAAAACTTAGTGTCGGAAGTTTTATATAAGCCACGAATCGCGATTGGTCTGGACATGGTGTGAACATAGTTTCTCTAAAAACGGCTTATCATACAAAAATTGTCATATTGATAATGTAGAAAATAAATACGTTTAACGTAAATATCACATGTATACAGTCTGTCACATTATCGGCAAGACAAAAAAAAGTCATTCAGACCAACAAGTTTAATTTGGGACTTTAATGCCCGAATTTATAACTTGTGTTGGGCAAGGCCGTGGTCTAGGCAACATGGAGTTTTCCTCCGGGGGCTTCCCCGGTTTCTCCGTGGCATCCCAACAATTACTCCATTCACACACAGAAGAAGGCAATGGCAAACCACTTCTGGATCATCTGCCAAGAACGCATATGAACAGGTCCCAGTCCGAGAAAAGGATGGAAGGATCCTGTTCATACGGACCTGTCGTCAGACAGAACACAAAATAAATAATAAATATAGTCCATAGAATCTGAGTACTTCGGCGACGTCATAATTCAAATTTTATATTAATTTGGCAGATTTACGCTGTGTATGGACATTGTCTGTTGATTTTACTTTTTGGATGCTTGAATATCTCAGCGGAACACTCTTTATAAATACTTAACGCATATTTATCACGAGTTTAGTGATTAACTTTGCAGCAATATATTTGTATTTGCAAGAAATGAACATGGCGTAGGTATCGAAGAACTTATAAGAACACTTTTGGAAACTGTTGGTACTTCATTGGATTACAACTTCTCGCGTTAGGTTTTACTGACGCTTTGTGCAGACTATTTGGCCACGTTTTGCCTGTTGCACAGTGAAATGTGATCCGATGCAGAACAGAATGAATAACAGCTGGAATGAACAGGCAGTATGCAACTGTATTACAACGACCACACCCGATACGCAATAAGAACAGCGTCTCTTGTATCACTTTGGCTGTACTGCAAACATTTTGATGCGTTGCGCTTCTCATTTGTTGCACGGAAATTGTCGAATAGAAACCGTACTTTCTCGAACGCTTCAAGCGTGAGAGACAAGACAATCGCGCCATTACGTGCAAGAGTGGTAGACGTGGAGTTTCAGTGGGTAGTGCGTTAGAAATTACAATGTGATTTATACAGAGTAGAGATTATATTTCTTATGATTTGTTCTATTCAGTAAACTTCAAAACTCACTTACAAACATACTGAAAACACTGTGCATGAACTTGATGCAGCTATAAACGTAGTGTGCAGACTGTTACGTGCTGTTTAGCCACGTCATACGCAACAAGCTGAGGTAAGTATTTTCGATTGAAGTAGACTGAAGAGCATTCGTGATAATAGTGAAACATACAAGGGAAGGATATTAATGACACTGCAGTTTTCATCAGCAGGAGTAGTTGATGGCGTACGTTGATAGGAAATAGGGCGTCGAGATGTTGCTATCAGAAATGATGTGAGAAATATTAAATCAAAGTAATCCTACATTATTAGTGTCACGGAAACCGTTAAATGTCTGCTACAGCTTAAGGTTGCAAATTTACGTGGAATTCGTACAAGTTAGACGAATTCGTTGACGCAGTGGGATCCCAAGTGGACACGTGGATACTCAAGTTTGGGCAATATTAGAGCGTTGTATAAAACTAAAAAGTTATCAGTAGTGAAAAGGGGAGAAATGTGTTACATCTAACCTTACCCGGCATTTTTAAGTCACGAGAAGTAATGTAGCGAGTGTAATAGTGGGAAAAAAGAGCTTACAGTTCAGTAGAACTCTGAGATCTCTTGAAGCTGTGGGAGCGAGTTATAATAGTAATAACAACAACAAAAATAAATCTTAAGCTTCACGAATTCAACAGTGATTCCATTGCCCGTAAAGAGAGTGTGCATCCACTTGCACAAATATGCCCACTCACGTTTTTTGAAAGGAATTGAAACATGGTCCCGTTGACGAAGTGGCATCGATATGTATTGTTTTATTGTGGTTAATATTGTTATTTGCCTTCAGTTTTGTGTTATGTCCACAAGTTAATTCTGTGTTGTGTCCAGTTTGACAGATATTCGATTTTAGGTAGGCCTTATCTATCAGTGGACATTTTTGTTAGCATGTGTACGTCCCTCCTCACGCAACCCATATGAAAATATATATTGACGGTTGCAATTCAATGCAGTTCGATTTGGTTAATAGCACACAATAACGCCGTGACTGTACAGGATCCCACGCAGGTCACTTCATGCCGATCGTGCCAGTGCGTCATCTGTCCTTCAACAGTCGAACTACAACTACAGTCAAGCTTAGTGAGCGCGCATTGCCAAACACTACGTGGCATCTTGTGGTTACGTTGTCAGAATAGGTTTGGGGATACATTTCCCGATTCTCATGTGCCAAATCGACAGTATTTCGTATGAAATTGGAAGCGTTCCCTTCCGTCTTCTGTTTTACCTGATGATGTAGAACGCGGTGAACATTTCCGACACGTAACATTTTTTGACGTAAATACGTCTATAAGGAAGGGTCATTCGGCAAAAAGGGGGAACAAAAAAGTGTAACAATAGTTACCTAGGGAACGTCGTCTGTTTACTCAGCATTGTTGTTACCTAGGAAACGTTACATTACATTTCATTACATTACATTACTTTACATTACTTTACATTACATTCAGCTACCACAGAGCCATCTTAAGCGTAACTAATTCAAGTCGATTAAGCAATGTTTTAATCAAACTTATCTCAATTGTAAAGCATGTATAAAGGAAATATTTAGAATAAAGCCAATATATAAAATTCCTTTCCGTATAGACGTATTTACGTCAAATTCTCCGGACAACTTTTTTCCGATTTCAAAGTTACATACACGCAAGGACTTCCAAACCCTCCAGTGTGTGCCAAATTTCAAAACTGTAACAAACTGTCTCTTAGGTAAGGTATAAAAAGACTGGGAAACACAAAATGGAGTGTCTATTATGACGGTAACGTGACGAAAAATACAAGTTTATTCTTTTCTGTTACTGGCCTTACATTTTTCGATTTACTCTTTGTGTGAGACACTTCCGTGCAGTAAATGCAAACCCAAATGCGGTACGCATCGGAGTTAATTGTTTGTCTCGTAGTGTTCGATGTTTTAAACACAACCGACATGTGGTTCTCCCTCTTGTATGTCCGTGTGAGATCACAGATATTTGTAGGATAACTAGAATGAGTAGGTTGTTGGAAATAGTGGGATAGAATATAGAATGTTAGTATTGACAGCATAGGGTGCGCCATAAACTATCAAGTACAAGTGTACAAGTAATTAAAATATATCACACGGCAAACCATTTCAGCCAATAGCTTTGCCTACAGCTGAAGCACCCGTTCTATGTTCTTATGATGTCTAGCGTCTTTGGAGCTTTGAACATGGATTAATGTTACCCTTAACAAGAAACATGCTATGACATATCGCTATTTGGTTTCAGCATGTTAATGATATTGCTATACAAGAAAGACGAATAAATGTTGTTATAAGGCGGAGGTACTTTTTGCCTGTAAGCATGTGTGTGTTGTTCAATGTTATGAAGATAACTTGAAGATACAGCGTGCGCAATGCAGATAATAGCAAGCGAAGTGAGTTACGGCGCACGTTTTAACTGGCTTCACACCAGTTGTAGTCTGAGGTAGTCTGTGACGAGTGTCATTTTTATGCATCCACGTTTGAAGGTCTGGGAGCAACAGTGGGCTAACCCGCATGATATTAGAACTAAGAAAAGCAGATGGCACTGTTGCCCTAATTCCACTTTACAAGATTTGAAGATAAACTAAATGTGGCTTAGCCGGCTCCAGTGTGAAGAATAGACGGCGACAGTGAGATTATATATTTTTTAATTATTCAGATTTTCCACCTTTGTATGTTAGCATATTTTTTCTCCAAGGTTTCCGTTTATTTTACACGCTTAGTAGCTGAGTAAATTTAGTTATCTGCCTTTAAATCTTAAATTTCTGTTGCTGTGTTTCATATATTCATCTGAAACAAAAGAATAAATACAGTAAGAGATTGTCGGCGTGTTTTCCGTGGAGCTCACTAAATTCCTCGCGCGCGGCTTATTCTTCGTCCTGATGATGGAGGCAGCGAGCACATATGAAACATCGCTGAACTATAGTGGTCTATCGGAATATGGTACTTGCTGATCCCATAGAACCAGAGATAAACAAAAAGAGAGCATACATTAGACTTTTATTTAGACTCGAGCGGGTCGCTTCGGGGCAAAGAGAGAGTAGTGACGACATGACGAATTTCTTGCAGTTTATTAAATTGATAGATGACGTGAATGTGCATAAAGAGACATGGCGGAGTCGCGTTCTTTGGATGCCAGGAGACGTCACAGACTGTGTTTGTAGAGAGATGGTAGTTGTGCCTTCTGACAGGGAGAAGTTGGAAACAAATAATAAATATTACGCGCGGTCTGAGGCGTGGGCCTTGTGCCGCTTGGTCACTGGGACCGTGGGTTCGAATCCCACTCAAGCCATGGTTGTTGGTCCGCGTTTTTCTGTGTTGTGCTGTCCTGTGTACAGGTAGAGGCCTTGCGACGGGCCGATCCCTCGTCCAGACTTTTGTTCCAAGCTGGACACCATGGACAGAACATAATTAGGTGTAATAACATGTTTATAGATGGGTTATAGTTCGATAAATATTCAATGTTGAAGGATTTCGATGTTGGTCTTCTAGGTAGTAACGCTGTGTCACCTCGAAGTAGATATCGACATTTTCTGAGGAACATCTTGCCTTCATCTTGAGGGACTGAGGTGTTACTACGCGGGAGACCAACACAGACATTTTCGCCGCTGTGAGGACTTAAGATATCTTACTGAATATTGAAACATGTTACATGAGGTTGCAGGCCAATGATAATATTTTGTTGGGCGCATTTTTTGCTGTGTATAGTCTTTTAGTATCTGTCTCTATGGTCATTCGTAATGTATTCTTTCAGAGATCTCTGTATCAAACGCTAATAGCCAGATTGCTCTTAAAATCTATATGAACACCACGCCATTTGTAACAGTCTTCTTAGTTGTAACTGTAGCTCCATTCAATGTGGTCCACTCAAGTTGTGTATGGTAATAGATCTTTAAAAATATGTGTTCTGAAGATGTCGTTGAAACTTGCATTCCTGGTTAGCATGAAGATTACACAAAGGAACAAGCAGCAAATGAATCGTACTTGTGCCACTGGAACAGAATGTGAGGTTAGGGTGTGTCTAACGTGAGCCACGGGGATGCAAGCGAATGCACAGCATTGGGTTTATTTGTCATTTCTTTTGGCGCGCTGTAATTATCTCTGCCTCCAGCTGTGGCAATTGATGTTTACATACCGTGCCATAGGTTTTTGTGTGATGGGACGGATCATTATCGCGTTCTGTTGATTACACATTTGTTATTCAGTCCATGTTCTTGGTGGGACTCCCAGGTTACACACGTTAATACCGCATTTCTGTAATGGAGACGTACGCTTCATTAGATGTGTAATTACGCTCTTGCCGGTCTCTTGAATCTTCTATTCTCGTTTTCTGAAACTGGTGCAGATAACTTATTATTTGCAGTCTCGTCACAAATGAAAACGTTTAAACAGGGTGAATGATGTTTCTAAAACTTTTTCTTATATTATGGCTGTTTTACATGATTCGCGTCAATTGGATCATCACTGTAGGCCTTTTTCTATTTTCAAAGCGTCCTTGTGCCTTTCAGTCACGTTTTTTCTCTCCCGTCGATAAATTTAAAATTTGAAACTCATTACTATGTGTCTAGATCAGAGGTTCTCAAAGTGTGGGGCGCGCCCCCTGGGGGGGGGGCGCTTGTTGTTTGTATGAAAAACTTTTTTTTAACGAAATATGGAGAAACATTTTTAACATCCTTTGCTTGGTTGAGGCAGTTTAGTTGTCTTACAGTGCTGTAGAATTAAGAATCGTAGAGCATCGGCGGTTTTAGGAAGTAAAATGCAATATAAGTCTACGTACAGTTAGGGACCCATCCCACTAATCCAGGTATGAAGCCTATATTTTATTACAGTTTTTTAAATTAAATACATTGAATAATATATACCAAATTACAAAAAGAAAAGTGTACTCATAGCTAAATTTTATGAAAAATCTGTTTGCTTGCACTTGTTCTGGAAGGGGGGTGCAAGGTATAAAAGTTTGGGAACCTCTGGGCTAGATGTAAAGGGTAATGCCCTAGAACCCTAGTCGTTCATCCCGTAACCAGTTACTTTACTGCCTGATCTTTTAACGTAAGGCCTTGGTTCATTCCCAGTGCTCAGCGCTCCTCGTTTTAGCCAAACACGGGGTGCAGTGGTATAAATCAAATTACAGGGGGGGGGGGTCTGGTAAGCAGTTATTCAGGTTGAAGGAAGTGGACGTGAATCATGGTACGAGGCCGCTGGACTCAATGTTCGCGGGTTCAAACCCGGCCGAGGTTAATGGATTTTTAAGGGTCCCATGTCGTAGACGTGCTTGCAGATTTAAAAGTTGTTAAAATTGTGCACTTTTAATTTGAAATAACTCGTGAGGTCATCTGCATGTGGTAAGCGGAAAGCAACGAATGTGAATAGGTTTTTGCCGGTGCTTAGGCCGTATACCGGATGTGTTTACAGGTGTCTATTTTTGTGTTGAAAGGCTATAGAGCACGCTGTTCAGCTGCTCCAGAAACGTGACGAAGCAAATGAAAACGCTACATGTTCGGGTCATAAATTTTAAATAATTTTTGTCTTTGTTCGTTACGAGAACAGTCATATGTAGGATACTCACGAATATTCTCGTGCTCTGTACATTTCCGTACTTGAAGTAAGTTATTTATGTGTTCAAACATATATATATATATATATATATACGCACACAGTATTTATTTTGCTCTTCACAACGTATATTTGGGGATTTAAAACAAAACAAAGTGCTGAAAATATTTGAATTTTAGAACCAGAAAGTATCAGAACCATGGAAGAAACATAAATAACAAGTATATAATAATTTGTAATTCCCGCCTGATATTCTTAGGGTGATTAAAAAGAGCAAAACGATTAGGGCGACGCATTCAGCACGCATGAGCGAAATAAGAAATGCATACATAATGTTATTTGGAAAACCTGAAAGGAAGAAACCATTTCGGGCACCAAGGAGGAGGATAATACTTGAGTGTATCGTAAATAAGTTGCGTGTAAGAATGTGGGCTGAGTCTGAATAGGGTCATAATAGCAGTAGATTTGTGTCTTTCCTCTTTTGTGCGTTTGTATTGATAGCCAAAACCGCACGAGATGTGTTATTCGTGTTTGATTCATTAGGAGGCTAATTTCAAAACAATGTCGTTGCTATGTACTGACTATGGAAGGTCTGTAGCAGATGATGCTCAAATACAGATTTACCTATATCTAAACAAGTTCTCGCACTTTCTTGTCATAATTCGTTGAAACGAATTTGGAAGCGAACATGTTTTCATTTTAAGTGTGTGAAGAAATTAGTAATATATAATTCTGTTTAAATGAGAAGACCGTTTTTGTTTCGGAAACACGCGCATTCTAGAGACATTTTTAAGCGAAACTGATAACAAGTAATACCCTTGTTAACTTTTGCTTTCTTAGGGCAGACGGTGTGTGTGGGTAATTAATGTAGTGGCCAGGCTTGCCACATTTCGAGGATAAACACATTTTCTTTTTGTAGTAAAAATCTGTCAACTGGAGCATATAGAAACTGAAACGAACATTTTCGTCTTTAGATATCGATTGATAGTCCTAAAATAGAAACAAATGATAGCGTGATTATGGACCTAACTGCTTCATTCTAGTGACAATCAGGAAACGCAGGGAGTTAAAATTTAAGTCGGAAAATCTGAAGCGAACAGACTATGTATTCGACTAGGCGTAGACGAGACAGTATCAGTGGATCAAATACGAGGCTGAGAATGTGCGCTGAATTAAATCGGATCAAGATATTAACCAGTTGCGGGGAATTTCTTGTCCGGAAAAGACAGACAACCCCTGTATGAATCGCGTCCCTTATTTTCTTTCAGATTTGCTTAGGATGCAACTGAAAAGACCTGTTGTGCTCTGTACTGCTCGATTTACATTGCCATGCATGTGGATAGAAAGTGACCTATATGTGATGGCTGATTGCGTCTCTACCATCCCAATGCCATTAAATTCAAAGCGACGAGACATTAGTTTTCTCATTCTGCTGGTTGGTCAGCACTGACGTAGACGTTGTCGTCAGCCTGTGTGTCTGGTGACAAGCCCATTGCACGGGAAGCGACTTATGTCCTGAGCACATGTTGGTCGCTCGGTGAATATTGGAATCCATCCGACTGGATGAGTGATTCAATCGCCGTCCAGTTCAACGCCGATGCTCGCCTTGGGGGGAGCAGACACTGCTGTGTCACTCCATACCTAATTAGATATAGACGCACACAGCGTTTTTTGTAGCTCTGTGTGCTTCAGTGTAGGAATAGCGCGCCGTATCCACCCCAAGGCAGCTCCCGTTTCCAACATCCCATGGAAGACCTACTGCAGAGGTAGCCGAATATTATGTTGGTTATTGTGACCCGTGTAACATTATTACGGTGATCGAATCGAGAACGATGAGGTAGGAGGGGGAGATGATAAATGCGTAAAGAATTTTAGTGTGGAAACCTGAAAGGAACACACCACTCGAAGACTCAGGCATGTGGGAGAATCGATATTAATGTACGTCTTAAGCAATAGAAGTTTTGGATGTGAACTGGATTCTGCTTATTTCGAATAGCGTATTTGTGAAGGTGGTAATAAACCTTCGTGCCTCATAAAATGCGAAGTTTTTTGAACAGACGACACGCTACCAGCTTTTCAAGAAGGGTTTTGCTGGGTTTATTAGTTTTGGTTTTAATAATTCATAGATACAGTAATGATTATTTTCAGCGTATTAGGTTGTTACAGTCTAAAGAGTTTGCTTTTGTGTATGTGAATGACATTTTGTATGCTGATTGGTCACAAATTTTATACCAAACATATACATACACGCAGTTAACACACATAAAGTTACTTGGCATGATAAAGTGAATTAACATAAGGTATTCTGAATATTGTCATACAAAATCGAAGATTCAGATGACTTCTAAGGAAGTCAAACAAAAAGACTCAAAGACGATGTGGACGTCATTAATAAGAAAGCGTGGCTTTGCAGAACTGCTGAATAAGGTCAAAGGGAACAAGCATAGATGTTTCTCTGCGGTTTCTTCCGTTGTTAAGTTATTTTCCAAAGGAGTTATGTTAGTTTATTTTCTTTCTTCATTCATTTACCTTTGCCACCCTTGCCTCCAGCCTTTATCAGTCAGTACTTTACTTTTGCTGATACTTCCTTGCCCCATTTCCCTTCAGGCTTGGCGTCTGTTCTGTCTCTAAATCTGCTTCTTTGTGCAGTACGTATTATACTTTACCATACTGTTTCCTTTCTTCTTCTCTCTGTGCTCTGAAAGTCGACGTCTTTCATGTGTCCGTGTAATCATGTCCGTTTCTTTGCCCAGATGACGGTCTCTCTCTGAGATATTGTAATCTAGTACAAGTATTTGCTGTTAGGAATGTGCATTTCGATGGTACTGGTAGAAGCGATCGAACTTCCAACTTTTCTTCATCAGGAATTTTCTTCGATAGTTTTCCCATTTTGCATGTCCGCGAGCTTCGCGTAGCTTCTGATCACCCAAGCTGCGACCGCTGTATCGCGTTCCGCCTCGCTCTGTGCCGGTAACATCTCATGGTAAAGTGTAGCTTCATTACATGTTCTTCACGCACTACCGTGAACGAAGAACGTCCACGGGTCACATTTGCAGCAATGTGGTCCGAGGTAATTAGTTCTGCAACAGTTGTCTCAATGTTGCAAACAACGGAAATAAAGTAGACTTTAAATATTGGTCTTATGTAAGTTGTAACTGATTAATAGAAAGAATGCAATTCAGAATGAAATTATACAATGCAGGAGTTCGCAGTCTGTGATCCGCCGATATGTTTTGTTCACTCAAATATTTATTTGTATGCTTTACGGAATAAACTTGAGCTTATAGGGTAATAGTGCTGGCGCATGTGCAGTGAATATTCTCAGAAAAGGAAAAACACGTTCCAAATTGTTTGCTTCCTTGATTGTTTGTCGTACGTGTAAGTCTGACGTCTGTCAAAGAACGCGTAGAAAAGAGAAAAAGATGTGCCGGACATGTAGAATGACTGGGGGAGATAAAAATTCACAACATATTTTGATGAGAAAATCGTGTGGAAAGCGGGTCCTTGAAAGACGTAGAAGGAGATGGGAAGGCGTCTCACGGATCTTAGGAAAATATATAGTGAGGGTGCATACAACGGCACAGGTTTGTCCGATGGCTGATCTTCTTGCTAGCGGCACTGAATTCGCAGATTCTACCACCACCATAGTCGCACGTATGACATCTCACCTTGAAGAAAATTCTGCTTGGCTGCCCTTCCATTTAACTGCAGACACACGTGCCAAGAAAATGCCGTATTTATATTAGACTTAATTTATTTGATTCCTTCTCGCGGATTTAATTGAATTAACCTTGAATTGCTCTGATCCTTACCGAATAACAAAGGTCAGTGTGGGTTTTATCCTGGTGTGAAAATATTAAATTGCACTTTCTTTCTTATTTTTCATTTTTACTAGCCTGAGTCGTGTTGAAACCTTGCCGAAGTGGTTTGGAAGTAATTTAAAATTAGTTGTTTCATAATTCTTCTTATGCAAGCGGAGATAAACCTTTCTGAAGACAGATAATATTTCTGGTTGGCTGTATTCGCCTTCGAGTGAGCGTGATATTTATTAGCTATGGACCAAATTACTACACTCTCTGGTTTATAAATGTGGATGCTTGGAACTATGTCGGCGAAACTTGTAGCCTGTCTATTTCAATCCGATCAAGTAACATCGTCAGTTAAAGCATTCTCATAGAGTACCAGTCAGAGGCCCAGTTTTAATTGCTTTCATGTCGAATATTCAGATGTTTTTCTTCGAATGCTGATTTGCAGTTTATTTCCCCTTTTATTGTTTCTTAACAAGCCCGTAGAGTTCACTAAATATTTTGTTGTTACAGTATCAGCATTAAATTATATTGTGTGATTTTACTGTGACTTCGAGTTAATTTGTTTTTGAATTTCGGGTTTATTTCATGTTATATTAATTCTTCATATATTATTTTGGAGAATATTTGATCCAAAAACAAAGTAACTCATGTTGGAGAAAATTATATATGAAGAGCTTCGTAATTTATTTTATGTTATAGCATTTCCATTTGTACTATTTACCAAATATTAGTGGACAGGCCTTAAAGGAGACGATTTAGATGGGGGGGGGAGTTAAAAATAAAATCCATTTTGTAGGAAGTTTGTAAACAATTGGCTGGATTAACTGTCCAGGATAGAGCTTAATGCCTACATTTTGTTAATACGGTAATTAAATTTCGTACTATATAAAAATCAGTAGCTGGAACCCACCTCTAAAAACATTGCCTGGGATATGTTAAATATACTTCAGAGACTGGACAATGTCCAGTAAAATATTCGTGTAGTGAATCTACCATTGTGATAAAGCTTTAGAGAATCACTTTGACTGTAGGTTTTCATAGCTAGAGAAGTTTTAAGAAGTTGCAGGCCCACGGTTTCAGAAATACCTTCGAGTAGCGCGTAAACAGTGAAATATTTTCCATGGAATTGAGATCTTGTTGACATAATGAAATTCTCCACGGACAACTTTCAGTATGTATTACTGAGCTTTGGACGTGTTTGTACAATAAAACTTGCCAAATCTTTATACCATAATCGCATTTTAATTCGGCATCTTTGTAACTGACACCGTGTGTCTATGTGGTCTTATTCTGTTTAACGTATAGCAAAGTAAAAAAGTACATTTATGAAATAACAGTTGATTAAGCGCAATGTTCAGTGAAGATTTTCGTGTCGGCCTGAAAAATAATTTGAAAGTCTCCCAGAAATTACGAGGTCTGTAGTGACTGGTACAGACTGTACTTTCACTACCTAAATCGCCCATTGACGTCCAATTGTGTGGCGCGAAAATGCATTATAAAAAGAGAACAGTAAGATTTAGTTTAAAGAAGTTAGATGCCATCGGGAATACATGAATGCGAAAATGGACAAACATTGCCATAAAATAAAAAGTCAATTTTACAGTTGACAGCCTTTGCGAACTTTTTAAATTGAAGCTAAACATAATGTAGGCGATTATTCTTAATGTAAAACCTATACGATAATAATTATTGCTATTTTAAAAAAAGACACTTTTTCGGTTACTTAAATTAAAATATTGAATTAGGTACGGTATTTGTTATTTATTAATAGTTTATTTATAGTTTACCTGATACAAGAACATGTGCCACAAAAACAAAAGAAATACTGGAAACAGCTGAAGTAATCGTGTCGAGAAATATGGTGGGGGAGACGACGAACGATGGAACATGTTAGATGCCGAGACGTGGGGCAGAATGGAATAGACATGTATCGCGAATGGCACCAGACAGGATTCAACGAATAGCAAGAGACAGATCACTGGAGTGGAGAAGCCCTGGAAGACCGCACAAAAGATGGCAAGATGTACGCTCTGAGAAGGCACAGGCCCGTGGCCTGAAGAAGAATTAGTGTATCTTTTATGCTGTACTGGTTAGCAGAGACGTGAATGATAATTTCGAGGCCGTCGATAAGAACATTTGTTCTGCAAAATGTTAAAATTGACTTTCGGGCTGTCTATTCTACCTGTAAGCACATAGTACGAGGGTCGCTCATTAAGTAATGCCCCACATTTTTTTCCTCAGAACATATTTATTCAAGATGGCTCAAATTTAGTGACAATATAAATCAATGTTTCCTTTACACATACTATTTTTCCACATAGTCCCCATCAACTTGTACGGTTTTACGCCAGCGTGGAACAAGGGCATGCATGCCTTGCCGGTACCAGCTCTTGTCCTGTGCACGTAGCCATGTCCTCACTGCTTGAATCACGCTCTCGTCATCTTCAAATCTTGTTCCGCGGATAGCATCTTTAAGGGGCCCAAAGAGATGGAGTCGGAGGGTGGATGGGGCAGCACCGTCCAACCCAATTTGGTGATTTCTTCCCGGGTTCTCAGACTTGTGTGAGGGCGTGCATTGTCGTGCAGGAGCAAAATTTCTGCTGGATGCTTGTGAGGCCGAACTCGTCGAAAACGCTTCTTGAGGGTTTTCAGGGTCCTGATGTACGCGTCTGAATTGATGGTCGCACCTCTTGGCATCACATCCACAAGAATGACCCCATCACTGTCCCAAAAGACAGTCATCATGACTTTTCCGGCGGAGGGAGTTGACTTGAATTTCTTCTTTCTCGGTGATTGAGGATGATGCCACTCCATTGACTGCCTTTTTGTCTCTGGCTCAAAGTGGTGTATCCAGGTTTCGTCACCTGTAATGATCCGGGACAGAAAGACCTCTCCCTCAGCATCAAAACGCTCCAACAATTCAGAAGAAATCGTTTTCCTTTGAATCCTGTGGTCTGCTGTGAGACTTCGTGGAACCCATCTTGCGCACACCTTCGAATATGCAAGAGCCCGGATAATTGCAATCACACTTCCATTGCTGACTGAAAGCTGTTGGGCCAATTGTCGAGTTGTGATGCGCCGATCCTCACGAATAATGGCATCCGCGCGGTTCAACATGTCTGGAGTGGTGGCTGTGGCAGGACGCCCAGAGCGCGGCAGATCACGGAGCTCGGTTTCTTCACTTCCTGAAGCTTTAACTCTCTTAGCCCAGCGACCAACGGTGCTCCTATCGACTGCACAGCTTCCATACACAGCACACAAACGTTTATGAATGTTCACCACCGTTTCTTTTTCAGCAACAAGGAATTCAATTACAGCTCGTTGCTTGTAACGAGAGTCGTTCACAGACGCCATTTTAACAGTTCACTACAGCTCCGCTATCGGTTGGAATCATTTGAAACTCCGTACACGAACGCGGGAAACATCAAATCTCAAGCATGTAAAAGTACACTTTTCTATCTTCAGTATTGGCTGAGAAAAAAAATGTGGGGCATTACTTAATGAGCGACCCTCGTAAAAAATGTCACAATTTTTAATTGTATTCGGGAGAGGTTCCCGTGTGTTTTTTGTCTTTGGTAGCATATTCTTATGTCACCTACTTTAAAATGAATATAACTTACGTGTAATAACGTTCAAATGACAGAAATATCGTAGCGTAAGAAAAGTGGACCTTCAAATGACCCAGACTAAATCGAAATCAAAATGAGGTGACAACATTTAGCTTAGTCTATCGTCCCTTATTTTATGGGAATGGGTCTGGTACTGTGGTGGTTACGCACAGAGAAACTGCCATGATGGAAGTAACAGAATATATTCGCATTTTTTTTTCCGAAACGCTTCTTATTCAAACCTTTTTCAGTTTTATATTTGTATCTCTTTTGTTGGCAATGACCTCACATTTGTGAAAGTATCCTACATCACACAGAAATCCGCAGTCTAGGAAAGAGGGATATGAAATGTTTAATTCGACTCCATAAAAAGGTTCACATTTTGGCAACGTTTCACAAGACATGAAGTGGAGGAGAGTGATAAGCAGATAGCGGTACGCTACTACCTGTTCAGAAAACATCAGGGGCTAGCATATGATTGAACAGTTTAGGGATATTTGGAGTAAATTTTGTGTGAAAGAAACGCATAGCAGTTATTATCGTGTTAACTGGGTTCTCCAACGATTTCATGATGTCGAACTGTACTACAATGATGAATCAATGATTTTAGTTGCGTTCGCTGTCCTTTGAAGCGCCTATTAAAATCGCCCCGTGATCATCTGTCCGTACGAATGAAGTAAGTCGAGGCAGAGTAAACTAATTGTGGTGAAATTTAATGTTTGGGAACTTTTCGGAAAATTGTTGATCCATGTCAATTCTGGTTTAGATTGGACGGTTTTAACGACTACTTGTATGTGTACATACATACTTTTTGATCCTGTCGTATTACGACAGCAGACAACCTTTGTTATAATCGTTACCTGGGGAGGGGGAATCCGCCGTGATGACGTCATTAAACCAGATTCCCTTCATTCCATATAACGCTGATTGACGTCACTGACTAAATTTGACAATCAAGGTTCAGATATTGACGATTGCACCAGAATTATTACGCTATGCGTGCAGTTCCTAATTTGTTCTCTGTAGATGTTCTTAATCCAGTTGTAGAAGCTACGCTCCACAGATGACGAGAAAATCCCTGCAAGGGGAAGTCGTTTCTGGTCGGTGCTGGGGGAATGTTACTTATCAGCTGGACTAGAGGGCTGCTATTGGTGGGAAGTGTGATACGTCAGAGTTTTACGCTACTACACACAGACTGAAAACATCAAGCCGTTAAGAGTAGCGTGTAGTGAGCGCACTTGTAATGTGTTGTGTGGGTGTTGCGATAATATTCTAGATTAAATCGCTGTGCCACTGTGAGGTAATCTTAAAGTTGTACCCATTAGAACACACGAAAGCCTGTTGTCAGTTGTTCGTTCAGTGGTTGTGGAACGAATGCTATTAGGATGGGTCGTCACTCAACGCGAAATCTTGCGCATGCGCGTTTAACGAATTCCTAGCAGGGATTTTCTCCTGGTCTGCGGACTGTAGGTGAGATGGCATGTTGTAGGTCCTCCAGAGGGCAGGTAACGTCTCTCATCTGTCCCCCTAAGGGCCGGCTAGTGACCGCACCCTTGTTACCAATGACCGGTCCGTCCGTCACTGTGGAAATCAAATCAGGTTCAATGTTCGTCTCTCTCATTATCTTTTACTAGGGTTATTCAACACAGCCCTTTCATGCGTGTTTCTTCCTACGATCAGTTTTACATTTTAGCCCTTCGAGATCCATATATTGTGTCGATTGCCCCCACCCCCTCCCGCAAGGTCGAATTGATTTAATTTGATATAAGATCTGTTGGGCTGAATCAGATGTCGGACTGGAAATGAGTTCCCGAACGTCCAACTGAGTCCGGCGAACAGATTAATTTTACCTCACCACTTAAACTACCATGGTCTGATTTAAAATATTTGCGAATTACAGTACAAGTAAAAATGTATTCTCGGAGTAATGAAGAGAGTATTCAGTTTGGGGAATGTTTGCTGCCGTTCAGTTTAAAACCCTTTGTTTTTAACACTTTAAAACGCACGGATTAAATTATACAAAACTATAATAAACGTATAGAAAACGAATGCTTAGAATTCGAAGGTTCCGGGTTCGAGCCCGACCTTTGTTCGTAATAACAGTAAAAATAATGTCATTGTCTTGCTAACCAATTACCTGAAGACGGGAGTAGTCAACTTCCGAAACATCGTGTGTGTCAAATATAATTCAGACAATGGACAATGTCCATAATAAGGCTCCTATAATGGATTAACCTTTGCCTCAGACCTTGTGAGAATAATTTCTTTGTCATAAGTTGGAAAGCACAGTTAATGAAAACGCGTATTTGCGGTAGTACGACAGCAATACAGTGTGGGTACGATGTATTTTATTTTGAATTAATAAACTCTTTTAACACTTTTACTAATTTAAGAGTTGTAAGTTTCCTGTCGCGCGAGATATAAGAAAGCCCTTGTCTACATACATTTTTATAAACTCCCCAGACGTACAGCGTGTGGATAATTGTGTTTGCTGGGCAAAAGTTGTGTAATACCTCCCTCTGTGCGCCGTGTGTGTAACTGGCTGCAGGCTCGTTTGAACTCTTATTTCTGCAGTTCTTTTTACTCGTAACGAAGCCGGACGCACGCGTTTCAGACCGCGAGCTCTCTTTCTGTGTATATTAACAGCCCTCCTACCCTCCCGTAAACCACCCTTTTAATGACTTTTTCTGCAGAGGCAGGGGTACAGTGACACATTCTCATA
>NW_019059628.1:1602190-1672217 GCF_000696155.1 Zootermopsis nevadensis
AGTATTTGTCCGGCAGACCTCGCTATTTTCCGCACCGTTTACTTCACAATATGTAGCCCTCTCCTCCCCTGTCACGTGCTTTATTACTGGTGACATTTTCATATGAATTGTACGCCTTTGTGGGAGACCGTTTTAAACTCTGCTGCTGGTCGAAATGTGTTTTGTTTTATGTTTTGGATTAGTGTTACTTACGGAAGAGTGACAAAAAAAGTGTTTCCTAGGACTGTGTGGTATTTCGCTAGATTTTTTTTTCACATTTACGTTATTAACAAATAATTGTCAGCCGCTGTGTTTTCGGGCATATGTGGTATGTACTTTGTAAAAATTCAACGCCCCGCAGCATTTCTCTTGATGACAGTGTTGTGTGTTGGCTGCTCAAACCATTCACATCACCTTTAATATGATGATTTTGCCGGGACCAGCCGGAAATTTGGATTGTGGCTAAACTTCTTTTACGAGGGCTGGGTGAATGTGAAAAATATGCCAGAAACGTGGGCGACAATTATTGCCTTATACTGACTATTCTCATAAGAAGTTATTCAAGTTATGTGCCTGTTTCTTGCATTCGATTATCTTGCAGGGAATCAGTGACATAATGAAGTATAAGAATATTTTATTTAAAAAGTGTTGTCATTAGTGCACTTATTATAGATGTGTTGAGTGATGTACAAGTTTATAAAGAAACTGCCTAAAGCCGTTAATGCTTCTGAGGATATACAATCCTAATAGGATAACGTTTATATTTAAGTTTTTCTAGCAGCACTCAAAGTAAGAATGATGAATCCGTGAAACATGGACTGATATTTTTGGTACGACACGCATACAACACGGAAATGTGCTACTAGTATCTTCCGCTTCGTCATCCTCTGGTACAGCTAGATTGATCACGTTGCGCCAACGACGCTGAGTTAGATCTTTGTGGTTTTCGTCAGTTTCCACAGAAAAATCACTGCATTTTGAACAAGACCTCTCGTACCGTTCCGTTTTGTTACTGTTAACCGTTGGTGGTTGTCTTCCCGTCGTGTTCGAGGCTGTACAGTGTCTGCAGTTAAAAGAGAGTCTCTGTGTACCCAAGTATTCAATCCCTGAATTGAAACTGCGTTTTTATGACGCTTTTATTGCCTGCTGTTTAAACAATGCCGATACTGAAATATGTGCATCTGACATGAAAGTAATTGAGTATACACCCGCAATTTAATTTAGGACATCCGAAGTTTTATTTCAAGGAATATGTGGTTAATTCCTACCTCTGTTAGTGAACAAAATATTTTAAAATGACAAATTCAGTTTACCAAGTGTCTCCTTAAGTTGCAATACGATCACTGAGCACTGATGCATTCTTAAAGGCACGAGTGAACCAGGGCGTTGCTGGCAGTTAAACGTTGTTCACTGTTTTGTAAGGTACACAAATCTCGGTTGTGAAAAGTTGCTCCAGAGACTTAGCTCCATAACCACAAGGTGGCCGACTGTCCTATGGGTTGTGCCGTGTAGTATCGTAGAAGTTTACCGACCCTTCAGACGTGCTTCATGCTCCATCATGAGGGCTATTGTCTTAAATTATTTTTGCTCAAATATTCGCCACTGTCTTTAAAAAGGGATCCTGCTTGTAGAATTTGAAACAACATGGCAGGTCGCGAAGTATAGGCCAAGTCTCACATCTAGTTTGTGATTTAATGGCGAAAACTAATGAATTAGTGGAGTGGAATTTTTTATGGATATAGTTGATTAACATACCTACATGATCTGTCAACCACAAACATGGCGACGGCGCGAAACTTTAAGATTGAATTTGATACATTTAACGAAGCCAGAATGTGTGGAATTTATGCTTACTATTAAGATCGTAACATTTGAAGGAAATTCGCCTACCTATGTGGCGTTTACGTAAGACCTTGGCCAGTTTAACTCCTTCCTTTCGTGTGCTTGTGGTTTTAGGTGTCAGTTACATTAATTTATGTTGATTATACAAAAAGTTATGAACAGCTCTTGCAGTATTTATGAGACACGTGGCATGCTATATGGAGAACACTAATAAAATGACCAGCTGTATAGCCTATAGGTTTATCAAGACACCAGAATACTGAACACGGTTGCACTGACATTCCCGTGATATTTTTTTTTTCACCAGTGAATTCGTTTTGGAACATGTAACTTACAAGTTCGGGTGCCCATAGCGAGAAATGAAATGACTTCGTTTGGTTTGACCTGATATCAATAAAGTCGACAGGCGGGGATGAGTTTAGTTGTCCTAAAGGACACGGGACGTTTGCCTCAGACCGTAAGGATACGGCTATTTCTCCGCCAGAGGACTGTTGAATGAAGGCTCGTGTGGTCGTAGACATAAGGAACACAATCTTTGTGCTAGATTATTATGCTCGTGAAGAATTTTACTGGTGTTGCTTCATGAAGAAGGTAATGGAAAATTGTTATTTATTTTTTTTGCTAAATGCGCCTTAATTTTAAATTATAGCCTAAATAACACGTTATCGCATAACGGCCTACATGACTACATTTTAACGTCATGGCAATAACGGCAAAAATAAGGCTATCAGATTTAATTGGATATAAGTCATTAATAAAATAGCCAGTCACACGTTCACACCTTATTTCTTTAATATCCGTTCTTCATTGTCGTGGACTGTAAAACTTAGATCTGCCAAGCGGTCTTTTTCCTGCAGGGTTTCCTCTTTGTTTGTACGCATTTACGCGGTTTAATCCACGTGCCCCTCCCATATCATATTTTTTATGATGTTTTGTGAAGAGAGCAAATTAAGTTGTTCATTATGTAATTTTGCCGTCCTTTTATTACGTTCCCTCTCTTAGTTCTAAATGTTTTCTCTGGTTTTGTTTAAGAGACGAGAGGAGATTGTGAACCGAACGGCACCAAAATTCCCCGAAATCCATTGTGTGTACGCTTTTGATTTTAAAATTGCCGCATTTTCCGATGATTCAATACCTCGCTTCATATTATGTTTTTGTACTGCAGTCTGATGACGATACTAGAACAGTATTTAGTTTTCTCTGAGTTATTTTTAAATCGACTTGCTTAGTAGGGTTTCGTGAAATTCCCGTGTCCCGCTAGTTAAGTCCGTAAATTGAATTTATCGGTGTAGGCCGTAAGCTGGTATGTTGCATTTATTTTCTGTCTCATTAATTAAGTGGTGGAAAATTACGGAACATTGTAGTCCTGTTGTTTTCAATTGTACGGTAGAAAAAATATTTCCTGTAGCAGTGTTAACATTTTGAAGTTGTAGTATCGGTGTTCACACTGAGAAGACTGCTTGATGCTTACATGAATGTGTGTTACGTAATTCATTCAGAATGGGGTCTTTGTTTACATCCTTACAATTAAGATATTTATGTGTGTAAAATTGCCTCATGCCAAGCGGCGGGCTCAGTTGTAAGCAGTCTGTTGACGACAGGTGGTCGGGGCTCTGTGCACGCCCAGAATAACTTCATATGCCCTTGCTGTCATGGGGCGACTCCGAGACAGTGACGCAGAACACGACCGTCCAGGTGAGGGTGGCTGTTGTAGAAACAACCACTAGGCGCACAGTGTGTGTCGTCTTCCTATCATTTGCGAGCAGAAATTTCGAGATTCCATGCATTGCAGATGTGGTGTCTCGTCTATCTTAACTCAAGTTTAAATAGGTAGGAACGTGAATTTATAGAACTGCATTAATTGTCTGAAGCAGAAGCGCATCTAACAAATTCGTTTGAGCCTTAAAGAAAACAATACTTTTCTATGACAAAGACCATTTGGACAATGTTTAAGGAAGTAATAGCTGAAAATACGGAAAAAATTGTAGAGTTATTGATTTCTATAGCAGGTGGTACGCATAATTATTACCATTGGGCTTTCCAGGACGTGTTCCTTTTACACACGAACCCACCATCTGTGTGAACTTGAGCGGAAATGGGAGGCCTTGCGTTATGCGTAAATCAGGTGGCTTGCTGCGTCCATCATCATCATCGCTGTGATAGTAGAGGCAGAAAACTTCTCTGAAACGTCGGCAAACTTCTGTCAGACTACACGGTGCAACAACCCAGAAGACAGCTATCTTCACCTAAATATAAGTGGTCTTCGTCATGAAACGACCGGGGTTCGATCCCCGACGGGGGCAGAGGATTTATCCTCTAGCCTCTGCGTCCAGACCGGCTTTGGGGCCCACCCAGCCTCCTATCCAATGGGTACCGGGGTCCTTTCCCGGGGGTAAAGCCGGCCGGGGCGTGATGCTGACCACTCACCCCCATCTAGTGCCGAGGTCAAGGAAGAGAGGAGCTATACCTCTACTCACCCTAAACGCCTACATGGCGTATAGTGGGACAAACTTTACTTTACTTTTACTTCGTCATTAAATTAAGAGCAGAATAATTTTCGGGAATACTTCCTACCGTTCAGTTCTTAAGTTTAAAATTGTGAAGTTTTTATTTTGCACTGACTTAGAGCACGGTGACTGACCTTTAGATTCCATAGAAGCAGGTCATTTCTTGGCCAGCTGAATAAATATCAGTTGCTCAAGAATACTTTATTCCTCAAGCGCACGTACAACTAGGTTTCAAGGGGCGTATTTATAACGAACGGACGCGCGTCAATGTCGTTACACCCGTGCACATGTTACTACGTCGGGCGAAGGTCATAATGATGGCTTTATGTGGTAATTTATATACCGGTAGTACCAAAGAATATTTTTGCACTGAAATTATCTCGGGCGATCATCCGCGTCACATTTGACTTCACAACAAACTTTCCGTTGGCTTGTTCTGTCTCCATCGTCTGTGACGATATCGACATTGCCTAAGAGAATTTAATGCATTTATTCGCCATGAAAGCTTAAGATCTTACAGAATATTTATTTTCTGCTGCTATAATTAATTATGAGTCATTTACTAGAAGGGATATCGTGGTGTATTTTTAAGCGCTATCCCAGTTTTGGCCTGGAAGTACTGAAGAAAATTACTTAAGAATGGTTGGGATAACCTTTGTTTCAGACGCGTTATCGTCGAACAAACCAACTCGATGTGCGTGACTACGGAATCGATCTACATATAATCAGGTGCTGGAATCGACCTGGTTTCAATTTTGCTGTGCCTTTAAGAACGAGTAGGAACTGACCATTTCAGCCATTACGTGGCCTAACCGTGGCAGAAGCAAACATTTGGAGCTGTCCTGAGATTAATCCCAGAGCCGAGAGTGAAGGCTGTAAACCCCCGTCGTCCTGCCAAGCCACCCCGCCAGGCAGCTCGGAGCAAACTCGTCTTTCTTCAAACACATTTATTTTCGTTCCCAGTGTGATGATAAAAATTTTCAGTACCGAATTAATTGTTGCCCAACGGTCTACGTATAAATCAGTCGACCGTTAACGCCAGTGTCGGTTGAAATTAATGCAAGACAGAGGAGGAAGGAGAGAACGAGACAAAGAAATAAGTGGTAAAATGAAATAAAACTACAAACGTTGAAAGAAAGTAATGGAAATATGGAATAAGAAAAGGCGTAGAACGCTAAAGACTGAATAGAAAATTAGAAATAGTCGCAAATGCGAGAACAGACCATGCACTAGAACACAATAAAACAGAGAACACACAACAGAATACGCAACAAAGATTGAAATAAATAAAAAAAAGTGAGTTAGGGACGTGGCATGCGAAGGAAACAATACTCAGCATCCGACCTTCTTTCCAGTGGCTGAGAGCTGCCAGCTATAATGGTGAATTGGTACGAAGTGCATGTACCACCCGCGGCGTCTTCCACATGGACCATAAAGTTTCCTGTAATGTGTTCCGTAGGCAATTAGCACTGGGCCTTAACATTAGCACCTCCGTGCTGGCCACCCGCACGTTATCCATCAGCATTTGAAGCGAGCATTAAGGCACTGTCACTTCCTGACATAATAGCAAATCTGTAAGTTCCTTAGATAAAACGAAGCTGAAGATCGAGGTAGGAGACGGCAGTGTTGTTGTTTTGTACGGGTGTTGGAAGGAATGACACAAATTACAAGTATATAAAGACGGAAAATATTTGGATCTGGGAATAGAGAAGTAATTAGGTAAGGAACCCATCACAGCCATAACAATTAATGGTTTGTAAGATTTGAGGATTTCACAGCGGTGAGTATGAAGATTCCTGTCTTCTGGGTTCTTGCGTTGTGTAGTCTGGTCGATGTTAACCAATCGCCCCGGTGAGTATGAAGATGACGGAGGCAGTATGACCTCTGAAACGTTGGTAAACATCGACCATACTACACAGCGCAACAACCCAGAAGACGGAAATCTTCAATTAATGGTTTAGCTTTATACCCAACCCGCAAGCAAGAGGGACGTACTTTTTCGGCTCTCCGTTATTACTTAGTCAAGATACTCGCAGCTCCTTTTCGTGCCTGTAGTCCGTCTTCTGCATCACACAGCCTGAAAACTATGTCTGTGGTGGCGAGGCATCAGCTTAATATGGGTTTATGTAGTGTGTTTTGTAGATAGCGCAGCGTGAATGCGTTGCGGATCATTCCGACTTGACGGGGAACATCACTCTTTCGTCCGGGTGCATGCTCACACAAATGTCAACTTTAGTTATGAAATACAGAAATCGAAGTGTGGAAAAGTAATTTCAGACCTTCCTCGTTTGGAAAGAAATCTCTGAATTGTAATTTTTTTCTATGTTTCTGATTCTGCAGTTACGGGAAAAAAGAGCCAAGTATTATGTGAATGTAAGTGTTATCCGCTTGGTAGTGTTGGCGTTAAAGCAACAGGGTTGCCCAAATCGTTGCAGTACGATGTCGTTTGCATCATCAGTAAACTTCTTGCGGGAAAAGATAGGACATTAGGACGTGTCCATCATCATGTATTGAATATTCACGTTGGTATCTCTTTCTTTCTCTTGGAACGTCCACACTCTGTAGTCCATCTTCTTGTTCGCTGTAGGAGGGAAGCCGCTATACATCTTTTTAAAAGTCTTGCATCAAATGCCCACTTAGGGATCTGCCATTCTTTGCGACCATCTTCACACAATCTTTTCGAGCTCTGCCTTGGACATTTCCTTTTTCGAAATGTTGCATACACTCTGCAGGGGGTAAGATGAAAGACAGTGCCATCTATATAGCTAATGGCTTGATTTAAAAGTTTGCATGTCATACTAAAGAATGTTTCGTTTCATGTGCTAATGTATAGTTACATTTTTTGTTGTGTGGTGAATATATGCGAAGTAAGCGCACACAAGGTCGGTGTGATTTTGCTAAATCTGCCACGATCTGCGCGTGAAAAAGGTAAAAACTGTTGGAGGAGACAGGGATGGACATAACTACCACATTTGATACACTGTTAAGCCGTCTCCAGACCCCAAATAGGCACATCTCTCAAGAGATGGCAACGGCGCATTGTAGGCAAAGAAATAACAGTGATTCCTTCAGATCAGCGTTGCCACGCCGACTAGAAATAAGGAGACGGGTTATTCAGGCATATGGAATGTTGGGTAATACAGGCATACCTTGTTTTATTGCGCTTCGCAGATATTGCGGGTTTTTACAAATTAAAGGTTTGTGGCAACCTTGCGCCGAGCAAGTCTATCGGCGCTATTTTTCCAACAGCATGTGCACACTTCGTGTCTGTGTCACACTTTGGTAATTCTCGCATTGCTTTTTTTACACATAATGCTATTGCACACTTAATATACTACAGTATAGTGTAAACATAACTTTTATATGCACTGGGAAATCAAAACATCCGTGTGACTCGCTTTATTGCAGCGTTCTGGAAACGAACCCGCAATATCTCCGAGGTATGCCTGTATTGTTAACAGCGCCGTGGTTGGAAGAATCAAAGGTTTGCAGCAGTGGGGACGTGTGATATTGGGGAGTTGCTGTAATTTATCTGCACATTTTAATTATGACTTAATTCTGACAACAATAACGAATACTTCACATATTTGTTCGCTTCTAGAGCGCTAGTTTCAAGATTTTGAAAGAAGAGTGAAACATTTTTCGAACAAATGTAGAGAATATGAAATACATTTTATGCCAAATACACTTATAACTCGAGAACCTTTGGAATAATGTTCATAATAATTTGTATTTTATTTGTTTGACACTCCCCCTTATTTGACTCTATTTATACGGGAGCATCTAAGTTAGCGTTCAGGAAATGAAGATTTGGAGGCAATGACAGAGCGAAGGTCCACGTTGTTACATTTTCCTACTTGTTCTTCAGCGAGACCATCCGATTCGTCTTCTGATCCGTTGGACCCGAAAATCAATGAAATAATGACGTGTGTAGACTTTGTTAGGACTCTTTGAATGGCGGATGTGGCAGTGCCTTCGGTTTCAGTAGTCAACGAAAGGCGTACATTCAATCACCGATGGAGGTTGGACCCCTCGATTCCAGTGTTCCGGTGGTCCAAGACTGTGTTGCTGCTGTAATCGGCTGCTGTTTCATATGCAGATTAAACTTTAAGTTCGTTTTGATCCACGTTCTTCTTAAAGTTAATCATTTCAAGTTGTACTTATACAGGAATGCTGAAGCCTTAATCTAACTGTATTCCGATTTCTGTTTACACATTCAACGAATTTTCTTGTTTCACAAAGTATTTTAAAAAGTGTGAAATAGTTTTCGTTGCATTTTTAATGGTACGTAGATGACAGGATGTTCTCCATACTTGTTTAAACAGGGCATTACCCTCTTTTCAGCACACACAGTTGTAGCCTCAGGCACCATGTTGCCAAAATGCTGACTGACTACCTTGTTGAGAGAAGATTATTTATGAGACAGCTTAGTTATTGCTGTTTGCCGTCCCTTTGAGTAAATCGTGAACCATTTTATTAGGCCTAATAATATTGTAGTCATTTGGTCTCTCGTGATATTAAACACTGTTAAACACGTGGTAGGAGTTGTAATATCGGAGACTCAGATGAAATTTATGTGGATTGGAACAGATTAATATTACCGTACTACTACTATGTTACTCGATATTTTAAAATACATGAGCAGCAGAGTAAGGCCTCCAATGTTAGATACTTAGGCCTGGATGTCACTATTTTATTAGATCAAAAAGAGAGATGCCGATTCCTTTGTGAATAAGAATGACGCAATGCCATAAGGCGTACGGGATTGTGGTTGCAAATTTCCAAGCCTTCGTAATATAGGTCCTAAATGGTGATGAACTATCGATTCTTCTATCGCTACAGCACCCGATATTCTACAGACTGGAAGTTGGTAGGACAGAAAAGCCGATCCAGACGAGATGAGATGTTGGGAGTCAAATCCCGATCATCCAGTTCATAGGCCGTAACTTTGCTGACTGAGGTACGCCATTCGTTTTTATTAACTGGCTGGTCTGGAATGTGTGGAAATTTTTTTGGGGGGGAGGGGAGCCCTCAGTTATTCACGGAGACCCGTCTGTCGATATCTCCACCCTCTCCCTTCCGCTGTTACTGCAGAAACTGAGGATGATGTAGGCATGCATCGTCCTTGTTTTTTGATGTGGAATGTTTGAATGTTGAATATAGGGATAGAGAATTGACTGTAATTATTTCGCCCCTCCTTGTATTTTATCTGCGTGTAAGACTGAAAGACTTCAGTGACAGATGGAGAAAAATACTTTCCATAGAAACTGGATGAATTCGTTTGCACGTGTTTCATATATCCACACAAGACGAACGAGGTTAGAAAAAGTACGTTCTACAGTATATTACACACACATACGCATCTATAATCGCACGCATAATAGCATACACGTTTCATATATGCGTAGCTGTGTTATTTCTGTCGTGAATTTAACCGGCCAGGCCCTACGTTTCCTCAACCTAGCCATAAATAACTCTTTTTGCACATGACTTACAAGCGCGAAGGATATACGTAATAACGAGTTTGGTGTTGTACCAGTGTTTGTCATGTCTGGCGACTGTGGTGGCTGCTGCATATATTGACATTATGCCCCTACGCTCCTTCTATGTTGTTCTTGCCTGTGGTTTTCGTTCAAACTATTGCACTCAGGTGGACAGACAGAGGTATCCGCCATTTAGTAACGTTTTCACATAATCTGTTATTATTACTGGGTTTCTGGGCATTGTTCATGGTCCTATGTTCTTAAAAACACGTAGATTTTGAAACTCCGTAGTGAAATTCTTCTTCTTCTCTTTCTTTTTCTTCTTCTTTCATGGATTTAGGCCATAGCACCTGTTCCCACATCAAGAGAGCTAGTCTTGCCACCTTGTTAATGGGCGGCCAAGAGTTCTTCGTCCTAGTGGGTTGTATTGAAGTACCGCCTTCGGGATTCTTTCCTCATGCGTCCTTTGGATATGGTTATGCCAGTTTTGCTTCATTTGAGATTTCCTATCTGTTAAGTTAAAAATCTTCAGTTCTTTTTATTCTTATACAAATTTTCATTTGTGTAAATGTTCTTTTATTCGTATATATAGGCCACATATCGAATTGTATATAGTTCTAAACCAAATATCGAATTAAAATGAATAGTTTTCGTAGCACTGTAATTTTGTATGGACTTCGTCCAGAAATAAATCTGGTTTTCGTGATATTGAGCATTATTTTTTAACCTACTGAGGTTCGTGGCCGTCGTTCACGTGGGTGTCATTAGTCTTCGCAGACATCTCCGCAAGGGGACCCTACCATCAGTTATGATGTCGCTGGAGTAGACCTGCACCTTCGATCCCGCTGATGGGAATCCACGTCACATTTAGGTGTACAGATATCGGATAGATTATAAAAACAGAGGGAGATGTGTTTATTCACTTAATTCAAACAAAGGCATAATTTGGTATCAAAATCTTTAACTGCCTGGTGTGTGATGTCTAAAGAAAATATGAAATAGTAAAGAAAGATGGAATCGTGAGAGACCTGTGAACAACAAGCAGAGGAATTATAAGGCTTCGAAAATGGAGGCTGGGGGAACATGAAGACGTTGAGACTAGAAATCTACAGAATGTGTCATCTGTTAATTCGTATGTAGGCCCTGCGCTCAGCAAACATCGCTTGCTGTGGTGTGAAAGGCCGGGTACAGCTCTTGATAAATATTACAATTGGAATAGCAGCACTGTCGAATTTTTCGTAATTTGGACTACTGATAGACAAAACATATTTTTTTTACCTAGGGGATGGGATACAATAAAAACTGTTTGGAAATGCTGTTGACGTCTTTGCAAACCTTGTCCTATTTTTAAAATGTAAATGTTTTTTTAACTGAGAATCTCTGAAGAGAATGAGAACGTACAATTCACTGCGGTTATTAATCCATAATTGTGTTTTTGTAACATTTAGTATGCGGACCTTTTTTGTCTTTATTCAGTCATGAACTTATTAACAGCCTGGATAGCTCGTTTAATAACCGACTGCTGGCTGGACGGTCGTGTTCGATTCCCAGCAAAAGCGTGATTTTTCTTTTCACTACCGCATCAAACGTGGATTTGGGTCTCATCCATTCTCCTACCCGTTGAGTCTGGGGCTGTTACTCTTCAGATTAAATAGACGGAGGCGAAGATGACCGCTGTAATTCACCTGGTGTGAGTTACGTGATTGCCGTTAGTAATGAGGCTGAAGAGTTTGTTCTTAAAGTCGCATATAAACGACGTGGTAATTGTAAAATACTTTCGTCTAATCGTTTGAAGCATGATGCAAAGAATTATTGTTTCGATTCCAGTTATAACTTCAAAATTAATTCGTTTTGGTTAACAGTTTTGAATTACTCTCTCATAAATGGTTCTTTGCTATGGTAGTTTCTTCTAGCGGCGAATTCTTTGGGTTTTGTTAAAACCGTGAACACATTTAACGTCGCTTTTGTGTCATTACCTGGTATTCTGCTTCATGCTTTGACACCCGGAGTGTTCAGCCTTTTGAAAAAGATAATCAGGTGTCTCTAAAGCCTTGTATAAGGAAATGAAAAGGTAGCAATTCAAATGTAATGCCACTCCCAAGACTAGATCCAACAAGCAGCAGAGTTGAAGAATACTTTCTTCACAAATGTGTACTTACACAAACTCTGCTCTCAGTTGTCGGTCATACTTTCTGTGTTGTTTTTGGGTCTTTGGGAACACGTAGAACATTTGTGCATGGTACTGACCAAGAGTGGACATTTTCGAATATCCATTCCTCCTGATCTTGATGAGCGTTTATTACACATACGAGTATATAAACTTGTTTGGCTGAGAAGTGCGCAAAAATTCGTGACGTAGAACAACATACAAGAGTTTTACAATTTTCATAATGTTTATGTAACTTTTCTTATAGTTTTCACCTGCAAATAGTGGCGAATTTTGAACTTCTGTGCATATGTATTGATATCGATTAAATATGTACATTGGGACTAATACCTGTGTGTTAAGAAGGCGTCTCCGAAAAAAAAAGTGCTGAAAATATACGCCTACTTGATACTATTTGTTTAAATTCTTTAAAAGTTTTTAGGTCTTTCCTGCACCTACCCTAATATTCGCTGGTTATAGTAATTGCAAAGCAAAATGATTAGTTGTGGAAGTAAAAGGATATTTTCTGTTATATAATGTTTTTTAGTTCTTATGAATTATTGTTCAGTTGAAAAATGTAACTCAGTTTTAGTTGAAATGTTGCCTACACATAGTGCGGGAGAAGAGATGTCAACGGATGAAGAGAGAAACTCTTTTCTTGACAAACATAGGTCTAATTGTGTATCGGTTTGATAATTTCGGGGTGGGCCGTACCTGCTTTTGTGTAACTGTCATCTTAACTTGCCCTGAAGGCCGGTTTACACTAGCTCAGCGATATCACAGGATTTTAGCTATCTTAAGTACTGTCTCAAAAAGACATTCTGTTCCGTTCGCACGGTCTCCATACCAAAGCAAGACAGAAAATCATCAACATGACATAGTACAGACACGCAAAAGTACTCCAAAAACAACGGAGCAACTGTAATACACCTAACTTCGCTAACAAAATATATATGATAAATATCTGCTCAAAAATATTATACACTTCAGTGGATTCTCGAAATAACTGTCTTTATCACGTTGCAGAGTGTCAAAATGGCTTCTGGTAGAAAAGTTTTGGTTCAACATTGTGTTACTAACATTATATTACCATTAGCAAATATCTTTTGCATATCTTAAAAATAAAAAAAAATGTGAAAAAGTCGTATGTGGACGGTAGAGTCTGAATATGTCACTTCAATACACATTTTAATACCTGCTTCAGCCATAATTTAATTGCTGCTTCAAAAAACTGTTGAACTCATAAAACCTACAAGGAGAAAAAATGACTCACACATGCGCTGTCTTAATTCTCCAGATAAGAATAAAAATTCTTTGATCTGTCCCTTGAACTATTTCTGTATTCACTCACTTGTTACACGAGATTATTACAGCTAACGCTGCATGTACAACTGTGCTGTTAACTGAAGACTAGGTCGGTAGCGAAACAAATGGCTGTCTTGTGAACTGTCCGCACATGTTTGAATGACCCATCTGCTGTCGGAAGCCCACTGTCTGTTTCTAAGAAGCACTATTAATTGTGTGAGAAGAAAATTACATGTTCTTGGCCTTTGTGGATTTGTTAGATTGAACAGATTATAACGAGAAAAATACGTTAAACGTATGTTTACTATTTACAATAAATCTATGTTTCGATTCCATTTTCTATGTAGTAAGATAGGGACCCCTCGTTATTGATAAATGTCGTGATTGGTTTGTTTATGACGCGTTTTTTACGCTCTGTTAATATTTTACATACTTTGGCTTTTATGATTGTGTTTATAGAATGACAGTTACATGATTATAATTGATTGTAATCAAATAAATTGCACACATGCTTGGTATTTTAATCAGGTTTAAAACTCGGTCTTAGTTTCTCGGTAAAAATCGTAATTTGCATGAAATATATTCACTCTGACAGTCTTAGTATCAGTCATTAAAGTGCACAAATGACATCAGCAGGTCAGTAAGTCAGGCTAGCGACTGATGGATATTTGTTTGTGGCTTAACGGCGGAGTCAAGAGAAAACTGTGTGAAGTCGAACGATATAGGCTTAAATATTAAATACATTGTTGAGGAGCTGTGGCCGAATATAAGGAATGGCCTCAGAATTTGTTTGGAGAGGCTAAAAGACCTCGGGATAGGAATACGAGACAGGAGGGTCAGCGATTTTTTTGAAAGAATAATTTCCTTATTGTGTTCTATTTCTGTACTTTTTGGCTTGTTCTCTCATGCACTTTTTCCGGCTTCTTGTGGATTTGCTAAGAGAACTACACATTGCAGATCGAAGACGAACATCCATGTCCTAATTGGGATTCGAAACCACGATCCCAGTAACGAAGCGGCCACTGTGAGTGGCATTGCTTGGCCACTAGGTTCTTTTTCATTTTTATTGATAAAACATTTCATACGGTGAATGATGCTTGTGTGTCTGTCCGATAAAATTTGTGAATTTCATCTACCAAAATTTAACCCATACATGCCTACGCGAGACGTAGTTGGTTTATGCCTTGATAGGTAGCTGATATTACTTTCGTCGGAGTAAACATCCCCCCCCCCTCCTTCGTCCATCGACACATACTAATGGCTCATAATATCATGCGGTACATCTTCATTTGTCAGTCTTATCATTTTATTTTTTATTTCGAAGTAAAAGTGAACATTTACAAATTTACACGTCAAAATGCGACGTAAGTGGAAATACAAATCACATTTTGGACATTCAAGATTACTTGACATAGACACGGTTGCTAGTACCCATTGGTGAAACACATTAGCCCAATCTTCACATCTTTGGGTTGTTGAGATGCCTGAATGCTTACAAGGTAGTCCAATCAGATAAAAATATTTCCAATTGCATTCTTTTCTATTTTGCATATCTAAGTTATAATAATTTCTTGCTGACGTTTTTCATTTCGGTAGATATTTGCCTTATCGAAATATATTTGAAATTAATGTTGTCGATGTTAGCCAACTATACGCAACGTCGCCATCTTTGTATTCGGGAGGTGCCTGTTTCAAGTCTAGTCCCAGAGACAGATTTTATACAGTTTTCCTCTCAACCTCCAGCCAAATTCCTGTGTAATGCCTTAAATTAAACTAAGATCGCTTTTTCAATATCCTTTCCAGTTCATGATTGATTGATCATCTAATCATTTGACACTCTATAGTCATTATCGCGTTCACATGAGAATTCTACCTACACTGTCCTGAGTCAAATGAATTCAGTCTCACCGTAGATCCATTTTCATGTTGTCGTGATTTCTTCCCCTTTTTTCGGCTAGTACTTGTATGTAAATAAAGATGTGTTTATTTGTACCAAACTTGAAGTATGACTTGTTTTTGAAGTGTGCTATGAAGAGACTTTAAAGAATCTACGATGAGATTTGAGGTTCTCGCGGCGGTGAGTCTGAAGATTACTGTCGTCTGGGCTTTTGCGCCGTGTAGTCTGGTATAAATTGGCCGACGTTTAGAGGTGCTGACTTTCAAGTTATTTCACTGCTTTAATTAATTAAATGTAGCAAATTGTTATCTTTTTAATCATTCTGAGACACTATAATTTTCACCTTGAACAGTACAAACAATCTTCCGCCGTACAATTTTCGATTCTTTGATACTTCTAGAAAACTCGCCATCTTAGAAGGATGAAATAAGCGATCAGTTTAGAAACTTTAATAACAAGGATTATCCCGATGCCCTACAGGACACCTAGAACTTTTAAGATTGTGGTATCTAGGAGGCTACGATGTGTTGAGCATGCGCATAGATCGAAGAAAAAACATGGAATACATACAAAATTTTGGTAGTTCTCTTCGAAAATATGGCCTTAGTAGACGGAAATGGAGATTTAGATTATAACAGTAAGATTTGTGTTACGGATAGAGGTATTGAGGATGGGCCTAGTGCAGGATTGTGTTGTCATAAGGCGGGCTTTTAGTTAGTGATGCTGTGCTAGTAACCTTTGGGTTCTGTTATTGGAATGTTGGTTAGCGCCTTAATAAATCGCATAAGCTGTTGCCAATAACTCGATTTTTGATACCGCGGCGGGATGGCAGCGTGATACCCGCTCGTGCTGTTGTCACCCTGGAATGTGCCCACGTCACTCAGCCTCGTTGTCCGTTACAGCTCTTAATAACTTTCAGAATGAAACATGAGAAGGATTAGAAGCAACTTTCAACGTAGTTCAAATTAGGAAAGACTTCACTGAGCTTTGTTTTGCCGCGAGCTTTAGATGGACACCACGTTCATAGTCGTGAATGAGCTGTGTTACTGAATTGCATTTAGTTGCTATTATGAAATGTTTAAAAAATCGTGTCCCTGCAATTATTTATTTCAAAGATCTTAAAACAACTTAATATAATTTGTTGGCACCACATTTGAAAGAATTCATAGGGCAAGTGGTTAATTATTATGCTCAACACTTTTACTTTAACATGAGGTAACTTCAGTCTTAACGTCTCTGTTCCAGTGACTCAAACTTTTATGTTTGATAAGCATTAGCGTAGGACTGTAAGTGTAATATTAAGTAAGTAATTTATTATCTCCCCGTCTTCACGTGTTTGGGACGAGTTGTGTCGTGAAGTACAACTTATTCCATTTACAAGTTTTCTGTTGAATTACGTTGTCAAGTTCTGAACCGTCACATATAAAAAGTCTTCGCTGAAGAACACAGAATTTTGTGTTTGTACTTTTCCGTGCATCAGCTTTCAAGACAACGTGAAAAAGTGCATGAAGGTACAGACAATAAATTTAATGTTTTGGTGATAACTGGACAAGTCTTTTGACAAGTAGCAGTGGAGATAAGTAAAACCATCACGCAGAAAATATTACGCTCTCTAACGTTCGTGTACATGTTTGACAGAAATGATTCTTCTTTACGACGCTGTTTCAATTGCAGAGGTCAATAGGAAGATGTTCGTGAAGGTGTTATTTTTGCATTAGCTTAGATAGCCTGAAAAGAACTGCCGTTATTTTTAGTGTTGATAGACGGTAAGCGCCCGATACCCATCAAAATGAAAGGCCGAATTGTATGTGATTTATGCCTAAATGACTCAAATTTCATCAGCACAATGATCATTCGGAAGCACAGGTAGTGTGGACATAGATTTGTTTTATGGACGTCCTGACGTTTCAGGCATTTGGAAGACGTAGATAGGGGAACAGTGTTAAAGTGGATCTTAGAGTAATTAGGTGTGGCATTAAGGGCTTGATTAAACTGGTCTGGAATAGGATCCGCTTGCGAACATTTCAAACGCCATGATAGGCATTCATTGATTCGAGTAAGTACTTACTTTGTGTAGTCGAGAAGCAGGAAATTAAGATTTTTGTTGTAAAATAAATACTAAGTATAAGCAGTAATTGCCAAGAGGATGTCATAAGAATACGTGAAAATATTCGTCGATGTTTTGTTCTTATTCTTCCCCTTATTTCAAGGCCTGGGCCAAAGACCCGTTCGGAGGCTAAATTGTTTGGTCACTCCATCTTTTACGTGGGCGACCAAGGTCCCGTTTACCTGTTGGTGTATAGAATGAAGCTTGTTGGGGATGTCTTTAGAGGTGACGTCTTAAGAACATGTTTTCCACGTCTCTAGTGATATGTTTATTCTGGTGTAGCCCGTCTATTAGTCACCGTTGGCACTTAACGGATATTTTCACTCTTCGTTATTTCTCACTTCGTCTCTTTACATGTTTATCTCTTAAAACCTATTCGTGTATCGTTAAAAGGAGATGACTCATGACTATAGTTTCTTTACTTCCATATTTAAGATCTGTCTTTTGCGCACTACTATGTAGATCTGTTTTTTCTCATATTTTCCTGCAGATATTTTTAAGGGGTTAGTAGCATAGCTGTTAGCTGCTCTAAGAAGACCCTAGAGTATGCATTACCTATGCAATTTGTGTCACTGCATTTGTGTTTTAAATGACAGCATAAATGAAGCTATTGTCAATAAAAGTAATAAGTTGTACTGATGTAGTTGATTTCAAATTATTTAAATGGGAGAACAAAAAATAGTAAGATGTAACTGTAAGTGGCGGGTGTGAAGGAATAGGATAGGAGATGAAATCCGTGTAGTCTGTTGTGTAATAAGAGAGTAGCTCCGGTGGACATGCGTGTAAACGGGCCGTGGACCAGATCAACTAGGTGTTGGCGCTTACACAGACTTCAGAATAAAGAACACGACGTAACAATTGTTATTATATTAATACAACGTCCATGTGGGCTAAATTTTCTTTGTTCTCAAATGATGTATGATGTGTATGACTTTCTTTCGGCTTTATTTTCGAAACCAGATGTATGAAACAAGAATAATTATTTAATAATTCCTCCGCGTACCACTTTTTGATCCACAGCGTGACGTTGGTCCTTGATTTGCTTGTCCTCATCTTGCATAATTTCATATTCTGATTGAGCTTCGTAGTAACTGACTGCAAACAATTTATTCCTCTGCCAAATGCCCGGTGATTTGCAAAATTATTTAGTACTGCAAAAGTAAATTTTACAAATGGTAACAGTATTCGAGTAGTCATCGCGTGTGTTTTATACTCGGGAGGTCCCCGGTTTGAATCTATTATTTTTTCTTAGGTTTATTTCGCGTTTAGTTTCTGTCTTGGCCGCGGTTTCTCGTGGTTTCAGGCTGGCATAGTGAATTAATAAAGCATGATCGCCTCCTTTCACTTCCATTCCAAATCATTATTCTCCTACCGCAAGAAATTAAGTAATTTCTGAAATCGTAAAAGCGTCGTTAAATGAAAACTTAAGCACTTACCAGAGGTTCACATTTTGGTTGAAGATATTCGTATCTTGCATAGCATATCTCAAACGTGTCAGAATTGTTTCGAAAACGATACTATAAATTGCAATGGAGTAATGAACTTTAATTATTTTTGTTGAATTTTATTTATTTCATACATGCACCTGCCAGATATCCCCAGTGGTCTTCACACTGCATAGAAACATAGAAAGATACTTTGTTATTGATGAAGCTAATCATCGGTGGAGATGCTGCAGAGAGTAGATGCTTAAATTATATTTCTCATTTATATACATGAGAGTTGGGATAACTCAGTTAGTGGGCTGGGTCTCGGGTTCGAGCTGTTGTAGAGACAGGAATTTTTCCCTTAGCCACCATGACCAGACAGGCTCTGTGAGACAAGAATGCATTTATTTATACAGACGTAGGTATTCAGTAATGATCAAATAAGTTATATGTACGCACACACAGGTAGTTATGAGCTCTGCGTTGGTATGATTGTAAACGAGAGATAGAACCTTGCGAGAAATTGTTATAGTTCATGTGCACTTTTTAATGAATACTCTTTTCGTACGATATGTTAAGACCTTATTTATGTGGTTGGTTGAGTAATAAATTCAGTGTGGATAGATATATTGCAATTCAGTTCGGTTTCAAGGTCACTGGTGAACAAATTGAACAGTTTGAAGTACAGAGGGGTGAATATCAGGAGGTACACATGGACATGTGGATTGAGTTTCTTTTGTCATTTTAATGTTTCTTGATCTTTTACGTCCTTTGTAGATTTTATTATATTTAATTTTATACTGTACTGTTTGCTGTTTAAGTGCGCGGCAGTAATTGGCCTTGTTTTGCTGTTGTCAACCGCAGAAGTAATTAAATTGAAATGAATAGAATTAACCGCAGAGTTTCGTATCCTGCTGTCTCAACGCGGACGTGAAGTGTCATTCGGGTTGACTTAGTCATGGGGTTGGTTACTTGTAAGTAGGGGAAAGAAGATTAAGGGCTGTAGTTTTTATGAGCAGTATTCATTGTATCATAAGAGCATCTTAATTATACAGACTGAGCGTCTTAAACGTGTTGAAGGAGTGAAGGAAGGCTCTGAAGTATGAAAGTGCAAGCCGGTTGAGAATACGCAGATAAAGCCCTGTGCTCCTACCAGCTTCACTTTATATTCTAGTAGTATGCTCTGTCGACAGGGAAAATTAAATTTAAAACTTTATAATTACATTTAGCTCACGGTTGCTTGCCTTTGTGAATTTTATATAAAAGCGAAGGGGATATTGTGTGTATAAGGGGTGTCTGTGTCTCAAAGGCTTGCGGAATATGATCCACCTTTCAAAACGAATGATTCTGTGCGCTCCATTCAAAGGGCGGGGGGAATAAAAATTATTTTGCTTATACAGAAAAAAACCTGTTGATGTATTATGTATCTGTTAAATTGTATGAACCATGTAAGCACATCTGTTTTAGGTACTAACCATATGTAATTGCGTCATGAAATTACGGAAGTAGATTAATTCCGAAGGTGCTGTCAAAGACGCTCTGTCTGTGGCATTGTGATGTAGGGCTACAGCTAAAACATAATAGTAGAAGTGTAGGTAGGGCAAACGGGGACGGCCTTTGAACAGCGAACAAAGAAGTGGGTGGGGAAAAATACACAGTAATTTAGTGGTTACGATTCACAGGAGGAGGTGAAAATTGTAGCAGAAACAAGAACGTGTACGTGCCTTTAGTTTTCGGCGTTTTAGGCTCTTGATGAGCGGAGATTCAAGTGTATCACTGCAGCTCTTGTCTATAGGGTGTTTGTAAAGTGTGGTCCTTTAGGTGAGATTTGACGTTCTCACGGTGTGTGTATGCGTGCATGCATTTATGCATGGATGCGCATATATAATAATAGGTCTAACCATACTTTTGGTGCTAGAAAACCTTTAAGGAAAGAGAACACTTGGGAGACCTAGGGGTAGATGGGGGAATAATATTAAAATCGGGTGTGCAGATATGGACTCGAGTCAACTTAGTATGAAGTCTAATGCCTATGTGAAGAAGATAAATGAATACTGATATTCTATGAAAGGTGGCAATTTCTGGATCAGTTGCGCGACTGTCAGGTTTTCAAGAAGGGCTTTGATCCATGAAGATAGTATAAGATAAGTTGATCACTTTAAGACTGCAGTGTGACCAATTTCATGTGGTATGTATTCATCAGGCAATCTGCAATGTCCAACGTAATTGTGTTGTGTTGCTGGATAGGAGACAGTGAAGCACTCTGGGTAACATTGGTATATATGCATACGTATCCCGAGGGTAGTTCATGACACTAACCGCGTGTATGTCCCATCAGTGTGAATTAGCCCCTAGAGGCATTCACGCCCAACTGACTGCTTTTGAACATTCTCCAGCCAGTGTTGTATGAACCCAAAAGCAACTTTGGGCACACAGGAAGGAGATTTGCGCTGTATTATAGCTTCTGGTCAGTTTGTTTTCATGTACTGAAGATCTAATTTAGGCTGTTAACCTGAAGCGTCTTTACTTACCAAAAAGAACCATAGGCCTGAAAAATATATTCTGACAATTACTGCGAATCAGGTTAGCTATCAAAACGCATGATGTTCATAAATATTTGTTACTGTACGAACACGATTGTGTCGTTGGTTTTTACTCTTTTTTAGCGTAATTTTATTATTTTATATGTAAAGAGCTGCTTGTGGCATTACGCCCGTCTGTATTTTCGTCTTAATAACTTTTGAATTAATTGAAGGGTTCTTTATAATATTTTGGTTGAAGATTATGCCACTAGAAGTCATCTCATCTTTGCCCCCTCTTGGTTTCCTACTTCAGTAGTATCAACATGGTGGTGGTGCGAAATTCTGAGGCAAGTCCATCACTTGCGCCACTACTAACAAACTTGCGTGTAACTCTAAAATGTGTCTTGACAGATTGGGAAATATGCAGCTTATGTTGAGTTTACGCTTTAAAGCACGTAAAGTCACGGCGTGATGTTGACAATAGCGGTCCGCTGAGCTAGACATGTGAAATGTTCGCAATTGCTTCATGAAGAAGCAGCATACAAATTCATTTTATTGTTACAGACTTGGCGTCCGTGTGAGTCTTCGAGAGTGTGCTTTAAGTAGTCAGAATCTGTACTATTTTAAATTATGCACAGAAAATGGACCATTTGCTTCTTCTGAATTAGGCCCAAATATTTTCAGTGTTTTATAATATCGATATTAAAAACAGTAGCAACTTGAATGTGATTATCTTCTGCGTTGTTGTCTGGTGGAAGTTTGCTGATGTTTAAGAGGTGCTTGCTGCCTCCATCATATGAAACGTCGGTAAATTTCTTCCAGACTCTACGGCGCAATAACCCAGAAGACAGTCTTCTTCATACTCAAATATCACTAGCAACTTTATTGCCATCGTGTTATTAATAAAATGTAAAATATTATTATCGTGACAGAAGGTTCTTCTTGTAGATGATATATATGTACACAATGGGTAGTGTCTATCAGAATATCGGCCACAAGTTGTCCAGTTAATTTTTCTGAGTAGGTGATATCTAGAACATGGGTCGCTAGACAAGTGAACATGTCGACATGACGAATTGCCTATTTTAACCTGATCACCCACATCCACTTCTTGCGTTATTTGATACAGTTGTCAACATAACGTATTTATCAACTGCTTTTAAGATGTGACAGATATAACAGGTTTTAAAGTTGTGTGTGATAGTAAGTGCTAAGGTGTATGAATATTAACTCTCATGGGGGGGGGGGGATTCTTTTGTTGGGTAACTGCGATCAGGCTTTCAGTAATACTATCCATGGCGTGAAGAGGTTTTTATCACACTTTTTCGTGTCAGAATTCAGGTCTACAAACAAGAAAACCTTTAACGTTCTATAAAATTAAGAGTAAATCTATAGGGCAAGTTTGAGTTCGTTGGACCGGTGGGCGAAAGACCGATTTTGTTTAAACTTCTTTGTCTGCGTTACTGGTGATTCTGTGATCGGTGATGCCATATACAGTGTTTATCTGGAGCGAGTTGACGGGGTAAAATACTACATGGACAGGCGTGTTTGAGTGATAATTGTTTGTTTTGAAGTTGGTATTTTAAGGTAAGGTGTAAAGTTAATAAAATTCTGACGTTTCGGTAGTTTCTCATTCTACAATTGGTGTGTATCGATTTCATGAATGAATAAAATCCCTGTGTTTTGAAATTCTATTGAACCATAAAACGACTTGAACTTGATAGGACTAACCTGTTGAGGTCTGTGTCGGTGCGAAATGTGTACGTCTTACATAAAGACTAATTCGTGATTTGAGTTTTAATCTGTATGCTATTTTATTTGAAATCATTAACCGAATTTTTAATTTGTGGATTTATTTATCTTGTCCGGAAAGAAAATGTAATCAAAGTGTTTTGAAATTGGTATCAATGGAGGCTGCTGAAAACTGGAGTGAAGCGATGCCGCTTGAACGTGTCAGAACTCGGGGAAGGGACTACCGAGTCATCCAGCAAGTCGACTCTATAAACAAAGGCTTGAAGGCCAGGCAAGTAAAGTGAAAATGATGGTAATTATACAAGCTGAGTCGCGGAATCGGAAATTACGGTATGTTATCATTAAGACGCTCGGGAGTTATGCGATCAACAAGGTGCTGTCCCCAGGACAGGTGCTTCCACACCATAATTGCACCTCCACGTTGCGCTGTGGAAACACGTCTGCACTAAACCGCTACTGCCACGCCACTGCTGAGTGGCTGAGGAGTAGCATTGCGTTGGTCCTTCCGGGCTATCAGCTGTGTCAGACCGGAATATGTTTCTTTCGTTACGGAAACTGTCTCTGACTATAGAGCTGCAAATGACAAGAACTTGGTTTTACACAGAAAAGTGCACAAGAAGACATAATAATAATAATAAGTAATAATATTAGTTTGATATTAAAATAATGGATCCTGGGTTCTTCACCTTATTCGAAACGCTGGGAGTTGTTTCATAGCCAGATTCTTTACCAGACGTAGACTTAATAACATTCCCCCACACATCGGGATTTTAGAGTATATTAAAAGTTAAGTTCTGGGAAGAACTTCAAAAGTCTGATTAGTTAATTTTTGTGCATAGTTTCTGACAGCACAGAATATTCATGAGTCGAGGTAGCACAGCAAGCAGGATAGTGTCTGACTACAGACTGCACGACTGGGGTTCGATTCCCGGCAGACCAAATGATTTTGCTTCTAGCATCCAGACCGGCTGTGGGGTCCACGCAGTCTCCTATGCGGGGGTATCGGGGATCCTTTCCCCGGGGGTAAAGCGCTACCGGGGCGTGACGCTGACCCCCCCCCCCATGATTTGTAGCGGGGCAGCTTTACTAAACAGTATATTAGTAGGACCATATGGAGTTAGTGTTAGTCTCATAAAAGACATAAAAAGAGTATTAACCCCAATTATATTTGAATATATAAATTTCCTTGTACTGATCGTTACAATCAAATAGAACCATGTTCTACAGAGTTAGAAGTAATAAACCACTTGTAAAATTTTAGAACCATTATTTTCAACTGCATTTACCTCTAATTAAAGTCGTAGCGCTTCTTCCGTAGCAACGTACGAAATGTTGTTAGGGCAGTTAGAATAATTACAAGTTCCTTAATTATTTACGAGGAACTGCAGATCTCGTCCATCCAGTGTTCAGCGTCCGTTTGGCATGTGAGCGTAGACAGATTGCAGAAGGGGAGAAATTAACGATGGACCAACTGGCACATGCACGTAATTACTTGTTATGAGAGCAAAGTGCCCCCTGGTTTTGCGACATCCTGCAACACGGGTGTCGAGAAGTCTCATGTTAGTTTCAGACTTTATTACCAGTGAAGGAATTTAAAAGTGCTGTTGGCTTAGTGATTTCAAATCACCTTTTCATCCCATTAACGTCTAATATTAATCACATCGTTGAATTAATTATTTTTGAAATAACGCACGTTTGAAGGTTTGCACTTGAATCTGTCGTCAATAAACAGTCCTGCTTGTCACATCCGAAATTACAGGTCGTCAGTGTTCTCTGTTCTGCTGTTACAGCTTCAAGAGAATTCACTATGGCAAACGATTTAAATATTTTGAACGACTATAGACAAGTTGCCAGCAAATATAAGGAATGTTTGAACATGAATGACAGGTCTGTGCTTAACTTAATCGAAATATTAAGCTAAAATTTAATTATAAGTTGTTCAAAATAAAAAAAACAGACAGGTTAGTGTTGGAATTGTTTGATCCGAGCAGGGCTGTGGAGTCAGTACTAAAAACTCCGATTCCGACTCCGGCTTCGACTCCGACCCCGAATCCTTCATAAAAACTCAGTATTTATTAATAAGGGTAAACATACTAAAATGGTAAAGGACACCATAAAAGATTTCCTCACCACCACGTGAATCATCAGTCTACTTTTCAGACTTATAACCTATATTTAAATATACGTCTAATTGGGTATTGCAGAAATCGGTTGATTTGCAGACAGTTTGTATTCTTAAGGTACCGGAGCCAAAGTTGCAAAGCATTATTCCCTCAACGCGGTGTTGAATCTCCCTAAGCGTCGGTACATTTTTATCGACTCCGACTCCACCTAAAATTGCTTCTGACTCCGTCTCAGATTCTACAGCCCTGGATCCGAGGCCATTATTTTGAACCAACAGTGTTTCCTAACAATGACCTCATTTCCCATTTTTGCAACTATGTATTCCAGTAATTGTCTCCATTATCATCGTTCCCATGGCCAGGGTTTTCCTTGTTTTGTAACTGTGTTCCAGCAGTAGCCGTTTAACATACAGGTTGCATAACACCAAGGATAAACGTCAGATACAGACATGGAAGCCCGCCCCTCACGCTAGAGAGCGAAGAACACCCGAAAAATTGAGATTGGCTGGGCATGTAGCTTGTATGGGGGGGGGGAGACGGCAGTACATATATAATTTTGGTTGAAACGCCGGAAGGAAAAAGACTACTCGGATGACCCAGATGTAGATAAGAGGATAATATTAAAATTAATGTCAGGAAAATGTGTTGGAGGATGTGGGTTGGATTTATCTGGCTCGGGACAGGGACCGTTGGTGGATTAGTGCAGATCCCATTAATGAATCTACGGGATCCATAGAAACCGAGACATTTCTTTACTGGTTGAGTGTGCTGTTTGCCTCTCACAAAGAGCCTCCATAGAGGTGGCTTATGACACATTATGCTGAGTTACTTATGGTAGGTACTTCTTTGCGACGCAAAACCAAAACATAGGATGCTTGTCTAGGACAATTGGTAATCCTCCTTTGGAATGCACATTAAATGAGGACAAGAGACGCGAGCACAGATTGAATCGTAACGAGCTGTATTTTTCATTTTTTAGAAAATACAATGCCCGCACTCCAGGGGTGGAAGGCAGCTGCAGATGTTCTAATTCGAAATTTCAACAGAGAATTCAGTACAAATTCACCTCTCTGCTTAATGTAGCAAGACATTCTGGGAACAACCACTGAGTCAGTCTATTCTTCGTTTTATTTTATTTTTTAATGGGTTACACTTTCGATTTCAAATGAAGAAACTGTATAGAGTCAAATGACATGAGGAACCTAAAGTGAGTAATGAGTGAGTGAGTGAGTGAGGAAAAGGGGTTTGTGGCCTACTTCGTATCATTCGCCTAGAGAGGCTGAGGGGAACCACGAAAACCCTAACGACATCTGGTTGTCGTGCGAAAACCTAAATCGTGTACCTCACGGAATGTTACCGCTACACCAGCCTGGTGATTGGTTCTGGCGGTCGTGCAGTCAGATGAGAAGACAAGCAGGCGTGCAGATTACATGTACAGCGTGTTCCAGTTGAAACGCAATCCAAACTACTACACACAAACCCCTTCACCCGCAAAACGACGAACCCTGTGGCAATATTCAGGTCTTGAGGTCGTATCCCGTTGGTACAGCTGATGCACTGCTTGAAGTCAGTGCGGTCTTAATTTCAGTTTTCATATTTCTCGATGACCATTTATCACAATCACTTCCTGCGTTCTGATTTTTTGTTTTGTTTTGCCAGTCTTGTCTTATTCGGTATTTCCTTATCATATGCATCGCTGAATGCTTCACAAACAGCAGTAAAATATTTCGATGTGAAGTAATGTTCGAGGATTAATACACGTTCTGCTTGTGAATACACCATGTTCGCACTGGCACAGCTTTCGCGAAATTGGTGTAAGCAGCGGCCTAGCAACAAGGATGACCTTTACTCAGGTGTCACGGGGTGGATTGATAGAGTCTATTATACAAGGTGTACCTGCGTCTAATTTAATTTTTGTACCGTTGTACGTGGTGGTTGTTGAGTTTCGTTTTAAATTTTACACTCTGCAGTTTTACACAGGTCTTCATATTTGTGATCGAGCATAAGGCATGAAGTTGAGTTGTATTGGACTTGAAATATCCCCTGAAATTACGTAACATGGTTACAAATCCTTTATTTTGTTACAGGTAAGCGCTGATGAACCTACCTGCAAAATATTGAATAGAAGCGGGAATCAACTGAATCGCTCTTTCCGCTTATCTTATTAACCACGCTATTCAAAATGGTGAGTGAAGATAATTTTATCTGTGTATTTCTTTTCTTGTTGTGACTGTTTTAACTTTGTGTGTGATATAATACAGTCCTCACTGGTCTAAACACCGGGTTGCAGTGATCTGTTTTTTTTTTTTGCACAAGATTTATGCTGAGAGTAAAGTATCGTATTAAGACATACATAATGTAAAATAGTTTGTTGTCAAGTAGGTTTTGAGGCTTTTGCGTTAAAAGGGATTATGAAATCTAATTGTGTACATAAAAGCAGTAAAATAAGGATATATAAGACCATCATCAGGAGTATCCTCTGCTATGCAAGTGAGCTCTGGACACTAACAAAGAAAACAGAAATTATGCTGGGCGCACTTGAAAGGAAGATTTTGAGAAGAATCTTTGGACCAGTACAGGAAAACTTAAAGTGGAGGATATGCTACAATCATGAGCTATATAGACTATATAAAAGTGATGATATAGTAACTCACATTAAACTGAGAAGGTTGGAATGGGCTGGACATGTCTACAGGATGGAAGAGTATAGGATACCCAAAAAATATTGGAAGGAACAATATATGGGAGAAGGCCAGTGGGAAGACCTAAAGGTAGATGGCTGGATGCAGTGACGACTGACTCCAGAAATCTCCTTGGAACAGCAGCTTGGAGAAGGATAGCGTTGGATAGAGAAGATTGGAGGAAGAAGATAGAGGAGGCTAGGGCTCGATCTTGGGCTGTTACGCCATAGTAGTAGTAGTAGTAGTAGTAGGTTTTGAGGCTATCACGGCGGTAGGTAGAAGGCTGTCTTCTTGGTTGAGTTTACACATCGTCCTGATGATGGTGGCAGCGTAGATCTCTGGATCGTTGGCGAACTTCTATGAGACTACACGGCGAGCAACCCAAAATACATCTATCTAAATTTTGCAGTCATCATGCGTTCAGTACTTGTTTAAAAGGAAGTGGCGTCAGTGTTTCAGAAATGTCTCCATGTTGTGGCATGCTGTCTTGAATGTTACGTGCCTCGCAGAGACTTCCTAGTGAAAGAGTTACGTACATTGATCCACGAAGTTTCATGTCACAAGTCCCGTGTTTTCTTGATGAATAGGTAACAAGCAATTAGCCCACACATCTTCTCCCACACCTTCTCTTGTTAAGAGGTCATTGCTTCCTCGGGCGCTCTCTATGCAACGCAACAAAGGTAAAACATGTCAGCTTATACAAAGACTTAATACACGACGGTATGGTCTTGGCGCTTGTCGATGCCGAAGGGCACGGCAGTATTAAAAAAACACGTCAAACTTTGAAACGTTCAGTGCGAAACTCAGAAGACCTCAGTACGAGTACGCGAAAGTTCCATTCGATAATTGTTGTTGCCACAGTTGGTTCGTTTTCGGGAGATGGAAGGTTAAAATTACCGGCTATCCTGATAGGTGTACTCTGTGTTTCTATTAGTTTCTCCAGGCAAATTTTAAGATAGTGCCTTAAAATTATGCTATGACCGGCTACTTTACACATCTGTTTCAGTTTATTTTTCATTAATCGTCGCGCCATTCGACGAATAAGTTGTTCTGCTGCAGCGTCGTTAAATAAATCGTAAATAATTACGTGAAATAACTGGGGAATATTTTGGAATTGATTTTTATGTTTCACTTGTTATCGAATAAGATATTATTATGTTACGTTATTTTTATTATATAAGCGTGTATTTTCTGACGTTGCTGGAGTAAATTTTAGATTGTACCACAAGGAGGAAGTTGCATGTAGCTTTATGAAGTGGCTAATGTGGATGCATTTGGCAGAAGGTAGCACTTACTACACATTGCAATGAACCCAATTAATGACAGCACTATACGGGGCCAAGATAGTCTGTGTATCCAAAGGAAATAAAAGTTCATCATTCGCATCTTTCTGTACTAGCAATAGTAGTTACCTGTTATGAAAGTCTTACGGATGGGCTTAAATACGCCCGTTGGCCACTTTTAAATATATTGTAACCGTGGAACCGCGTTTTTGTCGACTTATAAATTAGATGCTTATGAAGCAAGGACGCAACAGTGGATATAGGTCTCTTTTGCGCTCTAGACTAGCGACGAGGCCAGAGATAGAGAAGCAGAGGGCGCCGAGACGTGGAAACGGTTAGGACTGTACGTTTGGGTTTTAGATAATTCTTGAATGTTAGTCGCTGATATTTTCGAAACTATAATTGAAGTAAGACAAAGAAACTTAATTTCTAAATATGTTCTTACATGATCGTTAAGTTTTATATGTTGTTTATAGCGCCCAATTGGGACCAAATGTGGCCCAGTGATAAGAATTGACTTAGTAATAAACTCCTTTAAAACACCGTCTTCGATATTTTCAAGGTAATTCTTTCAGTTGCGGACTTTTTGTGTTAATCTCATCGTGTTTGCGAGAAAGCTAAAGCCTATAGCAGAACAAATATTGCAAGCACGCTGCAATACTCGCTCGTTCTTAAACATTTACATTGCTAATAAATAAATTGAGGCCGACAGTTTTACATTTACCTATTAAAATCCAACATCCCATTAGATTTAAATGTTGATTGTTTGAATACGTTAAAATACAGGTTTTGCGCGAAGTAACGCGAAATGTTTTAAGAGTCGTTTAAATCTGAATAGTGCGTGGTTGGTGGTTGGTTGCTTGATGGATGATCAAAATATATTAGTAGCCCATTCCTTCAGAAAACCTGTCATGAACCTCGTTAAGACCGTTTCTTTATGACCAGAGTTTGACTCCTGTTTATTATCCGGCGTTCTTCACCACCCTACGCTGAAAACGCGATGCAGTCAGAAGCTTCCTCTTGGTAAGTTAAATTCAGAGCCACCATGCCGGTCTTATGTAATCAAGGTCGGTATAGAATGTAGGCGGTGCTAGTCTTTTGTTTAAGGGGCCATGAGTTCAAATCCTGCTGCTTCTTATGTCAGGTGTTAGGCATTCTTTTTTTCCCCTCGCCTCGTTAATTGTAAGAAGGCACAATAGAATGTTATGTGAACAATCAATCATTTTATCTCATTCATGTATTGCAGTCAGGATAAAGGGATGGAAGTTCAAAAATTGCAGCCGAAACAGGAATATATTCATGTCACGTGTGAGTTAGGGAGGTAGTGCAGGTGCCACCTGTGAAACTCTACTGAATCTAGTTCTGTTGTCTAGACAATAAAATGACTTCAAATCGAGTTGACATGACGCATTTTTATTAGTCGCTTGGCTGGTCAAGACCCCGAAGGCCCGTCACTGGTCCATAGCGTATGCCGAATTAATCCAGTCTACACTCACCTTATTTCTTTAAGGTCAATTTTAATATTATCTTTCCATCTACTCGTAGCTCTTTCAACTGTTCGTTTCCGTTGAGCCTAAGACATTGACGCGTCTAGAAACGCAATTCTAATGCCGTAAGTGGTATTTCATGATTTTTTAAAAAATACCCGTAAGACTGAGTTCAAGTACTGATTTGCATAATTAATTTATGTCTGCTATCCTGTGTGTGTACAGAATGAAACATTCAAAGGGAAGTTATTTTCAAAGGTCTTTTTGAAAAATGATATAATGCGTGAGGATAAAAAGACAGAAGTTGATTTCCATTAGCGAGCGGTGCGTGAGGGTCAGGGGTTAACATTGCACCTGCCGTTCGATGACATCACTTTGCTGTGTTATTTTGTGGGTCGGCCCGAAATGCCATTTAAAAGTGTTTTGCCCATGTAGCAAAATAATTGCTTAGATTTTGCTGCCACTCCTGTTAGCTGTTCGTGGCATTGCTTTGTATGTTAATCTTTGTACCATTTATGCCGGAATAATTGTTAAAGGCAGGTTTCCTCCGGGGGTAGACGTTCCATACACATTTTTCAGAAGGGAAGAGAAAGAAACAGTATACTGCTCTCAGATTGACATGTTTCTCGTGATGCCATTGAAATTTTTCGTTCCTCGTCAGCCTTGTTTTATGACACCTTATCAACCGTGTGGATTATTGAAAGGTTGGGGTAGGTCAAGAATTGTTCCTCACGTCACAACGTTTAGATTACCCTGAACCTCTACAGAGTGACTTGTCGCTCTCTGTAGCGCAGAGGTCTAGAACAGTGGTATTCAACCCTTTTTGTTCGCGTACCCCCAGATATAATTTCTCTTCAACTTTGTACCCCCCAAAGTTGTTGGTGTATAATTCAAGTTATACATAGTATATAATCTACATCTAAAATAAATTAAATAAATTACATTACTGATTATTCAGTGTTTATTATAAAATAATACATATATTTTTTAAATTTTACGTACCCCCTAAGATGTCTTCGCGTACCCCTGGTTGAACACCACTGGTCTAGAATATGTGGAGTTTTACGTCTTTGTTCTTTGTGCATCTTTGTAAGGTGGAGATTTACCGTAAGATATTGTTATACTTTTTATGTAGTTATAGCATGGAATAACAACATGTTTAATTATTAGTTTATGTAATGACACTATTTCAACTCCCAGATCGTGTTTTGATTTTATGGTTGTCTAATTCTTTACTGAAGGGGCAAGATGAATCGCTTCAGCTGAGATATTTTGTTTTGGTCCAGACACAGAGCATAGACGTATCCACAGATTCTGTATAGAACATGCTTATAATGCTAACAATTACAAACATGATGGCGTCAGTACCAACATTTGAGATTATATGGGAAACATTTAATGTTGGCTGCATTGGTACTAATGTCAATTACGTGTACAAGTAGATAATTGAAGTGTTTAATTAATAGTTGCTATTCTCTCAACACAAGAATCAGTACTTTGCGTCGCTTGTGTTGCGAAATGAAACGGAGAAATCACCGTACAAGTTCGCTTAGTAACAGTCGATTAAGTAATATGACTTATCTGTGTTAAACTGCTAAATTATAACACCAAAACTACAGACATACAGAAGTTTTTAAGTAGTTTGTATTTTAGTAGGATTTGATGTTCTCGCGATGATTACGAAGATGGCTGGCTGTCTTCTGGGTTGTAGCGCCGCGTAGAAGTTTACCAACGTCTCAGAGGGAGATCGCCCTGATGATGGAACCAGCAAGGACCTCTGAAACGCTGGTAAACTCGTACTAGACTACACGGCACTACAACCCAGAAATATCCATCTTCGCACATATTTTATATATATTATTTTCACCAGATATCCGATGTGAACACGCAATGGGATTACTTGAAGCTCAAATCTAAGTTTACAGAATTTTTTCTAAAAACTGCTATATGCCGGAAAATATGTACAAGTTATACATAACATATTCTTTCGACTTAGTAAATATAAAACATTCAGAGTGTGTGAAATGTTTTTAACACAGAGCTTCTTAGCTACAAAAAATGAACATCGCGGTCAGTAAAGTACGAAAAGAAGCGAGGAACGCATTCAGGAGACGTGTGTACGCCATTAAAGTTCATCGTTCGCTTTGTTTATATGGTAGACAATTTTATTGTGCAATATTGGCTCTAGACATAACAATAGAGAAATGGAGACAACGCGAACCAACATGCATCCAGCTGAGCTAAAATGCGGTACATTTTTGTGAGGCTCACGCTGGTTCTTGCGTGATTGAAGAAGTGCTGGTCTCCAGATGGGTGTGACTTCTTCGACAGGGACTTGGCGTGTATCGGTGTAGTCAGGGCTGTCCAACTTAGAGCGCTAGTACATCAACAACTTATTATATATACAAATTGACATAGATGCTGTATAGTCGGCGCAGTAGTTTTTGGCCGGTGGAATTTTCAAGGGGAAGGCTAGGAGCGAGTCTCTTGTGCGATAGTATAATGCTGACTGCAACGAGGAGCTTATCGGACGGAACGCCCAAACAAAAGAAATACGCTAACCGTGCCACATCAGGTACACAGAGTGGGCCCGTCCGCCAACTACGCCAGTCAAAAACTACTGCGCCGACTATAGTAGCCAGTTCAGTTTCGTTATTTTGTATCCCTTACGCGTACCGTGGGTTGTAACAAAGATTTTCGGTTGAAATTCAAGACTGACCGGTCTGCTGTGTTCGTTGTGGCATCACTGGTAAGAAGTCAAGCGTATTTCTTAGCATTAGACGCATAGACAGCTAAAAGATTAAACTATAAGGCGTGTCGACCATTAGTCTGAACATGAGTAGGCCACGAAGATATGTTGAAGTAAGACTATTTCTTCTTGGAATGAGGACTTTAACGGGCCCTTTGTTCGCCCTCAGATGATGTACGAGAGAATGTGGAATGTTATTGATGGGGGAAAATCGAATGACTGAGAAACACCTGTCCCAGTGCCACTTTGTCCACCACAAATCCCACGTGGAAGTCAAGCAAAGAATTGTAGGCATTTTTATTACACTTTTTCATAATCCCTCAGTAGTGACGAACATCTTACTTTTCCGCTTAATCTATTCTGAAGATTAAGTATGTAATTGCATTAGAAACGTTGGTAACCATCTTAAAAAAAATCACGACTTCATAATCGAGAAGACTACAATAAAAGAGCAATTCATGACCGTGTTCACAAATATCAGCCGTTGAATTCTATCGTGAGTAATTCAGTACAGTCCACACTTTTAACCCCTAATCTCTAAAATCCATCTCATCTACGTCCAGATGTCCAGATTGGTGAAATTTTGTAAGGATTTCGTACTGTTTCTCATCACCTGAATGCGTGATGCATGCCTCGTCTATTTTCACGCATGCGTAATAACTTGCGTAACATGAATACTTACATACTCTAGCCCTGCATAGTACACAGACAGCAACTTGTGTACCATTTTTATAGCACAGTCCATACACAGGATGCAATAACTTTACGTAAAAAAAATTTAAATCAGTTTGAAAGTTTAAACCAATTGCATTTTTCTGATTGGGTTTTACTTTAAACCGGGGTGAGTAAGAATTGTACATTGTATGAGGTTAATATATGGACTTTTCTCAAGACAGTATTGAATTAGCGAGCTCTATGAAGTCAATGAATTTCTCTGCAAGCCGAGTGTCTCAGACTGCTCCTCCGTGATGGGTCATTGGATGATGTTTTTGTAACATTATCTTTCCTCTCATTTAATATCTCCGTAGATGTCGAACGGTAGTTTGTAACTGGCGCGGGTTTGAACCCCTTTTTAAACCCGACGCGACGTGTTTGAACGTTGGTATGTATAAGGAGTTTAGAGCGAAATACAATTCATCTCCTTGTGAATGATCCGTCGTTTTGTTTTCACTTCGACTGTTTTAACACGTGTTTGGTACTAAAAGCTGCCGATAATAGTGACTTACTTTTCCACAGTTTAGCTCAGTTACAGTCAGCTTTTTTGCCGATAATATTGTTCGTGGCAGTTTTCTTGCGGAGTAAATGTGTGACGAGTAGAATTTTTGTATGTCTAGTGAACTGAACCAGTTAAAATTGGAAATGTATAAATTCCCTGAATTTTGTAAGCTCTGCACCATGAGAGGCCTTAATTTAAAGTTCCCGGAGTTAAAATGACGTAACTCAGTGGACCTGCTCTGTAGCTTTTTGAGTGGTCGTGGATTGGATAATGAAATAGAACCGAGAATATGCGTAAACTTGTTTTTCCCCCGTACGATAAGACAGGATCGTTGAATTGCGGTACGGAGATGCAATAAGGCCCCATCCTGCGGCCTTACTTCGTGGCATATAAGAACTGCAACATTAATATTAATTATATTTGTTCTTTCAGTACCAATTCAACAACTCATATATTATTACTCTGTTTGCTTTCGCGCCCCACTGCAAGAGGTTTTGCGCCCCACATTCGAAAGAACATTTGCCTTGAAGCAAAACGAGATGTAGGATGTTTGTGCTTAGAAAAAAATGAACCTTGGTGAGATCATTATTGAGCACGTGATTTCGATGTTGGAGATCCCTGATACAGCGACTGGAGGAAGACCTTCAGAATCACCAACAGATAAAAAGCGTGGCGTGGCGACCAGAGATCGCTTCACAACAACGCGCGCCTTCATGTATTGATTCTAAGAACAGAACATTTTCCTCGTGTGGTACAGCTGATGTATGTAGACTGTTTAAGTACTTTTAAGTGTTTGTGAAAATGTCTGATGTCGTTAGATTTGGGTGGTGACTTCGTCTCAGTCCTTGGGTAGAAGGAATTTGAGAGGCTGAATAGGCGAAGCAAATATTTCAACTTTTTGTGCAGTTTCCTAAGGCCAAATTGAACGCTTTCCATGTTACGAACGAGATATTTCGCTTTTATGCCCATCTTTTGCGTGTATATATTTGGTGTGTGACATTATCATTGAAAATAAATGTATCGTACCATGTATTGATACTTCGAGCTACACATTAGCAGCATCTAGCAACGTGAAAAGTATCAGATACTGTTAAATATGGGTGTGATGGAAGTCGGTTCATTAATTTCTGATTTAAAATAATCCCGATCAGGACGTAAGGATGTATGTCCTTCCGATTTGTATCCAGTACATTCCGAAAGGCGGTACGGAACAGGCTTGCAGGTCTTCACAAATTCTGTCAGTTGTATTAGGCTACCAGAAAACATTGAGCAACTGCGCCAGGGAACCGTAGGTAAAAAAGGTGTAAGCTGTAAGGCGACACGGTCTGTAGCTTCATTGACTGATCCTGCGCAGTAGCTATTAATTCCAGGAATTCCGGTTAGCGCCTCTCCCCCTCCTGCTCTGTGTGAATGGACTGTGAACTCCACCTTGTGAACTGGCCTTGCGTTTCACGGCCGGCAAAGGAAGCTGCCGACTGACTGTCTCTGATCCGTATGACTCAAGTCTGGCGGCTTCGGTGCCTTCTTCGTTGTGGCCGAGGTGAGGCTGGACTCTGGGCTGGAGTAATTCCTCTCAGCAGGTGGTGTTGTCGAGACCCTAATACATCATCTGCATCACGAAGAAGAATAAATACGATGAAAAACGCTTGGCTTTCACCAGAACCACGGCTTGTGCTGCCATTACACTGGTATAAAAATTAACGTATTGGTACTTCCCAGCTAAAGGGAGCATTACGAAACTCCAGCTTTAGTTGTTCCGAGCCACTGTTCGTAGGAGGGATGTCCATCTGGTAATATATTTGAATTTTTCCATATATCAAGTGTAAACTAAGATATGGCCAACAAGCCAGGGATGCGAAATTTATAAAGTGCAATTTTAGCACAAAATCTCGTCTGGCAAGAAGCGGTGTGTTAATAATTAAACTGATTTTGCTGTTGTGATTATTACTGTTGTTTTATTGACGTATGTGACTTCTGTTTTGGAAATACCTGGTTAGATCTCGGTCACGGCGCTGGCTGTTTTTAGAGGGTTTCCTCAGTTATTTAAATCTAATGCCGGGACATTATTTTGAAATTGGCTAACATTGTGTCCTCCGCCGTCCTCTTCAGTACGTCTTGCAAACATCAATAAAGATTTGGGTTTGAAATACAGGAATTGTTTATGGATGTCCTGTGTTAATTTGTATATGAATCAGCAAATTATGATCAAGAGTTCGAATATGATTTTGGGTGTGGATGTGTGACCACTGATCCGCGTTCAAAGAATGTTACTGATTGTTTGATAGTTGAAGTGGAACAAGAAAAGTAACAGGTATGTCATTTATTGACAATTATAGACCGTTTTCTTAGTGGCACAAAAGAGACAATTCATTCTGCCTTTGCCCTTAGCAATAGTCCTTATCGAAGTGAACAACTGTTGAGAAATGACATTTAATCAAACGAGGTAGTTGTGTGACTACTTTCTCTGCAAGCACGCCTGTTAAATCTTGCCTTGGGAATCCACGTGGTTGCTGATTTTTTTCCCCCCGCATATACATTGCTTAAAATCATTTAAATGTGGTAGGTTTTAAATATTCTACAGATTTTTTAACTCTGATTGGATCTGTGTTTCGTGTAGATTTTAGTTGGTTTCTTTGTTTTTATCAGGTCTGTTTTATAGTCCGCTTTTGTAATTTTGTGTAAAGCATTTTACTTAAAGTTCCATTTTATTAGTTTTAGAAAGGATAAACGGCGTATGTTTATTGGTCCTTTTTAAGCCTTTGTATTTGTTACGAGTTAGTAGTTTTTAGTTGGTGAAAAACATTTTATGGCGGAGCGTGGTCAGTAATCCGATGTTAAATCTCAGGTCACATGAGATTGACGTGAATAATTTTGCATTATTAAGCAACCTGTCTGAGCTTCTAAGATTCGTCAGTAATTATACATGTACATTGGGGCTATGCAATGTATGGAAGCGAAATGAATGAACTCCAAGTGTAGCTTTGTTGATTAATTATTGCATATCTAATGGAGCTATTTGAGCTGCTTAGGTTTAACAACGACGAATGGGGTGAAAAGATTGTAAATGTACAGACGATTAAATGCAAGCATTTTAGTTCTCTTTAATGTTCATTTCCTGCGGTTTATCCTTTTTTGTGAGTGTAATTTGTTGGCTTGTTGTGGCAGATGTTCTGTGCGTTTAATACACAGGCCGGTACAAATAAATAATTCCTTCCTCTTCTGTTTTTTTCTGACTAATTGTTTGGGAAATAAAAGTTTCCCCTTACATATTTTTAAACACTTATACAGTATTGATTCTCAACATTTTGCGTTTTATTAATTTTCCTCGTGAAATAGGTCGGTGAAAAATATTTTCTTGTCATTTTGGATGTGGAAACTGCAGAAGATAAAAATGAGACGATATAATGTTTCTATTGTTTGTTATTTTTATGGGCAGACAACATTTCATGTCCTCGTATTCAAATTCTAATTACACCTGAAAGTGCCTTAAAAAGACGTGACGTGACTTCGAATATATTGTATGAGATTGTTACAAAGGTGCAGTTCTATTAAATGGATGTATTTCTGTGTAAACACCTTTACCTTCTCACAAGTGCTTCATTGAACTTCGCCGTGATTCGAACCGGATACCTCGAAAGTAGCCACTGAGATAATGTGTTCAAATGTATTCATTCTAGACATGACTACTGATAATATTTTGCAAATTTTATTTCATTCTAAAGAATTATAATTGGCAGAAAATAGTTTAAAATTATTTATTTTTAAATGATGCTTATGGTCAATAATATCAAACCTTCCAGCTAGTGTCTCTGTGTTAGGAAATATGAAATATCTTCTCAGTGTCTGACCAAATTTATGGTTCAACAACGCCTTTTTTCGAACGATGTTACCTGTATAATTAATTCATAGTGCATAAATTGAGGCCTATTACAAGCTTCCAGAGTGCTGCTTCTGAAAAGAAAGGAAAAAAATTCACGTAGGAGAGGAATTATTAAAACATTCATCTTACAAGGACGACGTGTGTTACAAAATATAAATATTCTGAAAAAAATAATTTGCTGCCCGGACACTTCTAATAATGCTCACTCCGAGAATCTCATCATAACTTAGTTTAAATTAAAGTAAAACATGGTTAGGAGGCAGTCTTGTTTATGTTGGCAGCTTTGCTCAGGGTCCAGAAAAGTTACGGTAATTATTATCGAACTTGCAGCAGCGTGAATCTACAAATGAAGAGTCGGGAAGGAATTGTTCGCCATTGCTGTTGGTCTCTCGTCTTAAGGGAAGAACGTAGACTGAGGTTGTTCGAACAGAGTGCGAAGTAAAATACTTTATATGAAAACCTCCTATACCCGACAGCACTGGTGCATACCATCTGTTACGAAACTGTGCGTGAGAAAACATGAAGTGGCTCTTAATTTTAAGATACCTTTCCATTATTTCGCCTAAAGCAATATAAATAAGTTTAGTCACTCAGGAGTAGATTTAACATAGCTGACTTCATGCATTCTTTTCGCCAAACTGCCACGAATCCTACTCACATTTGGTTTTATTTCGTTATAACACTTACTTTGCTGCGAAATATACGTAGGTTAGGTTAGGTTGGGTATATTCTGGTTTATTGCCTGCGGCTTAGAAAGGCTTTTTCGAAAATAGATTCTAGGATTTTCCGCCTCTTGAACAGTTAAAGTTTATTTGTGGAGTGAAATTGTAATAGCATTGTATAAGATATTTTTCCTTGTTCTGTTAAGGTTTAGACGCTGAACATGTTTTAAGGAGTCCTCTGGACAGTGCTGGAAATTGAATAAATTTTATAAATTTTTGGAATAGGGGAAACTTAGACATTTCTGTTTTGAGATAGCTGTCATCCGGGTTGTTGCACCGTGTAGTCTGGTATAAGTTTACTTGCGTTTTAGATGGCAGCAGCAAGGACCTCTGAAACGTCGATAAACTTTATCAGACTACATGGTTCAGCAACCCAGGAGGCAACCATCTTCAGACTCACCGTCGGGAAAAGCTCAAATCCGACAAAGAGATCTCGTACGAAATATGAGTTTGCGAACTATGATTGAGACCAAAACGTCCAGGTTTTTTTTTTTTTTTGCTAAAAATGATTTGTGTTGAACTAATGTTATCTGTAGATCTCTCCCACCGCACGGTCGTAGTTACGCCGCTGGTAACAGGACGTTCATCAGAGTCCGAGTTCTAGACGGAAGAAGCCGAACCGGTTGAGACCCCAATATGTCGCCCACTGGGCACCCAATTTTAATTAACATATGCCGGACTGTGTCGGACATTGGCCTTCAGAAATCACATTCTAAGCGATCCATGACGATATGGTCGGAGCACGGTTTTATATATATATATATATATCACACACAGTCTTTCATGTGTGAATCAAACGAAGTCTGACAATGTAATTCACGTTGAAATTACACTATTGAGAATTTTAGCGACATGATACGGTCTTCGCACAGCCCTGTATGAGTGAGAATTAGCCTTTAAGTCTAATTCACATATAAAACGTGCTCGGATATTCATGAATCACCGTGACTAGATATTTTTATTCCTGAACATTCGCATGACTGCGTGCTTTACTAGATAAATGGTTTTATAGCTCTGCTGGCCATCTGTCTCGCTAGTGCCATCAACTACTCTTTGACAGTGGCCATCACAGACTTAAAATGTTAGCTGCAATATGGTAGGTTATGTCGCGTTAGATTCGTCGGGTGGGTAGCTAAGGACACTTGTGCGATGATGAAGTTGATTAAAATAATAATGTAGCAATTTTATGAGATGAGCAATTTTATAACTTTACAAAAGCAGAAACCTAATTTCTCGTCTGGAAACTGGCTGTAGCAAGAACTTTCGGCATATCTTATGTGGTGAGGCTACACGAACTATAATTCATTTGTGTTCGTGATTTCGTCTAATGCGGATTCAGACCTCTTTAAAGTTCTCAGCTGTAGAGCTACAATAAACTGGATCTTATGATAAGAAGTTACGAGTGTACCAGGTGGATGGAACTATGGCAGGGTCGTATCCTCTGCAGGGGTTTGTTAAGCCTGTGGATTCAACTGGCACAACTTCATTTACTTTGTTGGTACAGAGTGTTTCATTTAAACACAACCCTATCTACTACACTTGAATCCATTCACGCACAAAACGACGAAAGTAATGAAAGTATTAAATTTTTGCAGCCGGATCCCCCGTGTTGCATCTGATGCATTGTTTGAAATCTGTATGGCCGTGATTTAACTGTTTTGTCGCTAGATGAACACTTGCCACAGATAATCACGTCCTGCGTCCTGTGTCCAGCATTAGAGTCTCCAGCAAGTGTCGGTCCGTTACCTAAAGTGACTGCTTCCTTCCCTCGTTTTTACTTTATCACTCTTTGATTATCCTATCATTCGATGCCGTACAGTCTGAGTTACTTAAAGCGTCGTTAAATAAACCATAAATAAATAGAAGAATGGGATAATTAGGAGGGATGAGAATTCTAAAGGGAAACGATGTAAGTAGAATATACCGTGACCTACCCCAAGGTCTTATCACTGTGTAAGTGTGGAGGAATTAAAAACGAGATACTTCAGTCAGGATAGAGTGCCCTGGATTCGAACTCTGTCCCTCCCGAATTAGAGTTAATCCCTTTACCGCTCTGTGTGGCCAGTTGATAATAGACACTTGCATCCCCGGTAAAAGCTTCTAAGAATGGGGAGGACATATATATTTCTGTTGCATTAATGCAAACTTGAACCGCGTGACTATGAAGATTCCTATAAACGCACTGGTATTTGATTTACACAGTGGTGGTCGTGGTGTGAACAGGTTGTGGGTCACCGTAATGAGTATTCACGCCTTTGAACGTCCGCCCTCAGTAGCTATGGACGAAATGCGTAATACAAGACACGCTGGTTAGCGTGTCTCAACTCCGGTGGTCTGGTAGTAACCCTAAAGTTTGCTTGCCCTATGTTCATGTCCATGTCACCCTCTGCACAGCGGAAAGGTGATCCATCTACTGCAGCAGCATACAATTGAACCGCGATTCTTCAGCAGTACAGGCGTGATCAAGAAGTGTGTTTCATTGCTTAAAAATTAGGTACAGGTAAAGAGTTGGCTTTCGTATATCTTCATCACTACAAGACGACTGTTTTCATACTCATCACCGTGAGAACCTTGAGTCTCACTCTATCACTTATTATTCTGTTTTGAGAACTTGTTAATGTTTTTGTGAAGTGTTGCACAGAGTAAAGGAAAGGAACATGAGGATGTAAATAATTACGTGAGCTTGAACTTCATAATTTGTGCGTTGCACCAAATTTTACTAGGGAAATGTAATAAAGGACGGAACATTCAAAACATAGGAAAACGAGAAGTTCATATAAGTCTTAGTTGGAAAACTTAACCGCATGAAGTCATGTACGTAGATGGGATAATAAAATGGTTATTCAAGAAATGGGGTTGAAAGCATGGACTCACCTTGTCTGCTTCAGGTAAAGATATACCTGTGGGCTTTTGTTAACGCGGTAATGAACACTCGGGTGTCATATAACACTAGGAATTTCTTAGCCAGCTGAGTAATCTGCCTCTTAGTAAGTATTATTTTTAAAAAAATATGTTCTTAGTAGGATTTGATGTTCTCACGGTGGTGAGTACGAAGATAGCTGTCTTTTGGGTTTAGCACCGTTTAGCTTCCTAGAAGCCTGGCACCGTTTCAGAGGTCCATATTTCCGCCATCTTCTAAATATGTTCTTAATTCTATCAGCAATAAGCTGTCATTTTGATGTGACATTTTGCTGTTTGGCACGTAATAGGCTACAGCGGATATTTTTACCGGGTGCTGTACCTTTTTTGCATCATCCTTGCTTTATAAGAATTCTGCATATGTTGATAATGAGGTGCTCTAAGCTGCTACAACCATCGCACCTCCCCCTCTCTGCTTCTTTTCATGGTGTCCGTGCCAGGCAATTGTAATTTATAGTTATCCAAGCATTCAAGGCCCATTATGCATTGTTTCTTCCAGCCAAGTTGGGTTGCAGGATGTGTTGTTTTATCCGAGAGATTTGTGTTGGCTGTGGTGGCCAGTCCAAGTACATAAACCCTCGTCGGCCTATACGACGTACTTTTTATAATAGTAAGTAGTAAAACGGAGACACGAAAACCGATAAATGTTTCGTTAAATTGATAGTTACGTGTCGAGGGCTGCTGTTTCTCCTTGTTCCCTAGATTCAACATACTGAAATTGATATTGAACTACTCGAGGTTTCGATTTTTTGCCTGCATTTTGTTAGTCTGTTTTGTGGTTTTCAGGCAGAAGTGTTGCGTTAAGTTGATCACCCATCCAAACAATTCTACTAAACGTCAGAAGTATTTATCATCAATTGGAACAGGTCATATGGCCTAAATACTGAAAAATAAAGAAGAATAAGAACACAGATTCTGTATTGTTATTACATATTGAGCACTTATTTTATATTACAGTCGAATACGTCGCTTTATGCATTGAACTATATGATTGCCTAGCAACGATAGAGCTTAACACATTGAAATTTATTTGTTAGTCAGGTACAGGAAATACTCAATTAGTTATAATATTAAAATGGACATTATAGATCATGAACATGAAGTGAAATTCTCACAGCGGCGAATATGAAGATGGCTGTCTTCTGGTAGAAGTTTACCGACGTTTCAGAGGTTCTTGCTGCCTCCAACCCCTACCAGACTACACTGTAAAAAATCCAGATATTTAGTGATCACGAAGTTTGGCTATCTTCATTTGGACCAAGTACTGTGATTTTAGAGAACACATTTGATGAACTGTTGTGTTTATTAAATTAATTTCTTGATCAAGCAAGTGTCTGTAGACCTTCCAGAGGAGATCTTAACTTTCTGCTAAAATGTAGAGACATTTTAACTACTTATGTAGGTATGCACTAGGCGTCATTCTTATAGCATTTACAACCGCGGTTATCTGTGGCGATAAATTTTGCTGATAAAGTGAGAGACGTTCTACTCATTAATTACTTGAATAGATAACAAAAATAACCTGACGGTTTAAAAATGTATGCGTGTATGATGGGTGGGATTTATACGCTTCAAAAGAAAGGTAAACGTCTTGTATCGTTCGAGACAGCGCGGTACTGATACGCATCTCCTCAAGCGTCACGCCTTGACGCGTACAAATGTTGTTCTTGTGTCGGCTGGAGTGTTCATATTCTCTCGTCACTAAAACAAATGCGTCTTGAATTGCATTGCAACTTCTTGCAGTATCCTCTTCGGAGCGAGTTCCGTACCGGCTTTACTGTTGTCTTCATTTTACGGACGATTCAACAAATAATTTCTGATGTAATGCAAATGTTAATGCTTAATCATTTATAGTCGGCACAGTAGTTTTTGGCCGGTGGAGGAGCTGGCGGACGGCCCTACTCTGTGTACCTGAGGTGGCACGGTCAGTGCATTTCTTTTGTTTGGGCGTTCAGTCCGATAAGCTCCTCGGTGCAGTCAGCATATACTATCTCAAAAGAGACTCGCTCCTAGCCTTCCCTTTGAAAATTCCACCGGCCGAAAACTATTGCGCCGACTATACACGACTTGTCTTTCTGGCATAAAAGCTATTGACCGTCTGTCGCGGTGTGGGAAAACGCATTCCAGTGGCGCCTATGATGAGAAATTTAAATCTTAAGTGGTAAAAATTTGGGAACTTGTCGATATCTGGATTTGGAATAATGTATCTTCCTTTCAGTCATTGTTTTGTCTTTGTTCGTGATATTAAGCCCCGACCTCGAGAATGTTGTGTCGCGTTCTACACCTGCATGAAACTGCCAGCATTCATTATAGAGAGATTTGTTGACACCTGTCTGATTCCAAAGCTTATAAATGAGGCCTCCCTTGAAGAATGTTGTATGGCACTCTTCTTTCGAAACTTCTTCAAGATTTTTGCCTTCAGTATTTTACTGCACAACATTATTTCAGGGTAAATTTCAGATTTGCTGTCTGGTTAGAGTATCCTTTTGTAATTAATGTTTATATGTTACCTACTCCGGAATAATGATTTGTAGCAAAATATGGAAGACAAACGTGAAGAAGAGGTTTCGCCAAAAAAGTGCTACACGGCGTTTCTCGTGGAGAGGCCTGAATTATAACGACGAATGAAGTTATTCATGCATAAATGTTGACAGGAGCTCGATTATTGAGTCGTTGGTTATTTAACTATACCTTTTCAGCTGTGTACGTTTTATAGCATCAAACTGAAGGAAGGCTGTGAAGGATGAACTGGGAATGGATTGGACAAGCGGAAAATTGCATTCGATGGAATGAGATTTTTAAAATCAACAACAGGGCATGAACTATTCGTGCTGCCGTCTGTCAGTGTCATAGAACTATTCTATATCACATCCATCAAGTGGGGCATAAATAATACATTTCGAAATTTTGTGTACTCCTCGAGTACATTTTTCCACTCTTATTGAACTTCGGATTTACTTTACTCTAAATATCTGAGGCGGGCCTTCTGAATTACCACTTTTACTTGTAATATTCGCACAAGATGACATGTATTTTATGTACTTGGAATTTACCAATTTTTCAAAGAACATTACATTTTGTAAGAAGTAAATATATTATCGTAAACGCTATTTGTTGAGACCTATGAGTTTTTTAGTACTGGGAATATTTAACGAAATTTGAGGAATCATATTTGGAGTTTGTGAGGTGTGTTATCTGTAGTATGTTTGGTTTCAACAAAAGAAGAAGTCATCTGTAATAAATGAACATCCAGGACGACATATGCAGATTCGAAAAGAGAACGAGTTTGTAAAATATGTTTACTTCACTGGCGTTCACCTTGTAACTCGTCGTTGTTTGTGTGTCTAGCAGTCAAATCCCATTTAGACAGTGTGGTCGCACAGTGATTGATATGACATCAGAATTAAAAGCATCAAATGACATAAGTTTGTGAGACTTGTTTTCATGTCAAAGATGTAGAAGGTATGTTTAATTTCAGTACACAGTCGTAACTTGATACAGGTATAGGACATTGTTTGCTCAGCTTGTCAATTGATAAAATCACAGTTGGTGGTCTAATTCCAATTGCCTAATCCCCAGTAACCAATTATAATCGGTCGTCTGATAAGGGATATTCATTTGAATTTCTTCGCCACGGTTCAAGCAGGATTCAGAGAAGAGGTGCAACAGTTACTCACGTCATGCACTGTACATAACCGGAGCCTATTATGTAGTTCATGGAACACAATGACCAGGCCGGCCCGTGACCAACGCGAACTATTGCAAACCATTGTGTGGTCCGCGTGAGAGCACACCAAAACCTTCACGGCAGCCAATGCCCCGATTGACCGCTGCGAGAAGCGACAAAACCATCTAGTTCGAGGAGATGAGAGGAAGTGGTCGCAGCTCCTGCACACATTCTTCTGAAAATTAGACTACAAGAATGAAATATTTTCAGGAGTTCTCAGATTCGAATATCGGCTTGGCGACCGAGTATCTGATTACTGAGGGGTTTCGTGGAGGGCCCTAGAACTGGATTATTACGACTTACTTTGGTGACAATTCGCGATCATTCTGTCAATACATGTTTAGGCGTAAACGAGCGTTATTAAATAATCCAAGAACCGTGATGATAGCTATCGTCTGGGTTCTTGCGCCGTGTAGTCTGGTAGAAGTTTACCGACGTTTCAGAGATATTTTCTGCCTTATGAAACGTCGATAAACTTGTATAAAAATAAATGGGTTAAGAACCCAGAAGGCAGCTGTCTACAGTTTTTGTTAGGTTTATGCTTAATTCTTGGTGACTCTTTTATGAAAGCCCACATGGGAAAAAAGACTGAAATACTTCTTATCTTCTGACATTTCTCTTGCTCTGATGGAAGTCCTTGGTGCGAGAGTCTTATAGAATTGCGTTGTAGGGCACTTATCGATGTTATCTCAAATGTTAAAGTTATACAGCGTCGAATTAACTGGAAAAGTAGTTATGAATGATGAATTGATACGGTTTTGGAAGGAGGTAGTTATGAAGTATCCCGACACTCGTCTTGTAAGGCTGAAAATAAATCGCTTAGTTAGCCTGTAGTCAGCCGAGACTCGAGACACGGCACTTTCGAATACAAGCTTTAGAACATTATCGCTGTACCATTCTGATCTGTACATCAGACGAGGCCAGAGTTTGAATTGTCTTGACAAGAATGGGGGGATGGTTGAAATTAGCTGGAAATAATTTAAAAATTTCTTTGCATTTTACCCTTCTATATTTTTAACTTCCGACTTCTCTGCCAGCGCAGGCGAATGATTCGGTCGCTGTAGGAATGTAAGAGAAATGTTTTACTGCGTAACACGACAGGGGTATATTAATAATAATAATAATAATAATAATAATAATAATAATAATAATAATAATAATAATAATAATAATAATAATAATAATAATAATAATAATAATAATAATAATAATAATAATAATAAGTCACTCAGGAAATATTTGGCCAACATCCCGGGCGAATACGACATCAGGGAACTGCAGAAGACCGCCATTTTGGGAACTTCTTACATCATTCGGAACACGCTTTCATAAAATAAAATTATATAATACATGTGGCACTTGCTAAAAACAATATGGATCCCGGAAATAGCTGCTGCCCTATGTACCTTAGGGACAAGGTCTGTCTCGGGTACATAGAAGTACATACCCCATAAAGTGGTGAAGAGATGGGATGATGATGATGATAATAATAATAAGTTTTTTGGTATTTTATTGCGATTTTTGAGGGTATTTAATAACTTTTAATTTCCGCACGACCTGACTGGTAGACCTAAATTCGCCGCTGTGTACCAGCTATGTGACCCACTGATTAGGAACCATTAGGATACCAGTTATTCAGGCTAACGGTCTAATATTTCCGAAGGAACGATTCCATAATGGTAACTGTACCCGCTTTCGTTTTGTTCACTCGTCATCGACTGTTTGATGACACGGATTGATGAGTGTAATAAAGCCCAGAAATTGAATCATGCCCTCTTACGCTACACACTGACGTCACACAGCTGGAATGTTGAAAAGTTGTCCTCTGTATTTGCCGGCATGTGTAATTTAAGGACTTGGGATTGGAAAATAACATTCTGTGTAGGTTATAGCTTTTAGTTTTAAATTAAAATATTCGAAGGTTGTATCAGATGGCTTGTGTAACAAGAGTATTCATAGCGTGGTTTGCAGTTAGGGAAAATTATATTCATTTGGGTTTCAGGTGTTATTATTAATAACCAGGAAATTATGGGAGATGAAATGTAGCGCGTAGCTCTCAGGATCCATGTATGTTTGTTCGAGCTGTATAAAAATGATGCGCCACCGGTGTGCCGCGGAGGCCAGCCTGGTGTGCCACGAAATTTTCACCTCATATTATAATTACAACCATAATAAGATAAATAATTGTTAATCTTGTTTTCTGCTCTGTCTAAGTTTTAATTCTCTTTGCCATAAACCATCTACCACCCCTCTACGATATGCAAAATGGGGTTGGTGTGCCGCCATGACTCGTCGACAATATTTAGTGTGCCGCGAGTGTATAAAGGTTGCACAACACTGCTGTATAATATCATTTAAATCTCAGAAACATTGTCCCTTTTACGCTGTGCGTAAATACAGGTTAATAAGTATGTTTAAATAGCTTAACGTTTAATTACTAGAGTAAGGTTGTGTTTCACAAACATCTTTATATTTAAATTGCGTGTGTTCAAACATTGATTCCCACGTCGTGAATTTCAAATTTATTTAGACTTATGAAGCAGTGATGTTCACAATATTCTTCATGCACAATTGGATTTTGCGGCGATTCTGGTATAAAATGTACTGTACCTTTTGAAACCATCAGCGTTATATTAGTTGGTAATCGAATTTTTGAGTTCTCGGGTTTAAATCTCGATATCTTTAGATGACTGTTGTGATATTTTTATGTGTGGTCCCCCAGGACATCCACTACATTAAAATAGGCCACAGAAACATCCTTCCATATTGTTTTAATTCATCATTCCTAAGTCTTACCATTTGTTGAAATTGAAAAGCGTTGTTAAATAATGCAATAGGAATAAATTTAATCCATTGGTAGATGGACATTATTGGAGAACATGAGGATTACAAATTCGTTTACACTTGTGACTTGTATTGTACTTTGTAGCAATGTCGCAGTGGAATTTGTTTTTTCCCTAGGTCGTCAGTCTCAGTTTAGATGTTTACGAACTTTGCTTTATTACTTCACGTTGTCTGTAATTGCTTTCGCATCTTGAAGATATTCTAAACGTAGCCGACTTTTTTGTATCTACTGCACTAAAGATCAGATAAGTTGGCGGTTGTTCAAACTTTAATATGAAGTAACAGGCATGTTACTAACTGTTCTTTGCACCGAGCCAGACAAAAGTACGAAACTACGACGTTGCAATAATTTCTGCGCAGGTTTGCGTTGTTCAGCTTGGCAACACTGTGCATGAAGCCCACCATTCTTCGCCTGTACCTTGAAAATATTAAACATATTAAGACCTTCAGTATCGAGCTCGTCTGTGTAAAATCTAATGGTAGTTTCTATGTATCCAGTGTTTAAATACAATAAAAAATAAACTAGCAAGAGCCTGAAATATTTATTTAAATAAAAATATATGAGTTGTTAAAGCTGTGACATAACGTGTGTAGCAGCCTTCATGTTTGAATTTTAAAATAATTTATTTTTGGCTGTCGTTGTCACTTAATGAGACCAGACCAGTCACAGTCAGTCACGCTATGCTTTTGTCACAGTGAATAATTTGATAACAGCAACGGAAATACGTGATACAGGAAGGATATCTGACGGCTGCCCTGGGCAACGAACGGTCCTTCCGCTCTCTGCGACGACCGCGTTAGTTTCCGCCGTTGCTAGCTGGAACCAGCGGCGACAGTGAGAAAGATGTCTCAGGAACGTAGTGGGGTGGATTATTTATTTACTTACCTGCGTTACGGAGAGATGCTGAGATGTTCCCCATTCGCTTGGATACATCCCGTACGTCTTCCAAACGGTGGCTAATGGCGACTATTCAAGCCGGGCTGCAATTTAATCCAACTTTTTTTTGTACAAGACGTTAACATATTGGCTTTCCGCCTGTTAACACGCCAATTATTGTGACTTTATTGAAACCATTATAGAAACTTTCTTCTGAATTTCCGCTGGCTCTTTGTAGTGGAGTTACGAAATAGAATAGCAGTCTGAGATTCGCGTTGTTTGCCAAGCGTCGCATTCAACACAGCTAAGAAGTGGACCCTGTTCGCCCGGTGTTGAAGTCAGTAAGGATTTTTATGTGCCCAACTTCAAAATGTGCTTCTTTTTTCTGAAAAATAAATTTAGTCCCGATACGTTTTGACCACACCTCGTGTGTATTCTCGGCCGTGATTGGAAGTAGGATCGTCCATACGACGATTATGCAAGACGGCACAATAATGTCTTATAGACCGGACTAATTTGCAATTGAATAACTCTACAACGTTCGACGTGGATAGGATTTAATTCTGTCGACTTCTGCATGAAACCAGAATAATGGTCTAACAAGCAGTTTGATGTAGAACTCGTGTTACCTAATTGCCGCGGAACTTGTCATGATTGTATAACAAGTATGGAGTGGTTTGTCATACGAGTTTCAGCTGATAATTATTCTCTTTTGCAACTAAACGCAGATCAGTGCTTGGGTGGTCGTACTTCTGCGCATAATTACCGGATGTATTAGAGATTGAATAGGATGTTAATGTAATGCATAGCCATTAGTAATTTTTAAATAAAACAAACTAAATTCTAAAGTGGAAATGGACCGTGTGAACGAACTAGTTTTTCTTTTTGTACATGACGCGAAGGAATGGTCAATTAAATGCCTGCACCTTAACTAATGCTTTAACCAACAGCCAAACTGGAACTAATAACCAAGCGAAGTGTAAGATTTGTATGAACGATATTTTGTGTTTTTCGAGCTGATGATTGGATTGTTGTTTGCCATTCAGTGCGCAGACGTCGAATCTCGATGACTCGGATTTGGTTCTGTTTAAATATGCATATTTATATCATAATAAAACAGAATTTGAATAATGCATGTATGAAGCATCGTCTGATTACACCCGAAACACTGTGGCAAGCAAATTCATGCCATGAGTACTGGTATATTTCATCGGATGATGCGGTTAATATTTTTACCAGATACTGGGGTTCGTATCCCGTGTGTAAAGCATATAGAATGCTTGGCGCGTTCTTTTCACGCCCCTTATACGCCTTCGTGGTGCGATAATTAAGACTGGATGGATATAGCTGTATCGGCTGCTGACGTGGCAGTGAACAGTGAAGATGATGGAACAGAAGAGACAGTGAAATTGATAAACTGCTTTAAGGCTGCAAAGCGCAGGACATCTACAGGGAACAGGGCTGTTTTTGGTGCCCATATACCGGATGAAGTAACTAAATAAATCCATGGTGCAGTGTATTCCTGGAAAAGATGGTAGTCAAAACGTTTCTTGCTTTTATGTGACCTGTGTCCGCGTTTGGATCGCATGCTGAGTCTCTTGAATCTAGACCACAGTTGTTACCTTTTGTCTCTCAAATCGATGTTAGAGTCTGTCGGATGATAGGAGAAAAAATTGCAGATTTATAACACACTCAGGATATTATAAAATAGTGGTAATTATAAGTTAGAGGCTGAAATGTAAACAATGTCTCTCCGGAGTTATGAAAAGGAATAATTTTCTTTACAGGCCAGCTGGAATTTGTCTTGGTCTGCTTGTTTCGATGAATGGAAATCAATTGTTAACTTGACAGGTTTCGTTACGTAATATTTATTTTTGTTAAGTGTTAGGAGAATGATAAGATGTGAAACTGTGAATTCTTCAAGAAAGATACGGTAACACGTAGTCATGTGATTGGTTGGTTAGTCAATTTTTATGTGATGATAAAGCTACATAATATTATCATTTTATATAGTTGAAACGTATCGTCTGTTACAAAGTGACTCTTTATTTCTATAAACGCTCATGAACGTTGTTAATTATGATCTTCACATCCTTTTCAGACTCAACAGCTGTTGAAGTTCTCTCTTCTAGGGTTCAACGCACGTTTGAGGTTTCTCATTCCATTTGTCGTAACATATAGAGGGCCAATTGCATCCGGCTACTCTTTTTACGTATTTCAAAGGTTCGTAACTTGTAACACGCGTACCTCTGGATCTACGTAGTTTTAGGAAACGTGTTAATTCTAATCTGCAGTGGAGAAAAGTTTTGGAGGTTCTAAAAATTTAAGAAATATTCGATTTTGATTTGAAAACTGCTAAAATATTTGAACTCAAAAAGTTGTGGAACAAATAGAGAATGGAAGATACTGCGAATATTTTAAGAGTAACTTCCACTGTTTATATGTGTCACGTAGATATATTTTAGGTCACGATCGACTGGATATGTAACTCGTATGGGAGAAACCTCTTTACAGCTACTTTAGAGACAGGGAGATGGACTGGAGGATAATATTAAGTAAGATCTTAGGAAAATAGATTGCGATGTGGAATTGAGTGGAATGTTACAGCTGTATGGTGCAATTGGCACGGAGCTGTTCGTTACTTAGGATCCTAAACATTATAGATTTCACATTTTATTCTTATTTGACTCGGCTCTCACACAACTGTTCACGAGTCATGTTCGCCATCAGAGGAAGAGGTCGCGCGTCAGACGCAAACAAAACAAATTATAATTGTTGTTTGAAAATAGCCAACGCTCTTTTTTCAAAAGTAGACGAAATAACGGTTTTGAAACGTAGCAGTAACAAGTCTTGCCAGAATTTTAGTTTTCTTCAAATTTAATCAGGAATACCGTATCGATATCTTAGTGTTGCTTCTAGATATTTCAGTTTTGAAACATTGTGGAATTATTTGTTAACGTATAGTTACATTTTACTGCTGATTTTGATGTTGTGTTATGACCATATATTTTTTCCCGTCTGCAGCTGCTTATAAGATCGCCTTCTTTATTGGACTGTAAGAAAATTTCTTTTGATACCATCATCGTAATAACGAGATATAATATTTTGGCCATTCTGTTGTAGGGCTTTCAGGTCTTCTTTCGGACCTTTGTGATGGCGTATTTTGGAGAAAACTTAAAAACCAGTACAGGTAAAGCGTATCCGTGTTTCAGTCGACTAATAAATACTTACATACACGTACTCTAGTACCGAATAGAACACCTTTCATGCATATGAACTCTACAGAGCCATAATTTATTTATCGTTGTTTCTCTTAATAAGGCCTGTTTATCTTGTCGAAATATGTTCTAGTTAGAAGCTGAAGATCAGTAAGTAGACTATATGTTTAAACTTATGAATATTCCTGGACATTGTCCTTTTTTCTGTTAGTTTAAAAACCGCCACAACATTTCTTAATCCCCGGACTAGATTTATCAATTTGATCCAATAGATGAGATTGTATAGTTTCCTATGATAACGGAAGTAGGGTCACACGTTGTGTTTGTTAAAAATAATAGACGAAAGAGAGTGTCAAATATATGGATCAGTTTATTCGCAATCATTTGCCAGAAGCCTTTAAATTAATTTATGTTTTTGAACTTACGTAACGAGTTTTGTCCGATGAGCCGTTTGTGACAAAGTTTTCGAATTTGGAGTTGGATTTCTTTCTTTTTATATATCGGACTGATTGAAACCAATCATAATTATTTTTTTGTTTAGACACACACACACCAAAATCAATCTGTGGTTACAGAGATGGAACTGACAGACTTTACCTCATCAATATTTACCCATTTTATGCACTTCTTGACAAAGAGGACAAAAATTAGAGGATTGAATATGCTAGAAGCAAGCTTAAGGTGATGTGATGTGATGTACGTCCAGCTAGGTAGGCGGAAACCACAACCCTGCGGAAAACAAGCCGTCTGTTGGTTGACCTACAGCCCGCACACGACCAGAAAGAAACCTTCCAAGCTAAAGGTAGGCGACCGACCCCTCATTTCACTTAAAAATCAACTATTAGACGTTCTGCAGATGTTGTCGAGCGTCCCATGTGCTACCAGAACTTGGGGTAGGTTTTCACTGCTTTATGGAAACAAAAAATTAGTTGGCGCAAGCAAAACATGTTACAGGTAGCTTACCAAGAGGGACGACCTGAAAGATTGCAAGATAATAATAATACAACAACAACTGTTCTTTTGAAGAACATTCTAATAACCATCTATTAGCCTAATTATAAACGAACACACCCGCATGGATAACAGAAGTGACCGTTTAGATTCTCAAGTACACAGTTAACGTCCTCAACGAAGCTCAAAAGTTTTTCAGAAGCTGATAGTCACTCAGCTAGACAACTAATTCCGTGCACAAGACCCCACCACTAGATCCTATCTTGACCCGGCTGAATTCACTTTACCCACAAACGCCTTGTTTCTTTAGGATTCTGTTTAGTATTATCCTCATTTCTAAATCTCGTGCCCATTTTTCATTGCTTATGTTTCTTCCCTAAAGAATCCATCCAAGTCTGAGCCTGAAAAATATTTCATAAGACTCTAGTTTTGGTGTTGGTCGCGTATTAGCCGTATCTTTAGGCTGGCATATACAGTGTGTCCGTAAAATAATGGTGGGATAACAAACAGTCATAGTTTTGGAACAAAGCAGATAGAGACATAAAATAAACGTCAAAATAAAGAGAAACTCTCCAAGAATCTTACCTGTTCAGTAGATTTCGATACGCGCTTCTTTAGTTGCCCTGCAGACATCAAGACGATATTCAAGCTCTTGCCATACACGACCGAGAATTTTTGGACAAGTTTATGTTCAGTGATGAGGCTACGTTTCATGTTTCGGGACGAGTCCATCGGCATAATGTTAGAATATGGGGTAATGAACCTCCATATGTCATTATGGAACATCAACGTGATAGCCCGAAAGTTAATGTGTGGTGCGCAATTGGACGAGACAGAGTTATTGGCCCCTTCTTTTTTGCTGAACAAACTGTGACGGGGAAGAACTTCCTGGGTATGTTAGAAGGGTATGCAGTGCCTCAAATACCGGAGAATTTCATTCTCCAGTTGGATGGAGAACCTCCACATTTTGCCACATTCGTGCGGGATTACCTAAACCAAACATTTCCTCAGCGATGGGTCGGACGAGGAGGGTGGATAGCCTGGCCTCCACGCTTTCCAGATCTTACCCCTATGGATTTTTATTTGTGGGGTTATGTGAAGCAACAAGTGTTCTCTGTCCAAATAACAAATTTGGACCATTTGAAAGAACGGATCTCTGAAGCTGTTTCATCTATCACACCGGATGTTCTCGGTCGTGTATGGCAAGAGCTTGAATATCGTCTTGATGTTTGCAGGCCCCACCATTATTTTACGTACACACTGTATAATGGCGATTTTCCTTTTCTTAAAACCATATAGAAATTATAAATGTTGGACACTTGAAAAATTTTGCATGTTTCAGAAACGATTGTAATTGTTGACTTACAAGCGTAAAATTTATGTAATTAAGTAATTCACTTAACGTAATAAAATATTTATTTGGAACAGACACTCACGCAAAATTTCAGTTGCAGAAACAAAAATTAAACCGATTCCCAAATAAGAAACATGCATAAATTTGATGACAGTCTTTAAAATTTCATTATATTATAGTACCAAATTTTACCTGTATACAGACATTATATACACAAGGAGCTGTAAGTAGAATGAGTGCTGCTAGTAAAATACATTTTAATTCAATGCTTGATTTCAAAATGACAGCGAAAGAACAGCTGTATCCATACAATCTCCTGCACAACTGAAGCGTTTGATTTAGGGTGTGGAGAGACCAGCTTGAGGCTACTCTGTGCTGAACATACCATTCGATCCTTCACACTCTGTCATTATCTTTCGCAAATGTAATATGTCCACCGGTCTTAAAGGAACATGCGTTAATCTAAGTAACAACTTTGTCGTCTTCAGGGCTGTAGCGACGTGTCGTCTGGTAGAAGTTTACCAGCGTTTCAGAGGTCCTTGCTGCCTCCATGATCAGGGCAGTAACAGTGTTTCGGTTCACTTAATTTATATTAGCTTACTCTTCAAATTTATGTATGATTGTCACAGCATAAGCTTATGAAGATCAAGCTAACCGTTTTTGTGATGATAAACCATGTTTTTTCCATTTATAGGTTTGGCCTGTCAACAAGTACGCGACAGGAAACATTTTCCGTGTCTGTGTTAGTCATCAAATACATTAAAACAAGCTGTTATGTGTTTAAGGATCGACCTTAACGTATTAGGTCTCTAGAAACATTTTAGTGTGTTCACCTTTGTTAAAAGGCGGTGTTGTGTTTTATAACGAAAAATTGGTTGTGCAGTTCTTGTAGATATGTGTTTCATTTGTTTCATTGTATGCATTTAAAATATCTGATGACGTCATGTGGTATGGCCGGCCACCTGCTCGTCAATCTAGTGTGAGGCAGCGGCCAGTACTGCCCTCTTTCCAGCAGATGGCACGCACTGACCAGAACCATCAAGCCCCTATACTCTGGCATATCTTACATTGGCGCATCGTTTATAATGACGGTGACTGAAGTTCGAGGCAATACAGTACTTATCGACAATTTGATGCTCGGGGGATCCTCTATTTCTCTTCTCTTCTTTCAAGATTTTATGAATACACAAATCAAAGTGGTAGACCGTCAGTTTCCGACAGGCTGGATAGCTTACAGAATAATACCATTTGTTTTGCATAACACTGAGTTGCAATATACGCACAGCACAATTTTTCAAATTGTTTTGTGTGGATCTGAAGCATTGTCCCTCGTTCTGAAGGAAGAATACGATGAATATGTTCAAGATAAAATTAATTTAAGCATGATAAACGAATCCAGACGCAGAAATTTTTGGGAAACATCTTAAATTAAGAAAATGTACAATGTGACCATCATTTTGTTGAACAACTTCTTGGATACGTGGACCAGTGTTTGTAATCACATGTCTTCGGAGGTATCCCTGCGCAAGCGGACAATCATGGCTCTCGGGCCCATGAGATTAGTTGTTTTCTTTGGCTTGTTCACCGTCCAGTCCAAATGAACGTAAGCTTTACCCTTAAACCTGGTTTTGAATACTACAGCATTTTCTATCTCTGCCAGTGTTGTGAATTTAAGTATTCTTTACGTATTTCGTTGTGAAAGTTTATGCAACACTGGCGTTTTGTACAGAAACGTCTACGGACCATGTTAAGTATTCGCTGGACTAATCGTCGAAATGTCCATAGTTAATCAACTGATTTTCTGGATTACGCTTCGTTGCATGCCTGGAGCGTTCTCTGGAACGTCCACTGGAGGACGGTTCCGTTTCCTTTACACGGCCTTCATGCGACAAACGAAGTATGGTCAGCCATTTTCCTGCTAATGGACGTATATAAGCGCTAGGTTATAGTGTACTACAAGTCAAGTGTGAAGTCTCACAAAAAAAGAAAGAAAGAAACGGTTTGTTTTTAATCAAGCTACAGATTGTTAACTTTCGTGCGTCACTCTGTATTACGGACTTAGGTTCTGAGGATGGGATTAAAGTGGCCTAAAATCGTGTCCTGTGGTACACCCCTGAATCTCGTTTAGTTTCGCCGTTTCTTCAACTTTCGCTTTCGTTTTGTGTACGTTTCTGAAAGTAATCTAGAATTTTATTATAGGTCCTATGAGTTTTTGAAAACCCGTTCTGTGTTGAATGCATCAACTTTAAAATTGGAGATACTGGAAACTTAAAGCTCTTTTGCGTGCCTGGTGACTGGTCAGGAAAGCATTTCGTGCTTTTATATTGTAATTGAGAACATCGTTCAGTACTGAACAATTTTCGTCAAGAATGGTTGCTGCAATGTGATACGAAACTCTGCTATTGAACGGATGTGTACTAATTAGATGTTCAAAATAGTGATGAATTTCGTAGTTAAATTATACATCACCACAGGGCGAAAGTGCATCGTTACCCATATGGCTGGTACTACCGGATAGCGGTTGATACTTTCCGTTTGCGACAGGACTAATAAGTATCCAATGAGACGTTATTCCTTGGGACGCATGATCCTTGGTAAAGGTGGTAGTTAGCTCATGTTAAAGGGGGCCTTCAGACTCAGATGTTCTTCTTCTGGCTTTATTCTTGTTGGAGTAGTAGTTGTTATTATAACCTTTGCTTGTAGCGTATGTTTTATAGGGAAGTCAGTTGGGTACATAACATATAGCAGACCTTACATCATGTTTAACTATTACTTACGAAAAATCTTAACATAAGAGATAGTTACGCAAGACAGAATTCCTCCAAAACTGTAATTTATAGATGCTGGCGGGAGGTAAATTTCTGTGGTGTACTGTGAACGGCCAGAGACACAAGATATTGTAAAGAATGTTGAACAGTTTGGAGCAAATTTATTTGTCTTTTTTCCAAAATGTTTGCGGTTAATAAAATTCATATCCTTTGGAACAGTGACTGACATTCTTGGACAGTATGTGTCTGGTAAGCCGCTTGGTAATTTAACGTGGTAATTTTCAGTAATCGGTGTTTTCATATAGCTAACACTTTGGTAGCAAAACCTGTAAAATTTATCACAGCCAACTCCAAAGCCTGCAATTGTAAGCAGTCCTAAGACAGGTCCACGTACAAGAAACTCTGTTATAACGTACTGAATCAGAATTGATTCACATTGAACTCAGAAGGAATATAGGCGAGAAAACGTAGCGAATTTGGCCGTGTCACTGTACAAAGAGGGTGGTTTATGATATAATGTGAAGAACCTCAACACTGCAATTGGTAAAAGGTCCTTGTGGTAGGTAAATATGTATTGGGATTTGTTCTTTGAATTTCTGAAAAGCTAAAATCTCCTGCGTTGTTCGCCATCACATATTCCCTGTTAAATATTAAACGGGAATTATGTGGGCAGTAATATATTTTAAAACCGCATGCCCATGGATGCTCGTCATGTTCTTGTACCTGAATTGAATAACTGAAGTCGAAATAAAGACTTTGATTAAAAATAATTATATTTCGGAAAGTGAGAAGAGCTGAATTTGGGAATTTATATACTACATAACAAGTGAATCCTAGCATCCAAAGATTAATAAACATTGGTATAAGTGTACAAATGCTTACTCTTATCAGAGTATATTTAATGCGGAATTGGTCTCTATATATCCCAGGAGAGAATTTTCTTTTCTATCACTGGCCCTTCAACGCCCTTTCATTATTCAGGTTTGGTAGTTAGAACAAACTGACTGTAGCAGAAACGTACATAAACAGATGATCTAATTGCTCATGCATTTCGACAATTAAACTGACTACTACTCTATTGGACATTGTCTATAATACGCAGTGTATTAGTGATATGTTCTACGTTTCGGTTGTTGAATCTGCTCCCGTCTTCAGGTGATTTGTTATCATTATACTGATATACGTGTAATGTTCCTAGTTTTATATCAGTAGCGACCGTTGGGGTTTGATGGATAGTGAATGATGAGCGACACACTGACCAGTAGTGTTAGCACTAATTTGAAACTAACACTTAATAATATCAGTATAATGACAACGAGTTACCTGAAGACGGGGGGTGCAGACAACATACGAAACGTCTCGCGTGTCAGACGTACCTCAGAAATAGCGGCGTGTCCAACATAATTGTGGCATGATAAATCAATCAATCGTTGTACTGTCTTCAACACAAAGCATGAACTCCGATTCTCCCAGCACCACGAAGCCATGAACGCACGTCTGTCCATCACGAGGAATTACTTTTTCTGCTTACTACCTCCATCATCAAGGAGCTAATTTCTACGGCCTTGTCGATGAAAACCTGAAATCACACCACGTATTTAATTGGGTGGTTATGTATACATTCGCAACTACCAGGCTTAGATGGATTTCGATGAAATTCTTATACTTTATTCTAAGCCAGATTAATCCATTCAGTACTTTCACGCCCTACTCCTTTTCAGACTTGTTTTAATGTTACACTCCGGCCTAAATTTATTTCTTCCTTTGAGTTTTCACACAAAATATGCGTATACGTTTCTCATTTTTCTTGGTATCCTGCTGTTCTGCTAATTTGTCTTGGTTCCTGTCCCCGGAACGGATTTAAGTCAAGTGTACGAATAATATAGCTGCTCGTTATTTGAATTTGTCTTTCTGTTTCGTTAATAGGATGTGTGTAGGCTGTTTTCAGCTGGCTCAGTATGAAGTCTGTTAGCGGGCTTCTGTGAACACGTAATAAACCAACGTGATCCATAAAAAGACGGACATTTTCTTGCTAACGTGTATCAACTACTCAAGACAGCTTCTGTTCCGTATAATTAAAATAGTAATTTATCGTAGTTCATACCTTTGCTGCGTGGTGACAACCTTGATGATAGATTTGCAGAAGACTAACAACATATTGTCACAAATGTGGTCTTTGTTTTTTGTTTTTGTTTTTTTGTTTATTGCCAAAGTATAGAGTTTATGGCGAGGTGAGGAAATCGCCCGAGCATTTTCACGCACTTCTTGTTTCGACTATATTAACCTCACGGAATTTGAAGCAGCGGAAAATTGTGAACGCCGGTCTCTTCTTTTCGCAATCCCCGAAACACGCTTCAGCGGGTCTTCTCATTGGTCTAAAGCACGTTGTTTCAAAAGGAATCGTGTAGACATTCAGCTTTGACCGAGTGCCACGACTACCAAGACATCTTATTCAGCACGTCGTGCCCATAACCATATGAATGCTTGTCTCAACATTCTTCGTCTCTTATGTTCTCACATACTTTCTTTTGAATGGAAGAAAAGTGGTTAATCCCCTTATAGAAGCTTTAGATATGATTTAAGATCTTGTTAGTGATTTTATTTTAAACTTGATGTTAAACCCACCGGTTCCTTGCGGGAAGCCGCTCCGTTTGTATGGGCGATTAGACTGTTCGGGATATGCAGTTCCCGCGTCGGAAATGAGAAAGGCTCCCTTTTGATCCAGTCGCTTTCTTTAGATTATTCTGCCTGATGTCTATTTAATATCTACTTGGTACTGATTTGTGGCCAGAACAGGGGAACAAATCAGTGAAGTTATTTGTGTCATCAAATTTCTGTGTCCTTTCGCTTCACACGTATTATGTTGTCAATTGTACATCAGTTGTAAAAAATTCTTCTATCTCTCCAACTTTCGTCCTGTCGTCCTGCTGTTGCTAGAAGAATAAACGATGTTTTTTTATGTTGCATACAGCAATCTGTGTCCATAGCTCTTTTGAAGATTTCTGACCCTTTAATGCATATGGCGATCACGACTGTAGATTATAGAAAGCATACTCTGAGTGATGTCAGATATATTTGTTTTAAAGATATTAATATCTTGATAGTTATGAATAATTTACTGTTTTCTGCAGTTAACAAATCTTCAGGTGCCATTTAAGATGTTAAAGTACATATACGAGGAAGTGTCGGGGAATATTATTTTTGGTAATACAGTACTTTACTACAATCTGTTCTTTGTATCAATGCTAGATTTGTATATACGAAAAACATTGTTTCTTCGTATGTTACGAGTTTCTAATAGACTGCACTAAATTCCAGCAGACTTGAACAAGTTGAATCATGACTAAAGCATTTGACCCTTAAGTATAATAATGATCTACTCACTGAACAAATCTTCGGGCTGGCTTCTTCCCCTCCTCCACTTACATTTGTGACTTTTTGAACTGAATAGAGATGATGGCGGATGGATGTATTGAACATGGGCCACACCCTGCATTTGGTCCATGTAGTCCGTCGTTCTGTTGGAGTTGATGCCAAGGATCAGTGACATCGATTCTTTCATTGAGGGAACAGGGGAGCACTCCGTGGGTGGAGAACATGACTCGACCCTCACAGTTTCTGCCCTGCCCCTTGTTTTCGTTCAGCTTGCATTCGCCCTGTCTTGGTCTTGTCTTTCCATATACATGTGTCACGATCAGTTCTTGTTGGTAACTTTTACTTGCATTATTTTGATGTTTCCACGAGAGGTTGTGGGCAACGGAGTAACACATTTGCAGCACGACAGGGAGATTCTTCAAAGGCTTTGTGAACTAAACGAACTGTTGCATGTGCATGCTATATGCGTGTGTTTACGTAAGGCATGAATGTACATGTATGTGTGTGCAAGCGAGGTAGCGTAAGTACGTATAGATAACTGTACAGTTCAGTTTCTCAGACATGGCCGCTGTAAACACGATGCGCAGTAAATTTTTGAGTTCAGTGAAATATGTATGGAATTAATGGGGCGGTTGGTTAGTTCAGTTGCAAAGTAACGACGCAATTATCCCACTGCACTTAGAATTTCAACTCCTACTACTCTTCCCGTAATTTCGCCACCACGCGCTGTTCAGCGGCCACGTATGAAAAATCGGACTGTATGTGTGCATCAAAGTTTAGTTTCAGCGCCAAGTTATTCGTTATTCTACTCAAACAAAACGTTTCATGTAAAACGTTCTTTTAAGTACATAATACTGAATGTAACTGGAAGACTCTTGTGTGCATGGTAATAAAACTTCGTGTTCCATAAAAAATGGCGGAGCTTAGCAACCATCGCGAAAACGGCATAATATGGACTACCTTCAAAGCCTCGTGTATCACACTGTTTCTGTATCATAGTATTTCTGAAGGAATCGGGCCCAGGGAGCTTGTTTACGGTGTTAGGATTCATCTGTTTCAGGTTGTGGTCCCCCTTGGGGATCTTGTGAACACGGCGATGAACTTTCGGCATCTGTAAGAGATGAAAAATTTCTTGACGAGCAAAGCGGCTACTGGGTTCTCAAAATGGAATCAATTCTGTGAAGTAAGAATTATTTGCGCAGTGTAAATATTCAAATTGACTCTTGCTTGAGCTTCGTGTTAAAGTTTGTCACTTTGCAGAAATTGGAATGTTTATACAAACAAAAATGCTACTCAAAATAAACTCATCCTTGAATATGGCTATTTTAATGGTTGTTACGCCGAGGGCGATATTGCTGACGACACCAACAGCAAGCGCCTCTGAAACGTCGGCAAACTTCTACCAGACTACACTACCAAACAACACGTCGCCGTGAGAACCTCAGATCTCTCTAAGGTCATTCTTATTTATGATGTAGTCTGTAGATTTTATGAACTTCGTTGTCTCTTGTTATTCAAATGGAAGCGGTTAGGTAAGATGCGATGTGATTAGTTATTCAAAGAACGTGCCGTCCGCAAAATTTTAACTATAACTAGTCTACTTGCTCGGTTTATGTCGTCTGTTATTTTGTTGGAAACCGTATTTCCTGGAATTTACTTGATAAAAGGAAACTACTGTAACAGATGGATTGGAAGTATGGTTTATACAAAAACCGACTTTTGACAAAACCGGTTTTCGAATCCCAGTATTTCCAAAAAAAAACATGTTTTCGAATTTTTACAAAAAACAAAACAAAAACAAAATATAATTAAAACAATAAAAAATATTTATACTTATTTTAAAAATTTTCAGTTTACTTAATATTTATGGAACTACAAAAATAGAACAAAATAAAATATACTACATACAAAACCAAATAAAAAAATTAAAATAACTAAAATCCGTACAAAATATAAATTTTTTATTTAATTTAGTATTTTTCTTCAGGAAATATGATTTCAAAAAACATAAAATATCCACTGAACGATTACTTAATCTTGTTCTTATTCTAGATACAAAATTGCCTGAAATAGAAAATACTCTCTCACTGGCTACTAAACTTGGTTTTATCGTTTTCAGGGCATCAAATAATAAATCTAAATTCTTTGTTCTTTTATTGGTTGCCTGAAATACTGAAAATTCGGCCTTCAATGTCTTCGGAATTTATATTATTTCTTCAGGTTCCTCAAGAAACCTATGAATTGATTTTTCCATGGTTTCTTTTAGAGCATTGCCCTGATTAATAGTTTCTCCGTCTCCGATATATTCATCATCGGAATATGTTTCCATACAAGAATTTGGATATATTCTAGACAATATTTTTCCGGATAACTTAATAATATCGAGTTTTGAAGCTATAGGAATTACACTAGATTTCTTTGTTGAAATGTTTTGTGGATTTTGCAAATATAGCAAAAGGGTTACCAATCAAACTTGTCTTCTTTCTTGAATTGGTACTTCTAAAGCATTTAATAATTTGGAACTAATTTCAGCCTGACTCATGAAGATTAGTTTTACTACAATATGCTTGTGCCCGAGGCAATTTCAAGGCAAAATGTTAACGTTTTTAATTGATTAATTATTTTGACATATTAATTCTAGTATCTAAAACCGGTTTTTTAAATTTTAAAAACCGATTTTCGAATTTTACAAATTTATCCAAAAAACCGGTTTTTAAAAACCGACAAACCCTAATTGGAAGTAAACCCAACGTTGATAGAATATCTGCAGAATACATTAATGTTCTAATGGAAAAGGACGGAGGTAAACGAGAACTTCGTATTCGTTCAGCTCAATAACTGAATAGTTATGTGTGTTAGACTTATTCGTGATTTTGATCGTAGATACGCGGGATATGTCAAGTGCAATTCAGGACGTCCCAAAAAGATGTAAACACAACAGCAATTTTGGTGGTCGCTTGGCAGTCAGCTGCTTCCCGCTGTCAACTGTGCCACGAAGCTAACGGTTGTCATTTTTAACACCTACACTAGATTCCTAAAATCACGGAATGTCAGTGTTGACGTATGTAATTAATGCCTTTGTTTCATTAGTGGAATATGTGTACATCTTTTTCGGACTGTGTCTTTATTTAGAATTAAGGCTTGGTGCTAAACAGAAACCTACTTCAGATGAAGTAAAATGTAAAAATCCCTTGGATTCAGTAACAAGTAGTTTGTGTGTATTTTTATTTTCATCAGTAGTGATATAATTTTTTGGCTTATTCACGTGTTCTCTTGCTGGAACCGAGGGGTAGTGTAATCAGCCGTTGCAGAAGCAAGTCCACTTTTAGTCTGTCAGTTTTGTTTCGCTCTGAGTGTCATTTTTCTCCCATCAAACCATGTCCACTCGACAGTTTTCAGAACCGGTTTATAATATGCCAGAGGGTCTCACTGACGTGACTTACACGTTACAAATGCGAAAGGCCAAGGTTATATAGTTTATAAACATGGCGAGAAACAAGCTTGTATTCGAGAGGTACCTGGTTCAAGTATTGGTCGAATTACCTCCTATCATGACTCGGATTTTTCGTGGTTTTCTTCGGTCTATTCTGTCGGATACGGGTAAGGGGGTGGGCGTGAGGATTTTAGAAGATTAGAATAGTGTGGTGGATCTAAGACACTAAGAATGTCTGCTGTCTAAGGCAAGAACATAAGTAGGTTCTTTGAGAACAGTACTGTACTGAGAATAATATTTGGAACTGGGAGAGACGTTGCAGCGAAAAGGTGGGGGAAATTGTATGGGAGAAGGTGTGTAATTTTTACTAGTCGACAGATATTAAATCAGATGAAGGAATATCGGATAAACACACGTGGCTCGTGAATGACAGATGACAATCGCGTAAAAAGGAACACACCATGTTGTTTGTAACCTTGTGGGATTTTTAAACTTAAAGATGAATGAAAATGTCCACTAAGCGTTGATTTATTAGTCATTTATTTAATTTACTGAACTGTGTAATTGTAAACAGTACGGCTGAGATTTGATTATTTCCTGAAAGAGTTTAAGGCAACTGCTTCGTTTAGCGAGAACGTAATAAAGGTAATTATGCTATGGTTCGTGGGATGAAGGGGAAAGTATTGTCTAGGGATTTTGTTGTTGTTTTACAGAAATTTAAAAAGGAATTGATCTTGTTGCGTGAGCTGTGCTATGCTATGCGAATTATTCAAATCCAACAACGACGAATGTGATGGATGCGAAATTCACCATTGTCACGATGAAGTGTCTGTCCATGCGATTTTCGTAACTAAAATTGTTGTGTCGAACAGTACGTATCGGAAAGGAAGTAGTTTACTCGCATTTGAACAGTTCGATGAATCCATTTTGAGAGAAGGCGTCTTGTGACACGAATAACCCTTCTCATTACCGCAATGAATTCAAGTGGGTTAGTTACCGTAAGAAACATAAGAAAATTGCATCATACACCATACACGAATTTCTTGCGGTATGTGAAGATCAGCGAAAGAAGAAAATAAAATGACTGCTGCCTTGCATTCATCGCGCGTGCTTTGGCGACGTACGCAACTCCATATATCACCCCCCACCACCACCGGTTTGTCTGTCATCTTGATAGTCAAAGAGATGCCGCCACCGCCTCGTTTCATGTAGCCAAGGCTTCGTCTCTTTGCTTGATCGCGCCTTAAAAATTGTTCTGAACCGCCTGCTTCTTCATTGTACAATATTTCTGCAGGTGCATTGGTGACTTTTGATGTATAAAATTCTGAAGAAAAAAAAAATTGTATGCGTTGTGGCATTTGGAACTGGGTTTTATTAGGCTTATTATGTATCGGCCAGGTTTGCTCACTTATCATATCAGTTCCTCGGGATGGGGACAAGCACTAAGCATATAATGTATGTTTCTTGAAAATCTTGTAGTTACTCACCTTTCCAACAATTTACCTCCCAGCGTTAGTTATTGTGTCTACAGAAGTAGGAGACGTTTTTTGAAGTGCTGTTAGACGCGGTTAAGTTGTTATAAGTTTATTGTTTGATTGGATGGTTGTTGTGTTACATAGCCTGTTGAAGGCAGTTACAACGGTCAAAGGCCAGTGGTCATCCAAGTAACAGCGCTGATGCCTGTGTTGAATGTCGATACCACCACAGACAGTTCGCACTGTTGACTTTTTGCGCTTTAAAAATTGATTTGAAGTGAACTTAGGATTTACCCTTCGTGCATTTTAATGACGTATAAGGAGTTATTGTAATTGGCTTGGAACATTCACTTTTGAGGCACTGTTTATAAACAGTGCTGAAGTGCGTAGTAGGTTCTTTGTCTTAGTTTGTCTGTCTATTCTCAGAAGACTGATTGGCCAAAAGTTATCTTGACTGTGTTTTATGCAACTCGTCTTTCGTAATATTTATCTTCCAGATATTGCATTATCCCAAATTGATAACTATACAGTTGAAGCGTATTTTCGCCCATTTCATTATACATACAAACATACACATTTCTAACGAACTGTGAGCTTAAGTAAGGTGAATGATTTTGTTACGCATGGTATAGGAGTCACCCGTTTCTGACACTGATTATAACGGTACAAGACATATTTAAGATAGAAAGCAACATAAGTCACTTTTGTGATTTATATATTTCACGCCTGTCCATGTTCATTGTGAAATCTTCTTGGTACAGCAACGTGTCAAAACGTTAAAAAATACTGACGTTTGGGCAGGAGACAGCCTGAGGATGTCTGTATTCTGGGTTGTAGTGCCGTGCAGTCTGGTAGACGTTTACAAATGTTTCAGAGGTACTTGCGGCCTCCATCATCAGGACGTGGTATACCTATGAAAAGCTGGTAAACGTATACCAGACTGCACGGCGTTAATATCCAGAAGACAGCCATATTCATGTTCGTCGCTTTGAGAACCTGTAATCTCACCATTGTGGACTTAGTTTCACGAAAACTGGCTACACCGAGTTGGTAGGACTGACCATATGCAAGTTTCAGGCTGTGTTGTGCAGCTATGGGCGTTGACTCAATTGGCGGCTGTGGTGGACAGTACTGGATTTAAAGCTGCTGGAACAGTACGTTTGACCTCTCTGCCCTGTGAAAAAAGTTGTAGGTTAACTGTTTTGTGTCAGACAATATAATCATAACATTTAATATATAGAGTTACAAATAAAATTAAACCCATATTATCTTTAATCATTTAATTTTGTAATTAAAACTTTTGTTGTAGTAGGCGTTAATAATTTTAGGGGGACCATTTACACAAAATCGATGCACTTTTAATCATTGACTTGTAACTTCAGGAATTTTTCTACAAATGCTGTCTTGCTACCTTTAAATGTTCCAAATGTTTAACGATTATTATTATAACTTTGTCAGCATTTGATAAAGCATAATTAAATCGATGAGGTTGCAGGTTCTCACAGCAACTAATAAAAAGATGACTGTCTTCTGTGATGTGTAGTCTGGTAGAAGTTTACCGACGTTCCAGAGGTGTTTCTACCTCCACCGTCATATCCATGAGTCATAGCAACATTCGAGAAGACTGTTATCTTCATAATTAAATACTTAAACATTCGTTTATTATGACAGCAGTTTATGATTCTGGTGTGTCTGTTACGAGTATTTCTGAGTTTCCTATGCTTTACTTTGTATTTTACAAGGTTTGCTTTCTACTAAATTTCACTTGCTTTACACGCATGTCAGATCTTCGCAGTAGGAGCCCGAAGGACGTGCCTATAAAGATTTGCAAGATGCTGTTTCAAATATACCACGTCCAATTAATTCTTCATAACAGTTGCCTCAGGCAACGCTTAGTGTTCGTACTTTGTTGTTCACGTGAGTGGTAAGTCCTGAAACGACAGGTTCGATTCGCAACGCTTTATAACAAGCAATTAAACGCAATTCGCAAGCGTGCGTGTAACTTGCCTTTATGGCTGTTTATCTTAGAAGACTTGACTTACCCTTTAGAGCAATTAGTACAGAAGATAGAATGTTGCCGGGAAGAAAAAGCTCATAGTTCGAAATGAATTTGAAATCTGGAACCGATATCTGTTTTAAAGGAGCCGTCCGCTCCACTCCAACATTTTGGCGGTTCCAAGTGTTATATAGTATCCCCTCCACGCAATTATTCTATCCTCGTCTTTTAGCGCCCAGTTTTTTAACCTTTCTTCTTATACTTGTTTGTCTATCTTTCTATCTGTAGGTATGTCTGGTTTTGCTGATGGTTATTTGCCGAAACCCGCCCCCTTCGTGTTCCCGCGGCCATCGGCACCTGCTTATTGGCCAGCTCCATCGCGCAGACACTTTGCGTCACTTCGTCTTGCTATTTGACCCCGACCTCTTACCTGTTGCGCTTAACTTCAGGGCCTGGTACATAGGAATGCAGCCCGCAATGCACTTCTCGTATCTGAATCAAAGCGAACTGAGAGTGATTGGTCCATGACGTGCAATCTTATGTGTTTAAAACAGAAGTGGAAAGCTGTACTGAATTTTCGAGTGCATGTGTTTTCCAAACGTATTATTGTTCTTCTGAATATTTTATTGGCACTGATTTTAATTTATTGCAGGTTCGAACCAGTTGTTGCAGAGTTAATCACGCTGAATTGAGTCAGAAATTATTTTACTTCCATTTCGTTAAATATTTTTCATATCCGAAACTTTTTTCCACGATCGTATCTTTTCAGAGAAAGTTCATATTGTTTGATTTGAGCGTCATGTTAATAGTGGATTACATTGCACCGATATCTGTGAACCCATAATTAAATTCAAGCTAACAGTTTATAATTTATATTCCCAATATAAAATTTAATGGGAATCCGTCACGTAACTTCGGAGATTAAACATAATTCAGTCAATGTAGCCGGTCTCAGATCCAAGATTCTAACCCGGGATTTTTCGAGTAGGAACGAAGCAGAATGCTAACCACTCGACCGAGATATCTGGTGGACGTTGAGTCAGATGAACTGCGAAAGGATTATTAATGATGTGAGAGGATACGGCTTTGCCCATATTAAGCCTTATCACTGCATTCGCCTCGAGATACTGGGTAAGACCCGGAAAACGTCAGGCGTATTGGATTATCTTTTTTGGGTTTGGACTTGGATGCCTTCCGAATGCTACTGAAGACACTATTATTACTGTTCCACTCCACGTCTGTAGGTGTTATATGAGTTTCAGGCCTGTCCAGTTGGAGGGTGACGTAAACCTCTCACGTCTGTCAAATGCCGAGTTTAATGCATGGAGCTTCACCGCCATTTCCCATACACAACATAGTGTTGAAGCTGGGGATACTGGGAACGACCCGTTCTTCAAGTGCCTGAGCACTGCGGGTCCCAACTTTTCGTTGGCTTGATCTATGGACATTCGGTAGGACTCCTTGGACGAGGGATCGGCCCGTCGCAAGGCCTCTACCTGTACACAGGACAGCACAACACAGAAAAACGCGGACAAACATCCATGGCTTGAGTGGGATTCGAACCCACGGTTCCAGCGACCAAGCGGCACAAGGCCCACGCCTCAGACCGCGCGGCCACTGCGGACCCCAGTGTTGAAGCACAGAGACAATTTTACTTTTTACCATAATATGTATAAGTGTTATGAATTTGACACGCAGAAAAATATATAATGTGTAGAATTCTTAACGTAAACATATAATTACGATGTAGGCAGAATTTTAAATCTCTCTTGCAAACACACTGATGCAGGAGGCAGAATGTCAATTAGATATTCAAATAACTCGACCAATGTTCGGTAGGTGATTAGGGTGGGGTGGTTACCAGGCACGCAGTTGGACTGCCGCACTGGTAGGCCTAATGGGAGATTTTGAAGGCCACCTCGGGTTCACCCTGCGGGATGCTGGAGCAACTTATCTTATTTTGCTCTTTATCTCTGACCGTT
>NW_019059628.1:1681846-1712958 GCF_000696155.1 Zootermopsis nevadensis
TTGAAGAATTTTCCTGAAGGGTCTTAAATTTGGCCACGACTGCTTCCTTCCACTTCCTTTCAAGCTCATTATTATTTTGTCATTCTATAATTCGACGCTGAATAAAACGAAATATTCACAGCATCGTTAAAAATAGAAATGAAATAAAATAAAATTCAGGCATTTGTAACGTTTGTACTGTTTCTTTCGATAACATTGTTAGCAAGTTCAATAAGATTCAAATTTTCAGGCAGTAGAGAATGTTGTAACTCTGCCGCGCAATTTTACGAGACTACAAAGCGATGGTTGTTGAAGCGTTTCCATCCAGCCAGACGCCTAGTTTGGCTGCTATTCGCTCAAGACTGAGCTTGGGCTCTGCGGCTGATGGATTCCGTGTTCTAGAGGAGGTAAATCCCGCGTTATTGCTTCGTGCTGCTTTTATCAGTTCCCGCCACATGCAGCATTCATTTCGCCCGCAACATTCAGTTTGAACGACCACAGCCATTTCCTGGGGCCCGGCGCTCACACACACACATGGATGTTTTTGTTTCACAAAGATAACAAAGAACTCTTTTACGTCATGAAATACATTCAGTTTTCTTTGCGTACTCACTGACACGTAAACTGGATCAGGCCTCGCTACTGCTGTTTCGTAAAGCGATATCTTATTTGTGTTTTCTCTTTAGTCTTTACTTGGTGTACCAGTGATTTCGTTTCTGCTGAAAGTTTGAAACAGTTGCGTGAAATTTGCTCTCTTTGTAAGGAACTCAATCCACAAGTTCACAATAAGAGAACCATGAGTGATTTTTGTCATCTCCATGGAGCAGAGAATTCTTTCTTTTAGAATCTGATAGTCTCTTAGGTGAACAGAAAATTTCCCGCCTTTTATGAAACTCGAAGGTTTAATAATGTGTTCGCGAGAACCGACCGCTGGACCCTGTCTTCATCCAGTTAAATCCATTCCGCACTCTGACATCCATTTCTTTACGATCCATTTGTAAATTGTTTTTTCCTCTCCGAAATGGGCCGGTATGTTCTCTGACCGAAATGTTTTATACATTTCAGCTTTTCGTGCGTGCTACTAGTTCCCCCCGTTACCATTATTGATGTTATCACTCTCTTTATATTTGTTGAATTCCCTCTTTCTGTAATTTTCTCTATCCTCTAAAAATATTCACTTTCTTAGACTTAAATGTACCCTTCAGCGCTTTGTTCTGAGACACACTCATACTTTGTTTCGTTAGGGTTTGACACTCATCTAGCTGGACAGAGTAAAATTAGGGGTTTATATATTTTAATTTTCGGGATTTTAGTCGGCATTTGAACCTTCACGCTTAAACAGTGTAACTAAATAACTTAAGAATTTATTTTGATAGACGCTGTTCCGACTGCAGACATTCTAGCGTTGTCTGAGATGGAATAAGATCTTGAATGCTGAAGGGAGGTAGGATTTGAAATAACGAGGTCATGACCTAATTGAGGGTAATTATCCCATATTTTGCCAGAAGAATCTGAGGTGAATCACAAAATCATGTTGGGTTGCCAGTGGCTTTACCGGGGTAGTAAATGGGTATCTCCATAATACGATTCCAGAACGTTATCTTCCCATCATTCTATCCTATATCAGGTACTGACTCATCAGTATAAACCAATTAGTCTCCTGTCGTCCTACATTCTTACGAAACTTCTGCATAAAGTGTTTTGCTTAATGACTGACGTCTTTTTGGTTGAAGAGCTGCATATATAGGCTAGTTATGATTATCATAAATCGGTGACTTATCGATTACGTGGCTAACTGGAAATGTGGTTAACGTTGGTAGGATCAAGTATGAAAATGACTGTATTCTGGGTTGCACCGTCATGTAGTCTGGGCAATGGTGGATGCAGTAAGCACCTCTGAAACGTCGGTAAACTTCTACCAGATTGCACGGCGCTACATCCCAGAGCCATCTGGTTGACGTTTGGCTATTCTGGTTAGTAGATCTGGCTGGTACGACCTGGCATCTAGATAAGTGATTGATTGATTGATTGGATGTACAGGTTACTGACTAACTGGTAGTCTGTGTGACTTGCCTGACTGCCTGAGAGATGGCTCGACCTACCGATTAGCTGGCTCTCACTTAACCTGACAGTCTGACTGATAGTGTGGCGGTTCTCCGGCCCTCCGACGGACTGTTCGTGCATCACCGAATCAAGTCTGATACGTGAGTGCAGAGGATTCTTTAAGAGAAAGATCCGCTGCTTGGATAAGCCGCGTCTGCATTATTCTGGAGGAGGAGAAAAGGAAAGGGAGCATAGGGGTTAGGAGAGGCGGGCATCTGCCCAGCCAAGGTACAAGCCACGAAGGCCTTAAGTGAGCCAGATCAGCATAGTACACTCGGTGATACAAGCAATAAAGGCTTCCTGGTTAAAGCTAATTCTATCCAACATGGCGCTCCTTTGAGATGTTAAGGTCCATGTGCCTGAATATCGCGTCATGAAGTCCTTGGTGTAAATTATAATAAACATTTGAAGCAAATGTTCGTCCAAATAATATTAAGGATTCAGTCCGTACCGCAAAGAAAATATAACTCTTTACCATTACAAAGTTCAGTTGGTTAATGCTGTTAAATGAAATAATCGCTGTTTAATCTGAGAATCATACGACAGCCATGAATCTATAATGCGGAGTTTTTAATTGTTAAAACAGCGGTACGGCTTTAAAATTCTAATGTCATCATAAGACGTTAAGTCGATTGTGGGTTGTGGCGTCTTGTGGACTTGTAGGTGGTTACCGACGTTTTGGAGGAACGTATCATCTGTCTTCACCATGAAGATGGAGGCACTACAGTCCTGTGAAACATCAGTGACCACAAGGCGTCACTGTTCAAGGAAGATACCATTATCATAATTCACTGTCGTCAGTGTCTCATATCTCATGTGTTTAATGGAAATGTTTTAAAGGCATTTCGAAGCACTGTGGTATTTTTGTCTCGAAGGGTTAAAGATGATACATATTTGAATAAAAATGTCCTTGGATATTTTACATCGTCTAAGAAATAATAAAATATAAAACGACGTTTCGGAGATGGGAGATAGAGCCCCATCTCCGAAACGTCGTTTTCTATTTTATTATTTCTTAGACGATGTAAAATATCCAAGGAAATTTTTATTTTAAAGTTTAATATTCCGTTGAGATTTTACATTAACTCTTAATTTCATGAAAATCCTTTATTATATTACATAATTTGTTCATGAATAAATATCGTTAATGTATGCCGCGTTCCCGTATCCCAGTTATTCCCATACAATATTAAGTTCCTTCAAAGAGGATTCTGAGAATGCTCCGCTTTCGAGGAACGTACACCTTCGCTTTAGACGAGGGTTTACTGTAGAGCACAGCACACCTCTTGCATAACGTGGTTTGGTTGGAATGAGACGAGCAATTTTTGTTTAAAGCATGTGTGAGTTTAAGCACTATTAAGTCACTACCACGCAGTACGCGTGTGATTAAGCACGTTCTTGAATCGATGCTGAATTTGTAAATAACGAGCTACAGTGTTCCTTTACCAATCTTTCTTTCTTTCTTTCTTATGGACAAAGTCAAATTTCCTTTTAGATTTGATATGATACATATATTGTTTTGTTTGTAAGTGTTTATAAGTGGTTCTGGATTAGATTTTAGCGTGTTTTTAGAACTGTTGCTATTTATTTTATAACCTCAGGGTATTGGCATGTCTCTAATTCCTGAATTAATTTGTTTATTTTGTATAAAAAGCTGTTTGACATTGCAGCAGGCCACTAAGTCGGAGTTACATGATTGCTCTAGCACATATTCTTATAGTGAAGAAGCCTTAGTTTCTTCAGTAACCCTCAATACTCTTGTTTTTGCGACCATTCTGTTTCTGCCAGTCATGTGATGATGAAGTAGTTGCATATTACATACCAAAGTGTTCATGCTTTAGCATAAGCAAAGAACACATTAAGGGCTCGTCCGTGTCTGTCGAATTTTTTCTAGGGGGTAGGACCATTGTTGGAACACATTTGCGATACAGTGGTAAGCGAGGTCATTGTTCGATTGCATTGTTGCGCAGCATTTAACTCATGACTAAGTCCAGCAATGACAGCATTGTGCAACAATTAACTCGGATCGCACGTGAAGCATCGGTCAATATCTATCAGAATACAGAAGTCTTCAGTGTTCTAGAAAGGTGTCGAAATATTGGACATTATGCAGTTTCCCTTTCCGTGACAGAAGTATCACGTCCTATTCCTTCTTCACTGCATTTCGTTGTGTACGACTGGGGTCAAATATTCAAGTATTGTACGAACGGCACACAATGGCATGTCCGTAATATGCTTTTGTGCAGCGAGCGGTAAATCATTGAGGACTGATCAAAAGTATCGAGTTTGGTTTCATGTCGATAAATCGCCCAGCACAGGGACGGCTGAGACGAACGTATTTTAAGATGTAGATGTAAGCTCATGCATGTTTATGGCTTCACTGATTCAAGTGGCCCAGGACAGCCGTGTTGTTTGGAAGGACTCTGCTCCAAGGAGTTAAATCTGTTGTCAATTGAATAAAAATTTTCTTGGATATTATCCATCGTCTAGTAAATATAAAACGTAAAACGACGTTTCGGAGATGGGACTCTATCTCCGTCTTCAGGTTTCTACACAGTTGGGCCCACTAGATAGAGCTAATCCCTATCTCCGGACTTTGGAACCTGAAGACGGAGATAGAGTCCCATCTCCGAAACGTCGTTTTACGTTTTATATTTACTAGACGATGGATAATATCCAAGAAAATGTTTATTCAATTGACTCTTCACCATCGTCAAGAAGTTTTAGATCTGATATAAATCTGTTGTGTTTTTTTTCATATGCTTAGTGGGATAATGGGAGTTGTTCTTTACTCATCGCCATCACAGAGTTACGTACATATTTCGTGTGGTAGGTATGCATTATACAAGACAACGACTTTATAAAATGTACATTTTTCGAAGGTATATTACCACAAAATCTTCCGGGGTCATGTGTTTAGTATTTTAATGTTGTTTTCAGCTCGAAAGCTTGCACTAAGCGTTTTTATGAATGTATATATAACAAGATATTGAAAAAGAAATAGTCTACAGTGGCGTGACCAAGTTTTAACAAAATCCGTCACATTGTTCGAAGTTATTAGAGTTGACATAACATGCCCATAAACTGGTCTTTCGTTGTGAAGAAAGTGAGTTAAAACTTCATCAAGAATAACAGGGTGAGAAATCATGAAATGAATCGAATAAGATATTTGATGAAATTAAAGTTGAACAGCTTTCAATTGCTTAAGGGAGACTGTACCTTGTAGTTAAAGACGGAGCTGGCGATGCATTTCAATATGCTCTCTGTTGTAAAGAGAATATTTTCTCGTAGGACGTTAACAAAATATGGGACGGCTTTACATTTACCATCGTCTGTTATATTGGGTGGATCACATTCTGCTGGCAGTTTCAAGTCAGGATGACAATATAATGTTTGAGTCATGTTGTCCGAAGCGACATTTCGTATAGGATTATGGTACAGACTGGGCTGCACCACGTGACCCTGACGGTATGATAGTCAGCTGCAGGCTCACAAGGAGGTCGATAAAGCAGCATGCTTCGACATATATTTATTTACTGTTCTATAACTTTATGAATATATTTGCATTGTAAAATCCACCCATTTATAGTGTAGGTGGTTGGAATAAAATTAGGAGGGCCAAAACCCCGGTCGTTGGACATTTCTGTTTGCCGATTAACCACGGTCTGCTGTAACCTGGACTCGTATAAATAGTCTTATTAATTCATGTTCTTAAAATATGTGCTATATGAAATATGCGCTCTATAGGAAGCAAACACTGCATTAGGTACACTCTTTTATGCAATTATGAACTTATAGTTCTCGTTAACTACACCATATAGACTGAAATAATTAATGAAGACGGCATCATAATCATCCGTCCGGGACATGTTAATATTGTCTGATGTGACACATCGTGTACAGAATTTAAGCCTTTAATTCTCGAATTTTGTTGACATAAATTTCATATCCACATGGAATCATTTTAGTGATTTTAGCTTTGTGTGTTTCTTCATGTGTTATTTTGAAGTCCTGCCGGACATCTAGCATATTACTTGATACAAGTGTATTTTATTTATTGCATCATAGTCGGATTAATAAGAAACACTGCATGCCACGAAGTTCAGGCATGAAACTTGCTTTATAATCGAATGTAAATTAATTAATATTTCCTCTTTCGTTGTTATCAGTTATATTTTCCGATCAAAATGAAAATTATGTTAAGAGTGAATACAGCAGCGACAGCTGTTGTACAACCGTATTGCCAGAGAAAGTGTGGCGACAGATGCTAGGCGTTGTCACTTTGCAGCGCTACCCTGGCAGCGTGGGTTGAACTTACTTTATAATACTGTACTACGTGTTTTCTGTTTAGAGTCGCACGCCTAGATCATACTACAGCCACCTTGTTCTTCTTGTTTATGGTTTGGTACATATCGAACCCCCGTCTGTGGCATTTTGCTGCTAAGGTACCGTCAGAGCAAAAAGCTTATTGTTCGCTCAAGAAAGCTGCAACACCCCAATGCTCATATATATTTATATGTGTTTCAGCTTTGTTTCATGCCGCTGGTAGGAATTTCGCGGTTATTATCCAGTGCTCTGTCGTGATTTAAGGCTTGTTTTACTTTTATTTTTCCTTTCCTTCTTTCCTTTATTCTTTCTTTCTAACCAAGAAATATTACTAAAACGAAACTTCGTAAGAATTACACATCTTGAAGCTTTTCTTACGAGATGGTAATTACCTCATTACACGGCCATCGCTGATATTAAAGCTGTTAACTGACTTCCATTTAGTGCCGAGGATAAAAGTGCGTCAAGCTATGCTTCCGGTTCTGAAAACGTTTTATGGCGTGTTGCTTAACCTTTCGAAGCCGAAGCTTATCTATATAGTATTTAAAGATTCATTTCCTGCATCGAAGAAAACGCAAATATGAATTGGTTGTTGCTGTTTAGTGGGGAAAATGGTTGTTTATTCTGAGAATGACACGAACTTATTAAATATGTTCTTTGCGCAAATTTAGGAGTTACTGGTTATTAAAGCAGGTGGTACGTACATGTAGTTACCACTAGGCTTTACAGAGTATGCTCCAAACTACCACAGTTACTAAGGTAGTAAAATCCCTCCGCTCAGTAAATAAGTCCTGTACAAATGTAGGCATGAACAGTCATTTTCCATATTTTATAACAAGTGAGGCTTCTTCTGTTAGTGTAATAATACTACTAGTATGTATGTCTGTGTGTTAAGTCTTCCTTTCCAGCTTCTGAACTAATTGGTAGATTTTAATTTAATTTTTATGATCGTGATGCTGTGAAAACAATCCGGCTTCTTACTTTTTGAATTCACTAACACTAACAGTGCCAAGACTTCTGAAATTGGTACAACACTATGTCATTCAACATCCTGATGTTTTATATAGTGAAAGATCTTAAACAAATCTACACTGTCGTTAACATTACTTTGTAAAAGAATAAATTACACAGACTTAGACCTACTATATTATTAAAATATGTATTCTGTGTTTGTCGCTAACTCACATCCTGGAGCAGTGTTTATCGATAAACCGGTAGTATCTCAGCTGATCAAAAATTAAAATTGTTTTCCTCCCATTGTTTGAAACCCAACGAATTATCGCCGTATTTTATAAGATCCCGTCACACACATTGTGCAAATTTCTCTTTAATATTATCTTTCCATCTACGCGCAGGCATGACAAGTGAACTTTTTCATACACGTTACCCGACTCAAATTTTGCAGGTCTGTGAATTTATCTTGTGCCTCATCGCGCTACGTGTTTCGTCCATCACATCTAGGCTGTTTGTTTAAAGTACTAATTATGGAACTACATTATTATGTAATTTTCTCCAGCTAGCTGCTAACCTCTTCTTACTTTCAGGTTCAATTATGCCCTTCGAGACTCTATTCTTAAACACTGCCAGTCTGTTTTATATTGAACATTGTGTTTTTGAACCAGATAAATTAATTTCCGAATTTATTTTTTTTGTAGGCCTTCAGTCTATATTATCCCCTACTTTGCATGAAGCTGTGATCGAAGTTACCAGCTATCTGTTTTAAGAAACCTGTTCAGCGTACAAGACGTAAAATGGTGACTTTATTTAGTTGTGCGCATCCTCGATATTATGAACATTTAACCCTCTAAAGCAGTGGTATTCAACCTGGGGTACGCGTACCCCAGGGGGTACGCGAAGACATCTTAGGGGGTACGTGAAATTTAAAAAATATATGTATTATTTTATGATAAACACTGAATAATCAGTAATGTAATTTATTTAATTCATTTTAGATGTAGATTATATACTATGTATAACTTGAATTATACACCAACAACTTTGGGGGTACAAAGTTGAAGAGAAATTATATCTGGGGGTACGCGAACAAAAAAGATTGAATACCACTGCTCTAAAGAACAGAGCTCATGTAAACAGTATTTGAACTAGCTACTCTTAGCTCCAGTTGTACATTAGGCTTACTGTTATGAATGTAATAATTTGTAATGATCCTTAGGGAAATATTTGCTCTTTATTCTGAGGAACCCATAAATAGATTATGTGGATGACATACAGAGATAAAAACGTAAAAGCAGTTCCTATAAAGGATTGATGTAGTGTATTATTAATAAGGACCGCGTAGCCTGAAAATTACCAAATATTCCCGCTGGTCGAAAGGGACATAAGAATATAGTTTCTTTACACTTGTTCTGAATTCATGTGTCCGCTTTGGTTATCCCGTTCTTTAAAACTACTCTATGAACATATATGTGGGAATGGTAGTAACCTTCCACGTATTCCTGATCGTGGCACTCGGAGTTAAAATTTATTTGACGTCAATTTCTTTCCCACAGTTTCTTTTTTCTCATTTCATCTGTGGTAGATGGTTAAGACAGTGTTTTATCTTATCTGCTGCTTATGTTAGTAAAGTCTGTTAAAATGTGTACACATGGAAAGGCTGTTTGTTTAAAGTACTAATTATGGAACTACATTATTATGTAATTTTCTCCAGCTAGCTGCTAACCTCTTCTTACTTTCAGGTTCAATTATGCCCTTCGAGACTCTATTCTTAAACACTGCCAGTCTGTTTTATATTGAACATTGTGTTTTTGAACCAGATAAATTAATTTCCGAATTTATTTTTTTTGTAGGCCTTCAGTCTATATTATCCCCTACTTTGCATGAAGCTGTGATCGAAGTTACCAGCTATCTGTTTTAAGAAACCTGTTCAGCGTACAAGACGTAAAATGGTGACTTTATTTAGTTGTGCGCATCCTCGATATTATGAACATTTAACCCTCTAAAGCAGTGGTATTCAACCTGGGGTACGCGTACCCCAGGGGGTACGCGAAGACATCTTAGGGGGTACGTGAAATTTAAAAAATATATGTATTATTTTATGATAAACACTGAATAATCAGTAATGTAATTTATTTAATTCATTTTAGATGTAGATTATATACTATGTATAACTTGAATTATACACCAACAACTTTGGGGGTACAAAGTTGAAGAGAAATTATATCTGGGGGTACGCGAACAAAAAAGATTGAATACCACTGCTCTAAAGAACAGAGCTCATGTAAACAGTATTTGAACTAGCTACTCTTAGCTCCAGTTGTACATTAGGCTTACTGTTATGAATGTAATAATTTGTAATGATCCTTAGGGAAATATTTGCTCTTTATTCTGAGGAACCCATAAATAGATTATGTGGATGACATACAGAGATAAAAACGTAAAAGCAGTTCCTATAAAGGATTGATGTAGTGTATTATTAATAAGGACCGCGTAGCCTGAAAATTACCAAATATTCCCGCTGGTCGAAAGGGACATAAGAATATAGTTTCTTTACACTTGTTCTGAATTCATGTGTCCGCTTTGGTTATACTGTTCTTTAAAACTACTCTATTAAGATATATGTGGGAATGGTAGTAACCTTCCACGTATTCCTGATCGTGGCACTCGGAGTTAAAATTTATTTGACGTCAATTTCTTTCCCACAGTTTCTTTTTTCTCATTTCATCTGTGGTAGATGGTTAAGACAGTGTTTTGTCTTATCTGCTGCTTATTTTAGTAAAGTCTGTTAAAATGTGTACACATGGAATACCTGAAACATACGCTACGTAACTGTAATGGGAACCTTTGCATATTCTGTAACCATCATTCTTTGATGTGTACTGTGGTAAGCCATCAAGCAAAGCGAGTGCATCCATTACCATTACCACCATTTATTACCTTATGGTGATCTCCAATTACTCTTGTGAATGTTACATTCATTGATAAACTGCATAGACTAGGCTAATAAGCTACATAAGTGTCTATATCCACAAAGCACCATTTTCGTTATAATAAAATAAGAGATTTTACAGAGTAATTTATTTATGTAATGGAGCATTACAACATAATTGTTTAGTGAAGGGTTTGTGATAACGATTTCACGAATGAGCTTGTCTTCCTAATAAACCTAATGAGTGTTTTCTGTCATTTGACACGGGCTGCCAGCACCTTCCGTTATAGAAAGTGTCTCTCTCTGGTGTGCTTTTAGATATGATATCGTGACGCTTTAAAACCGGTTCTTCGTTGAGATGCCGTGGTTTGACTTGTAGGCCGGTTGCCTGCAAGTTTATGGGTTTGAGCGGTGAACCAGTGGAAATGCCATTATAACCGGACGGACGTATTACATTCTGAAAAAAAAAGAAACAATAAAAATAAATAGATTTTCCAGTTTGCTGCTGCTGCCAATACTGTTAGTAATGGGTCGAGATATATGAGGTGATTTGGTATTGGAATGAGTTTTCTGCTCTCTGGTCTTCGGACGTTCGACAAACAACATTTTCGAGCGACGACTCCCATAATGAGGAGCTTCCATCAGAGAGTTTGTATAAGTTTATAGGCCATATTTTCATGGGTGAGGCTTCTGGAAGTGATTGTTGGGCGTTGTATTTCACGGACCCCTACTTGTGACGTCGATAATACGATCTGAAGGCAGCCAGTTTCAATTAATTGTTGTAGGCAGCGTTCCCTCTCCTAAAACATCCGTCATACGTGATGCTAAATAGTGCTCTTTCATCTTATCTTTAAAAGCGTACAGGAGATAACTTCTGTTTATTTCATTCTATTTTTGTGCTTCTGTTTCCACTAGAACACATTGGCAGTACCAACGTGAAATTTGAGAGACATAACATGAAAGTATGCATCTTCGTCATGTCTGTATTTATTATCATGGAAAAGTATCTCATCAGATTTACATAAAAATAATTTATAATTTTAATTGAATAGAATACTGAATAAACAAAATATTTTTAGTGGGTAGTTTCATTTTACATGTTTTTAGCTATCCCCTACCTACGGTTGGCGCACTATATTAGTATTTACGGTAAAAGTATGGCAAGACGTGATGTCGAAACGCCGTCAAAAAATCCAAACCTAATAAGTATTAATAACCCGCTTATTGTTTAAGTGGTTGTAATGAATAATATGATATCGAAAACGCAACCTGAATGCTGTTTTCCTTATTTTCCACGGGCGTTCCTCGGAGGTGTTAATTGCGCAGAAAAGGAGTCATAGAATTAGTTAAAATCCGTTTATAACCTGTAATTATTATCATAACTTACGAACTCCATGGAACATATCTTTTGGAAGTTGGCAGTAGCTCAGCTTCTCCACAGTGAGGTATTTGTTTACAGATCGCTTATTCCAACGTTACAAATTAATGTTTTGTCCACAAAAAGCAGAAATTTACAAATCGCTTATTCCAACGTTACAGATTAATGTTTTGTCCACAAAAAGCAGAAACGTTCTTTATTGTTGTTCTTCTGCTTCCACACAGCGCAATGCGCCTCTCATCAATTCCTGGAATGTTACGAACAAAGGTGCATCATCGCCTTCTGCCCTCTGTTTCAGTTAATGTGGCTGCATAAACACAGATAGGCGTTTCTTTTTTTTAAATGGTTCATAGGTGTGAAAGAACCAGGCCTTGGTGCCTGTGTTCAAGGATCATTATTTATATCTGAAGAGCGTTTATTCCATCCGCAGCTTGATGACGCCCATGCAGAAGTGGCGCTTGGTCGTAATGTGGCAGAAATTTATGCGAAATCGTTTGGTTGTGATCCAAATTCTATTGCAATTATATTGTGTGTTTAAACAGGAGGTTTATGTTCCAGTTATTCAATGCTTTTACTTTCACAGTTTGAATAAAAGAGGTAGTTATTTGTCCAGCCTGTCTCTGCGACCTTATTGTCCAACGCAAATAGCTCTTTGAATTGCATTTGCAGATGTAATTTGTGGCTTTCACAATCTGTAACGGTGACAATAACAGCGTTTGTTCCTTCAATGCCAGCTAGAACAAGTAGAGTTATATCTGTGCATGGAATGGGGCCCCGCCCTTGCACTGTATCCATATAGGGCATTGGATACAGCAAGTATAAATACAGAAACCCGGAAAGACTGTTTAACTGTGACGTCTATAAAAGCACCGACTCAGCCCAGGCCTCTTACAATACAGTGCAGTACAATAGCTCGCCTCCGGGGAGTTATTGTGGGAGTTGGCTGCTCTAGTTTGCTCGGGATAAGCCTAATGGCTATGTCGCAATGCATCGATAGCGACTAGAAAATATCTGCGTGCTAAGGGTCCGTCTTGTTTCTTGATATGCAAGCTACTTATCACATGAATAATGCCTTTGAGCTGGGTGGTGGTCTGCTGCAGGAACGAGATCTAATGGCTGTGTCGTTTACAGTTGCTAACCCGTGGTTCGCGCACGAAGCGGTCCTCAGAAATTGCTAATACGAAGGTTTATATTTATATTATAAAGTATTTTATACCATATATATATATATGTAATGTATGATAATGTGCGTGTATTGACAAGTGCACCTCACCTTGAATCCTTTCGTGCCGAATGTGATATAGAATGAAAATGGATTTTGGATCCAGTAGGTCTCTTCCAGTAGCTCTCATATTTTTTGGGCTCTGAATTTAATCTTTGATTCGACACGCAGAGTTGCGAGTGGGTGGAACGGTACTGTCCGGGTAGACTGTTGATTGCTGAGCGAATCCGGATGTTATGAGCCTCTGGTGTGTAGCTCACCGCCGGCGTCTGTGTCCTACTTTGCAGAAATTGATGCTGCATCCCGCGGAGAACGTGAGGCTCCTGCTCAGGACTTTGGTTGTTACCGTACCACTTGACATAGTCACTTCCTGCATTAACCATTCTCCGATTATTTTCATTCCGTCATTTATTTAACTTATCCTCGTGTTCAGCCATGGCTCGGTATTCTTCTCAATGACTCGTGTTTTTGTTTCTTCCGTACGCGTGAAACAGTTCGAGAACGCGTTGACATATTTTGATAAAACATGACACTGGATAATCTTAATGAAAAATTGTCGAGCAATATTATTTTGAAGTTTAGATCGGATAATTTTGACGACCATTTTTTATCTCAGTATGGCTGCACACAACGTTTATAGAAATAATCGCTCTTTGTTCTTAGAATCATACTGACTCTGTGGTCAACATACACAGTTATTGAATAATGAAGCTGATGGTACATGTAGTTATCAGTGGGTTTTAAAGATACAGCTCACAAAGTAAGCTCCTTTCTAACCCTTGTTGTAATTAATTAATTTCTTCGAGCTGAAGAATTAAGCAGATGTCAGATCCAGTGCCGTCCGCTCACCCGAGGAAAAAAAACTCTTATTAAATTTTGAGTCTTGGAGAAGCTGGGAGATCCGACAATTAAATAACCGGACTGATTCTTGAAGAATATGTCATTGGTTGTTATTGTATTAGCCATCTGGATTTATACGCCTGTTCCAGTGTCTCTAACATACCTTGGAACATGACTTCGAATTTTCCCGAAAGTCGTTCCAGTATTGTTGTCACTGCGTCTCTTCAAGTTGTTTAAAATGACACCCTCACAACGAGAGTTTTAGTTTCGGCGACATCAGAAGCGACCCGGGGCCAAATCAGGCGAATACGGTAATGTTTAATTACTTGCTATTTGTTTCCCCGAAGAAGAAAAAAAACACTGGTGAATGTGTGTGGAAAGCTGCAATGTTGTGATAAATAATTCATTTGTTCTTTAAAATATTTGTCGTTTTCGACTAATGCAATGCCGTAAATGTTCCGAAAGTTCAAGGTCGGATGCTTGGTTGACTAGGGGAGTTTGAAGATGGATGTGTTCTGCGTTGTTACGCCGTATGGACTACGCATCAACCCAGAAGACAGCCATCTTCGCTGCTTGTTCTGAAAAAGTAATTTCGCAATTGGTAATTCCGTTAACATTCTCTCAGAAAAGTAGGTCATTTCGCCTTCTTATCTTTGGCTTCTATGCTTGAGCACCTTCGTGTTTCGAAGACATTGTTTTATTTGTGGGTCATGATGGAGACAATTCTAATGACTAGTCACTGTTTTTCCCGAATGATCGGTTTTTCCCAACCATTTTCCTGAAAGTTTTAGGCAACTTAACTTTAGTCAGTCATTTTAGAAACAGAATACTGAGCATACAAAACTCAACTTTAAAACGAACTGAATCCCACTGATTGTTTAACATAAAACTACACATACTCTGAAACGCACCAACTCATCAGTATTGCCAATACATCAGTCCGTTTATTCAGTTCTCATACCTCGTACTTCAGTTTGAATATTACTGGAGGACGGCGAACGCTGGTGATTGACGCTAACAAGAACATCGCGTTGGCCTAGGGATGTGATGTGAATGCTAGTGGCTGGCAAGTTACTCAGTTTTGTTGAAAGCTTTTGCTTAATAAGATTGTTTCAAATTAGTCTACCGACTTATAGTACGTTGTCATAAATGGACCTCACATTTTTATTAACGATTCTTAGAACTCTTCGGACGTCGCGTGTTTGTATATACATATCATATTTAGATTCTAGTCTTGTACTGCTGCTGTTGGTACACCTGTGAGTTTTCTGCACGGAAGTGATGTGTGTCGTCTCGTCTTAACACGGGAACATTATAATCACGTTGAATGATATGACAGACTGCGTACCATTAAGATGTTTTTTCCAGTTCTTAAGTAACACTATTTGTTTTAAGTTGTATTCCGTACTGCATTTAATAAAAATAATTTTACAAATAACTGAAGTGGAATAGGCATGTGAAATTGCGGCTTGCTGCGTGTTATGTGGACGGGAAATTATGATTAGGGACGGAGGATTTGAGGTTTTCACGGCGGTGAGTTTGAAGATGGCTGTCTTCTGGGTTGTTGGGCCGTGTAGTCTGGTAGATGTTAACCAACGTTTCAGAAGTCATACTACCTCCGTCATCAGGGCGATGAAGATTTCTGTCTTCTGGGTTGTTGCGCTGTGTAGTCTGGTCGATGTTAATCAACGTTTCAGAGGTCATACTGCCTCCGTCATCAGGGCTATGAAGATTTCTGTCTTCTGGGTTGTTGTGCTGTGTAGTCTGGTCGATGTTAACCAACGTTTCAGAGGTCATACTGCCTCCGTCTTGAGGGCGATGAGTATGAAGATTTCTGTCTTCTGGGTTGTTGCGCTGTGTAGTCTGGTCGATGTTAATCAACGTTTCAGAGGTCATACTGCCTCCGTCATCAGGGCTATGAAGATTTCTGTCTTCTGGGTTGTTGTGCTGTGTAGTCTGGTCGATGTTAACCAACGTTTCAGAGGTCATACTGCCTCCGTCATCAGGGCGATGACATTCATCTTCATACTCACCGCTGTGAAAATCTCAAATCTTACAATCGTTGTTCTGTTTTAAACGATGTGTGTTTTATATCATTTAGCATTGCGAGGACGCCGCCATGGCTTAAGAGAGAGCATATGTGTGTGTGTATCGTCTCGAAGCGGCTCTGTGTGAAGGCGGAAGGTAGGCTGTTGACCTCGTGGAAGTTGTTATAAACTAAGCTGAGCAAAAGAAGGTATATGTATAGGGATAGGGTCTGGGCTAAGTTATCTTCTGTGGGCTGACACCCGCTGCGTTTCCAATGCCGGGCTGACAGGTGATTAGTCCGAAAGGTGATGTATGAGTCGTATGCGCGACTCGGCGCTGTTGGGCCATCAGCTATTATGATTGTATTCAGCATTATAAGGACCCTCGCTCGATGCTGGGCAAAGCTCTGGGTGTTGAGTTAACGAGGTCTGTCTTGGTTCCGGGTTAAATTACGTCCAAAGATTTCAGCACCCATTGATATATCTATTTGTGTGAAATGAATAAACACGTTAGGGTTATATACGTTGCCTACACTTAATTATAACATGATTTGCATTCAGTGTGTAAGAAATCTTGGCATGTGATAGAGGATTTGGTCACTACCAATTTCCTTTAATCTTTCGTATTATAATTCATTTCGTTTTTAACACATGTTAAGAGGAAATATATAAGATTGTGGATGACAAAGTTGGTTAACTTGCCGGGCTGGATTGGATAATTTGTTTTATTGTGCATTATTACTTATATTGTTTCCAAAGCAGGAACGCTATTACAACGCAGAGAGAACTAAACTTCTTCCTGTGTCGTCACTGGAATGCAGGACAGAGGTACAATATATAAATCCCTGTTATCCATTAACTCTTACTTCAAACCGGATGTAAACGAAAACACGTGCTTAACAAATAATTATATTGGTTCCTGATATTAATTGTGTCCAAACTCATCGGTCATCCTGTTACTATTTTAAAATACGCCGGTTGTGTTCTTTCAGTTTATCGATTTTAAAAGATTGTGGGTGCTTAAACATCGTTTGAAATTTTGTGAATCTAACTACAGAATTTTAAACTGTGATAATTTAACTGTTTTATGGAAATATTTGGCTACGTTTAGATTTCACTTAGTATAATAAGGGTAGGACTTTTATTTCAAAGTAGAAACGAAGCTTTCAAAAAAGTGTTCATCCCATTTTTACGTTTTCACTAAAATCATCCTCTCCTGATCAGTCAGCTTACCAGCCGGTCAACCTGTACACATAGGAATATCAAAGGCGGGAATATAAGGGGTCAGAGGGCAGTTGGTGGTTATAAAACGTTTAGATTAGTCATTCTAAGATCTCCTGTTAGCTACAATAGAAAAATCTCGACCTCACTTTTCTTGAATTATTCTGTTACTCTCTGCTTTGCAGTGTCCTACTGTTAAGTTCTTAACAACTGCTACTACAAATCGTTTTAATCAGGAAGGACTTTTAATAGGTGTATGTAGGCACCAACAGCTGTTCGTTCTTCACAGGTGTTTTTCTTACTTACTACGGAAATTATCCTCGTGTTTATATCGAAAATGTGCTTCTTTTTGGACATCCCTGCCTCCGCAACTTGTAGCCTGTTTTAGAGAGAAGTACTTCATGGTCGGTGTTGCTAGTGATTTTCGTCTTCTTAAAGTTCGAAAGTAGGAAAAAGGGATAATTGGTTAATTTCAGTTATTTATACATTGATAACGAACACTGCAAATTAAATTGTAGTGCACCGGAATAATTTCCATAGAAATTTACCACTCTCTTCCTACGCAAGTGCAGATGATACAAATTATGAACCTCTCCGTTATGGAATTATTTATCTTCCTGTCACTTCGCTTTTAGCTTCACTTATTCTTAGCCGTTTATTCTCAAGATCCCTCTGTATAGGTTCTTACCTTAACTTTAGAGTCTAATTTTTATACCTATACAAAACATCAGGTACAATTATGGTTTTATGTGTTTATATCTATATATAGGAGCCTGGGCCTCTGATAAGCTATTTTATTTGAACTTTCTGAACGGTTATGATGTTTAGATCTCTGTTAAGATATTTTATTTTAACTTTCTGAACGGTTATGATGTTTAGAGTGAAATCATTGATCCAGTCTTAGTAGGAGAGCATTCGTAAGTCCCCCTTCAGCAGAGTAAGAAACCATTCTGGGCCATAAATTACATATTCAGTCCCGTATAAATCCAAACGAGTTCTTGGTGTATGAAATGTTATTGAAAAGTGTTTTTCTCCGAGTCCTTCGAATTTTCTCTTCTAATCATTATTTCACCATTGCTCCATACTCGTCTGTACTGGAGCCCTGAACAAGTAGCACGTTATCAAACCGTTATTTGAAGTTCATCTGCATCTCTGACCTGGCACTTTGCTGTTCTCGGACTGAAGGTAGTTTTTCTTCATAATAAGTGGGAATTCGTACATAGTTATGCAGTGGAACAGAAGTTATGCGTCGGAGCATCGCGTCGCGTCGTAGTGCTTTGTATTAATCTTTGGATTACGATGCTCGAGTGACGTCTAGCGTTTCGTGTTGCGGTTATTTGTCACGCAGACGGACGAGTTCACTGGGGCATGGCCATAACAGGAAATTGTTAGCAGAATAAACTAAAATGACGTAACCGAGGTCTGCCCGATATTTGAAAATATGCTAACCAACTAAATAATTCTATGGACCAAAGTCCCTCTCGAGAAGCTGATAGACGGAGCCTACGAATTCACCGTCTTTTATACAACCCGAAGGTCTATTACTGTGTTTACAAGAACCCGCCGCTGGTCTCTATCCGCATGTATTTGAGGTTTATTTTAATATTGTCTTCCTTTAAACGTTAATTTGGAAGGTGATAAGGTACACACAACCGAAACAAATTAAATAATAAATATCCTCCCATCTACGCCGAGATGTCTTAAACGTCTTCTTCCCTTCGTGTTTTGCAATTATTTTAATGCATCTTCGCGAGAATTGGGGTGGGGAAATTATAATGTAAAAATAGGTAAAACATCCTTTAAAAATTTGTCAAAGTTCAAATATTAGGGAATCAGAATTATTTTCAGTATGAGCGTAACAATAGATTAAATTAGAGGAATGCTTGCTACCATTCTGTTCAGAATTACTGGCTGCCCGTCTCTTCTGTACAAATCTAAAGACTGAAATATGTGAAATTGTAAAAGGTATCTGGTGTTACTGACTTTTTTCGTCGAATGTAAATGTTGTACCTACGGATCCTTGATGGTGCTGAGCTGTCCTGAAACCCAGCTTCATAATCCATTGGCTAATCTGTGATTAATGCACATGAATTGGTATCCTACTGATTGGAATAATTATAGAATAAGGGATTAATTGTTATCAAAACTATTTCGTTGCGATCTCTAAGAAGTACGGAAATCGTGCACAGAGTAAAGTAGAAAATATTTGTTACTGTTATTGTTAATAATTATTTAATGAACAAGCTCAGTGCATTTCAGTTTTATATTATGTAATATGCCGACATGATGGCCTTGCCAACTTTTGAAATTGGAACAACACTATACCATGCACAGAAGGAAATGACGATACTTTGAATTTATGCTACTTTTACCTTGTTAGGAAATTACTGACCGGGAAGATGGCGGTGGCGGTCAGTTTAAGGTACTGTCCCCGCGTTTATCAGGATGTACTGAGGAAAATCATGAAACACTTCACTTCTACTAGCCGACATTTGAACCCGGATCTTCCATTAAATTAAATAAGAATGCTAACCACTCAACCGCGACGTATTTCATGCTAAATCGTATCTCTGAAGCATGAGACAGGCTCACTTCATGTGTTTGCTGTGCCTGAGCACTGTCTCGCCGTTGTTGTTCGCACTCACTGCCTTTACAATTATGAATTGCTGCTGTGTGATGTGTCACACCGCTGGGTGTAGCTGGCAGACGTGACGTTGATTGACTTGTCTGCTTGGAAATATGTCTGAAATTGTTCATGAAGTTGTTAAGTTTGTAGTATTATATGGCATCTAGCGTCACCCGATGTAACACAGGCAAACATCTAGTTGTATGATTTGAGGTTTTCACAGCGGTGAGTATGAAGATTTCTGTCTTCTGGGTTGTTGCGCTGTGTAGTCTGGTCGATGCTAACCAACGTTTCAGAGGTCCTGCTGCCTCCGTCATCAGGGCGATGAATGTGCCAATTGGCACACAGCGTAAAAACCCAGAAGACAGAAATCTTCAAACATTGAGTTGCTATATAATAAACATAGTTAAGTTGGTAGTTATTTTGTGTCACTGCAAGGTATACTGTATTCCGTATGCTTATTCTGAATATGGGATCTTTATTAAGATGGATAAGATTTTAACTCTCATGTTGACTGTGTTTGAAGTTCTCTTACAGTTGACTGTCAGCGTTATGTTTAGGATTCCTGTCACAAAACCCAAGAACAAACGACTTGCGTTTTGGTGGAGCAACGTGAAAGGAAGGGTGAAGTGTCCCATCTCCAGCTGGGTTCGGTGCTGTGGTTGTGAGAACCGGTTGATGGCTGTTTTCTGCAGGACGCCGTTTCATCCCCTATCCTATTCCAAGATTGACCACGTGGTCTTCGTTGATGCGGTTTCGAGATCCGGTTTTCGAGGGCCAGATACAGAGTGATTCATTTAGTGTTCTTATTACCGTCGTTTATTTATGTGTGAGAGTTGGTTAACGAGGGCTTGCTATACAGCATGATGATTTATTCCGATCTTGATTTCCAGGGTTGGCTGCATTGTCGTCGTCGTTATATTTTGTGAAAGACCTTTCCTGAGAATACTGCAAAATTTGTGTCTCATATTGTGTATATCATCTCCATTAATTTGTTTTGGATTCTGAAAATATTTAAATTTAACCAGTTTATTTTGAGTACGCACTTTTCATAAAAATCACCATGCATTTAAAATAGAACCTGGAATTGAAATTAGTGATCTTTGTTTTGTCATTCTGTATAAGATAAACTTGAAACGAATTAAAAAAATACATTTTGGGGTTAATTTGTTCTGCGTAAGATAAATTTGAAATATATATGCAACCGGAATAAATACCGGTAGCGAAATGTTAGTACATTTTTTCTACGTTGAGATGAGGTGAAATTTGAATTACGACTGAAAAGAACAGTGCAATTATGACATTATTTTATTCATCGCAGTTTGAAAGTTGTTTATTTGTTGGGATAAGATGATTTTGATAAGTTCAGTTGAAATTAGTATTCAAATTTTGGAGGAACCAAATTTATATGCGCAATTTACGGTCATTGACATAAACAATACTGCAGAACCATTGACCGCATATTTTACAATAACATTGCATAATGACCACTCTGTTGTACACCGAATGTTCCCTACGACCACTGAAGACAAGCACGAGCACGAATTTGCAGTATAATGTTTATGTATAAAAGACCACAAACACCGCTTGCCAGTAACAACCATAAGGTAATGTTCCGAAGCCCTGATGTATAACCCATTTCTGCTTATCCTGTTAGAAGCTTTCAGGAAGGTCTTATGTCGTCCCGCCCGACTCCAAAGAACACGCAGACTCTATGTGTGTGCTCTTGTCTGTCTGCAATCCGCTGTCCGACACACCCAAACAAACATAAGCTATCCAGTATTGGAATTGAAATGTAGCTCAGCGGATATGGGTTTATGAATATAATACATAGGATGTTCCATGCTGTTGTAGTGTTTGTTTTTTGTTATTGCTGACGTTTGATGTTCTAAGGGTTCTACAGCGAGTGGTCGCAAATAGACGGATAAAATATGGGAGGCTGACGAGGACGACTGTTTGAAGAGGACACTCGGCGCTTAGTTGCAAGTCCTCTTTTGTTACAGAAAACTTTGCTAGGTATTTTATGTTTATTTTAAAGGACTGTCATTCAGTTTGATGTATCTTGACTGCTGCTTCACATTTCCACACAATAATTCTCGCATCATGTATTTAGTGATTTGTTGCGAGAACCAGCTCAGCCTTATTGGCGATTTATTTACCGGTAATACTGAACATACTGAATTCAGCGAGAATGTTGCATAATATCATAGGCTTTGTTGAAGTCTGACAATGTCCAGTGTTCTGTCTCATTAACTATATCTCGTTTTTCTCCGGTATATATGGCGGATATCTGATCAGTAATTGATAGATTACGTCAAAATCTATGCTGGTGATTTCCAGTAATTTCATCTGCGTTTGAAGTTAACGATGAAATAAGTATGTTGCATAAATTGTTTATGTTTTTATAACAGTGACATACCTAATTAATTACTAGTCGGTGTAATCGGCCTTTGTGTAAATATGCGCAGTAATAGATTCGATTTCTTGTTCTGGCCGTTCTTGACATCTTCTAGATAGACTTAGTAAGTTTGTGGATTTTAGAATGTAATGTAGGCCTGTTTTCTCCGGCTTGGATCAGACGGTCTTTATGTAAAATATTTCCAAATTCGGTCTACCTGTCTCTTCTGTAAGCGTATTTCGACGCTACACCAACAAAATTGCCTTTTATTCTATCATTCTTATTCCAGTTAACACGGCTGATACAGTCCGAAAAGCCATTCATAGTAATGAATGTATGCCAGTTGGTTTGATAAAATTGATGGGATTTATACTTTGTGATGTGTTCCAGAATGTAGGTTTGTGCTTTGTTTTCTTTTTGCCCCGTTATTTTCCGACTAGTTACATTGTTTAGATGAACGTTTGCTTTATCTGTAAAGCTCTTTCACAAAATAATAAATATAATTTGGTTCATTTCGTCGCCAGAGGTTTAGCGGCTGTAACCTTAAACAAGAGAAAACTTAACGTGTCTTGAAAAAGAAATGTTTACAACGAGATGAATATCGTGGGCAATGATATGCAGCGGTGTTGTTTGCATCTAACCCTCTGTATACCAGCACCTTCATAGTATAAATGGCCTTCTGCCTTCAATAATATAGGAAGGTCTGACTATTACGGACTCCGCGTCTGAAGATATTTTCTGCATGCTGAGTCTCGAATGGAAGTTATTTTTCAAAAGGCGTCATGATGGCTTTCTTGTTTGATAGGAAAAACGTTAAGGGACACTTTGGGAGTCTGCATAATGCATTCAGACAACAGTGATCTTAAGAAAAGATTGTAGACACTGCAGGGATGACGCAGCTGTCGTGTGAAATGTGTCTTGATGGTAGCAGGATCCCCGCGGTGTCGCTTCTCAGTCAAAAAAGAAGTTCTAGAAAGAAATTATGACGCCTACTTTCTTCAAATTCTTAACTCTGTATGATGACTGTAGTATGAAATACAAAATACAAAATGATTATTTCAGTGATCCATGCTGATTCCAATAGTATGGATTATCACCACGTTACTATTTGTCTGATGAAACCTCAGCGTGCCTCACTGTCGCCATGTTTGTAATTGTTAAAAAGTTTATTACCGAACTATTTATAAACTTTTACACAATTCCAATAGTTCATAAGTTTTTGCCTTCAAAATGTATGCTATTTAGTCCTATAGATTTCTTGAGGAGCATAGTTTTGGAAGATACGTTACTATATAAAAATTCATAACCGTATGTTAAGTGTCAGTGCCGCCTCAACCTCAGAATTTTGCACGTCTCCTTAGTCGGTGTTATTTATTGCAGGAAATTAAAGGGACAAAGGTGAAATAGCTTCTCAGTGGACGATGTTTCTTCTCGGTGCATGAAATAGTAGGTTCTCACGGCGGTAAAGACCTCGATGTTGGTCTTCTGGGTTGTTACGCCGCACGGTCTCGGTGGATACCAACGTTTGGGAGGAACATGCTGCCACCGTGTTCAGGGCTGAAGATGGATGCATCATGTCCCTCCGAAACTCTGGTATTTAACTACAAGTGCACGCGACGTTAAAACTCTTAAGAACGACGTTGGAACCTTATGGCGTCCGAAGAAAGAAGTTTCTTCAACGGGAGTAACTGCCAGTTTTGTCGAGGAAGACCTTTGTCAACGTATACATTGTTATATGAGGCAGTATATTTTAATACGATCAGTTTTGTATATTTTGTTTTGAGTTATGTATACCCCTGTCTGTATTTCATGTGTTAAGAAATCCTTTATTTTCTACATGAAATAAGGTGTTACATACAGAATTGTGAGTGTCAGTGCGTTACAAGTGTGGTAGTCTGTGAATGTTGAATGTTAAACAAACAGTTGAAGTTGTGGGTGTACAGACATGACCTAAAGCGCGCTTTATTCCGAGACTCGGTAGCGTATTATTTTACAACGCCTCCACTTTTCGGTCTGTTGCCTGCTTGATGAATTGTCCGCATGGTAGATTTCTTAGCAATAAATGTAGTGATGAACATATTTGTTTTATTATATATCGTATAATAGATGTAGAGGATGTGTGACGAACAAAGCAGTTGGATGTCTTCCCTCTGAATGAAAACAGTGTCTAGTGTCCGGGTACAAAAACACAAAAGGCGGTTTATTTTTGTTGTTCATTTTCGTTGGGAAGAGACACAGCTCTTGAATTAACGGAATTCTAAACCTTATAAGGCATGATAGATACTACGCTGCTTCGTGTTTTTCAAATATTTTTATTCTGCTGTAAATAAAATAGTGGAAATTGCTTCTAGAACATAGGATAATTATTAGATGACAAAGCGTTGGAATTTACTGCAAGTTTACGATGTTCATAATGAAGTGAATGGTTTACTAACTCAGGCGTCTCTGTGTGTGTCCTTGGGATTCGTGTTTTGGCGTTGTCAAGGTTTACTTCGGAATTTATCACGAAACTAGCGAAATATTCCGTTCTTTTGTCAGGGTTTTTGTTGAAATAAACTGAGCTTGAGTAAGGAAATTACTTGTTTATTACGACATCTGTTTGAATAAATGTTTTTGGCGTAATAAGAAACGACACCGAAAGTGCGAAATGGTGTGACATCACACGTCTTTTCAGTTCTCTACTCGCGGCGCCACATAATAGACAATGAGAAATATCACGCTCCTGCCAGGATTCGAACTGTGCTTGTAGCAACGAAAAAGCGCCAGATATGGATTGGTTTATGCAATATAGAAAATCCTGGTACGGTCATCTGACAAGAAGACTGGAGACGGAAAAAGAAATCTGGAAATATGAAAGTATTTATATAAGCACATGAGATTAAACAGATTAGTTCGGATGACAGAAATTATTAAACATTGAATCAATAGTACGATGTGTGAATAATTTTTGAACACAGAACTTTCAAGTTTATTTCATTCCATTTCGGCTTCTTTTGCTACTTTCGAGAGAAATTATGCATCATTATCCAGACTACATATGTCCATGTGAATGACCCTACATTCCCTCCCAAACAGGCAAACTTTCGAATAAATAGACGACATTTTACGAAATTTTGTATGAAAATAATGCCATTGGAGAATTCTGAATTTTATTTTACAGCAATAAGCTGCGAAAATTAATTAAAAATTCACGCTGTACTTTTATTTATAAGTATATTTGTTAATGAGAGCATATATTTACAATATTTTAAGGTTGATTCTTAACGTAATACGAGACTTTAAAATTAATTAATCTTGAGAGTGCAGTTATTGCACGTTGTGATGAAAATCAAAGAAGGGGACTTATTTATAATTATATTAATAGGGACCCGCATTTAACTACCCTTTTATTTTAGAAGAAAATAGTTTCTGAATCAACTAATAACTTTAAGTAATGCTCGTCATAAGGGTATAAATCCGATAACAGGATCACGATACATATAATCCTATGAAAAGTGCTCGGCAGCGTTACCATGGCAACAGCTATAAACCTCAGTACTTTGAAGTGTGACGGGCATAGCTCATATTTTATGTAGACATTCCGAACCCGGTCCGATCTGAGGCCACATACTTCGAGGCTGTTTCTGACAACTTTCAGGCATTGGGAATCTTAAGGCCTGTTTGTGGAAGTCGAGAACAAGAATGGTAGGGTATTTTGCCAATCACTATAGGCGCACCCTCTAAAGGTGGCGACTGACTTGTAACATTTACGTAAGGTGTGGCTTTCGATGGTTCAGACACTAGGATCGTGGGTTCGATTCCCACTGGAGACTTGGATGTATATCCGCATTGTCCTGCCCTGTGTAGGAAGAGGCTTTGCAACCACAGTTGAAGGTGTTCAAAGCTGGCCCAAACTTCTCCAGGAAGGCCGAGGCTTATTTGTTGTTTGACGATTCCTTTTCAGCAGCTCGTACGATGTAGTAGTGAATTTGAAAGGATGTGCACCTAATTTAAAGTCCTTTCCCGAGGAACTGAGGAAAACCACTAAACTCAGGATAGCCGGTCTTCGTGCCAAGATTTGAACCCGGGACCTCCCGAATACGAAGCAGAAGTATTAATAATTTGTGTTTATTAATGTCTAATTCCTGCTAAGTTCACTTTATATACACACTTATAAATTTATGTACGTTTTTAGTAAAATGTGAATATTTTCTAATTTTCTTTTAAATTATACTACTGTCACTCATCTTTACTACTTTACTACATCTTTACTAGCTTATAATCTATTCGTCATCGTATTTTATCACTGACCTTTTCCATTTCTCTTTATACGTACTTAAATATAACCCAAGTTTTTGCAGTTTGTCACAATGTTTGTCGTTATCCTTCTAATTCCTTTCTCTGGCTCAATACTTATGTGAATCTTTTGTCTAACAGTTTCTACCTCAAATTTTATGTTTCCTCACATCTCAGTATATGGATCCATTCTTCTGTCTTACACACAGTGCACATCCACTGTTCTGTATTCGCCTAACACACTTCAAATTTCAGATGCCCATTTTCCACCAGCCTATACCTCTTCTAGTCTCCTGAGTATATTCTTCTATGCATGAGTCTCTCAAATGGTCTCTTACCTTAGCTTTTCTGATTACAATTTCTTATGAATTTCTCATCTGCCCCATGCGTGCCACATAAGACGCCCAGTTTATCCTCTGGTTTTGTAACCCCGAATAATATTTGACGAGAATATGGTTATGAAGCTCCTCATTCTGCAGTTTTCTCCAGCCTGTTGTCACTGCCTTTGTCTCGGGTCCACCGCATCCTGTTCCCTCAATCTGTGTTCTTTCTTGAGGGTGAGAGATGCTTCTACGCTGATCTGAAACGTGGCATTCCATATTTATCATCAGGTCACTTGTACTAATTATTTTAACTTATTGTTTCCTTTCTGCTTTGTTACAGGTGAGTGTTATTTCCTGCCTGACTTTCTTTGAGGCGTGTGCGATTGTAGGTAAGCCATAAAGAATACAAATACTGTGAAAGGGGAGTGCCCTTCTAGTCTTCTTCGATTCCTGACCGATTCCTGTCATATATTTTATTTGAAAACCTTGAATTTTGAGTGAAGCAGAAACTTATTTAGTGTTTACTTACATAATACGAATTAAATATATTATTTTGTTTAATTTACTTTAAGGAATTATAACCAATTTGCATAACGTTTGCCATAATTCATAAATTTAGCTTGATTATTGCATGTCATATCTAAAGTTCGTGTTCTCAGATGGTTAAATCAGGACCTGGGGTTGTGGAGTATTGCCCATCTTTCAGAATCTAAAATGTACCCTCGATATCAAGAAATATAAAGACCCTGGGGAACAATACTTTACGCATTCTAAAGCACTGAATGGATGTGTGTGGACGCCTTTATATTTCGGCGTGTTATTTTCTGTCGCGGTATAGCCTTCTGGTATACATTTGAAAGAATGTTGGATGGGCCTCTGAATTAGTATTAGGCGTTGTGAAAATGGCATTTCTGGCTTTTCCAAGAAACGAGCGTCGACCGTCCAACTCACAGCCAGCACATTCGCAGAGCTGCACCGACTGACCCCAGCAGTTTATATAAAAAGACGTAAGGTGGCCTTGAAGGAAGGAGAAAACAAAAGAAAATAAAAGAAACGCCGAAGAAGAATGATTCAAGAGACTTAGCAAGAAATGTAACAGTGAGTTACATCATAGTGACAAATATACATTGTATCATGAACCACGTAATTAACTTCCAAATTGTCCTCCTTTTTTCCCCATTAAGAGTGGTGGAGGGTGGAGTGGATCTGAATGGTGTCTGGTTTAAATTTCATACGATAGAATTGATGAGAATGGTTTTATGTTCGCATAGGATTCCATACGTATCCTGCATTTTGCCACTGTTTTAATCCTTTTCTTACTGAAATTTATGATTTGCAAAGTTATTCATCTTCTTTTTGTAGTAAATCAAAGTCGTGAACAGTTCTTGTCCATACTAATTACACCCTGTTTACTTGAAAGTACAGGTTTGTTGCGCCTGAAGGTATACTAAACAGGGGTGCACAGAGTTGCAGACACTGATTAAAGATGCAAATTAATAATATGCTTAATGATACAGAAATCATATTTTTGTAAACAGAGTGACGAGGAGATTATTTGGACCTAAAAACAGGAGGTGATAGGATAATGCAGTAAGTACATGATAAGTAGATTCATAATTTGTATTCTTTACAAAATTTTATTTTGGTACTCAAATCATGGAGGATGATATGGACGGGGCATCCATGGGTAGATGAGAAATGAGTGCAGAATAATTGTTGATCGGTAAACCTGAAAGGAAGATTTTTGTGATAGCTTAAGATGGCGATACTGTAATGGAGTTTAAAGAAACAGGGTATGAGCGTGTGGAATTGATTCATGTGGCTCAGGATAGGGTCCAGTGGCGAGCTTTTGTAAGCATAATAATAAATCTTCAGGTTCCGTATAAGGCGTCTTACTTTTTATCGACTGAGATACCAGCTTTTGAAAAATGCTCTCCTACATGGATCTGGTTAATGAAAAGATATGTAGCTGATTCCTTTAGCTGGTTTTTATTAAAGCGGTTAGTAAATTTCACGAAGACCAGCATTTTATTTGGTGTTTCATAAAATCGGAGCCTTGCAGCGGAGAAATAAATGTTAGAAAGTTACCGAACCACAGATGGTTCCTTGTGGTTATTAATTGTTTAGTTGATATCTTGAAATACTGTAGGCCTAACTTATTTTCTTTATAGTCTTATGAAGTATCTGTTGAACGGATACTTGGTGTAATGGAAATTTTTATTTATTTTTTAAAGTGGAGTGTGAACCAATATAAAATTCTGTGTATTAAAGGGAAACTATTTTCTGTGTAAAACAAAAGTAAGACTTTAGCATAAAATAATCAGCTTGAATATTCATTCTGTTCCTATAATTTTTTCCGGGCTTTTTTTTTCCTGAACTTGTCGTGGAACACTCTTTTCAAAAATTCCAAAGAATTAAACTTTACTTTCGATAAAATATGTATATAATGCTTTATGTTACTATTTAATAAATAAAGGAAAATAAAGACGAAGAAAGAAACTGAAAAGTGATATTCAATAGTTGTGTAGTGTGCGTATATATGGGAGGTAGCCACGAATATATGACTCGTGATTTAAGCCATAAATTCATGTAATGTTGTAAAAAGGATTAATAACCTGTTGTGAACGGAAACTTATATTGAAATAAAATTTATTACAATCCTTTGCAGCCAGAGACCGAATTTCTTCCTTATATAAAACAATGTTTATGCCAATAATTGTAGTTCTTCATATTTTAATCTTTAAGTTTTAGTCAGGCTACAGAACAAAAGAAAGATTCTGAATTAAGTCGTAGCATGTTATCTGCTGTTAATTTAATCACGAATGTAATCTGAAATTGTTATTGTAGTTCCCAAGTATATAAACTGTAATCGTAATAGTAGGACATATAAAACTAATTAATCTTAACGTGATAGTAAAAGCACGAAATAATTAGCTGTACGGAACTGGATCTGTTTTGAGAAGCCAGTTGTCTGCTCGGTTGTACAAGAAATTCCCAGTATTTTATTGAAACAAATTGTTCCTTAACGTGTTTACGAAAGCCCGCCTACGTGTGCAACATTAATTTAGCTACTATTGATTACTTTTCTGGCAGTTTAGTTGTATTTGTACGCGAGTGTACATCGTTCTTGGCGGATAACTTGATCACTAAGAACTGTGGTGAATTGTCCACCGCTCTAATTATCGCGATTCATCGTATTTACAATTTAAACATCTTAAATGTATGGTGGGTGTCAATCATAACATTCTCTTTGGATTTCACTCTGTACTTTAGTTGTTATTAATGGCTTAATTATAGCCACGGTGGTCTAGCGGTTAGAACGCTGGCCTTGTAATCCTGGGGTCTCGGGTTCGAATTCCCGGCAGTGCCCGAATTTATAACTTGTGTTGGGCAAGGCCGTGGTCTAGGCAACACGGAGTTTTCCTCCGGGGGCTTCCCCGGTTTCTCCGTGGCATCCCAACAATTACTCCATTCACACACAGAAGAAGGCAATGGCAAACCACTTCTGGATCATCTGCCAAGAACGTATATGAACAGGTCCCAGTCCGAGAAAAGGATGGAAGGATCCTGTTCATATGGACCTGTCGTCAGACAGAACACTAAATAAAATAATGGCTTAATTACGGAATTTGCAAGTGAACATAGTCACTCTGCAGAAGCAGTGGTGGCTTTACTGTGCGTGTTGTATATTTACACATAAATATTTATAAATTGTGATATTGTATTAATAGCTACAAGTTATAGTAGCTCGCTTTAACAGAATTATATATAAATATGTTTTCTAGCTGTAGTGGTAATACTCTTGCTTATACTGTAATACAGACCCACTCAGTCGTACATTAGATCCGTGATGTCAGTGATGGAATTTGCAACGCCGGAGGGTTGAAATAATGCTGTTGAACAAAATATGCATGGAATTCAATAAAAGTTAGGTTTAGTACTCTTCATTACTGATGGGCCACATTAAGTTTCCATTCACATTGACGTGTTTCTGTGCAAATAGTTTGTGTGCATTCTCCGCAATGTTTCCACAAACTGCATAAATTAGATGGCGTGTCTCTTCGCACACGTGATATATCTCCCCACGTCCTCACATAATTCTGCATTTTATTTTGGACGTGTGTACTTAAAGTTGTTGGACAGTTTTAATTTTTAACCGTATCGATTAAATGTAAATTCTGGTTTATGTAGAATACTTTGAAATTTCGTGCTAAGGAAATATAGACCTTATTATGGACTGAAATTTTGATGTAAAACATTTTTCAAAGAACAAAATACTTTATTATTTCTCTTATTTAGTGCGAATAGTTAAAACAGTGGTGTTGTCGTTGTTGTAACGTAACGGAATGTTAATACGGCAGGAGAAAATACTTGCTGTTAGTTGCAGCATGGAAGGAAGGTTATGATAGCAACATAATGAATACGTTGAAAGAATTATTAATCTAATTGACTTGTCAGTTTAAATAAGTGTCGTTGGAAATGTATTGAAACGTAACATGAGTCACAGA
>NW_019059628.1:1712984-1784129 GCF_000696155.1 Zootermopsis nevadensis
TACATATGACCTTGTACGAATTGTGGTAGAATATTGCAACCAAAAGTTATTTAAAAGAGGTTATTGAAAAAAAAATGGTTTGTACTATACCTATTTCAGAGACATGTCCTTAAGATGCTTTAAATAACTGAGATTGGGCATTTAATGCTGCGAAGAAAAACTTATTTTAGTTGGCCTGCTGTGTATCAATAAAAAATAGCCTAAACGTGAACGTCATGTAAGTATGTATAACCTAAATTTAAACAGAGGCATTAAAGAAACTAAGAATGAACTCGTTGTCGCCACAGTGTTACGTGGAAGATTATTTCGGCTACGGTAAAATTAACACAGCAGGAGGACACTGCCAATGTCTGGCCCATTTTCAGTTTGAAGTTAGATCTGCTATATTAATGTTACCTCGGATAGGATTAATTGTTTGCGGATCGTAGTTTGTCCTCCCTTTCTTCGGCTAATCTTCAGGTCTTTGAGTAATTGCTTGCATGCCATTACTTGAGCAATGTTTGTGTTACCATAAATCCTGAAATGTTGTTGAAGAGAACTGGTTGTACATTTCAGAAAGCTGATCGCTGTTTAACGTGTCACTTGCAGTATTACTGCTTTGTAATTTAAATTGTCGTTTAGTCTTGTTTCCTAAAAGGGAAACGTTCTGTCTTTACCTTTGCAGCCGAGGGGTTCAAAGACACTTTTATGAAAATCATTCGACCAGAAGCCAGTCCGCCATCACATTATATAACTCTGCATCTGACATTAGCTTATAATTATTATCATTAGAGCAGTAGTAGACTGAGGAAGCTGTGAAGTGGATTAAACAGCTCTGGGTTGAGGCCATTGGTATTTAACACGATAATTGATGAACGTTTGAAAAACCATAGCAGCAGAGATCAATCTCGATCAGATGGAACGTTCAATGAAGAAACATTACCATGGCGTTAATTCAGATAAGCTCATGTCAAATTATAAATTGTACTCTCTCGAATAATACAATTGTAGTTGAATAGGCTTTATATTTTCTGTCTTATGGGTTGTTGCGTCGCGATCGCCCTGATGATGGAGACAGCAGGGGTGTCTGAAACACCCGGTAAACTTTTACCAGATATGGTGTATTGTTTATCAAACAACCATCTTCACACTTCTCGCCGCGATAACTTGAAATATTTTTCGAATTTATGTAATATTCATTTCCATTATGTTCTGCTGATGGCAAAATACCGTAAGATACAAATATGGCGAGGTAACTAGTACTTATGTTTATTTTCATGCCCTGTTAAGTTGTGTATGTTCTTACGTGCTTAAATCAGGGCGCGTACGAATACAAATACACACGTCGCTACTAATGTTCGAATTGAACACCATAAATGGATTTTAAACACTGCTGCCTCTGATGTATCATGTGTGTGACTGTAGACAAGTTAAATAAAATCGGGCAGGTTTCGTTTGTTAACAGTCGAAACTGGCACAAACACAAATGCTTATTACCTTTCATTTAACACACACGTGAATTGTTGCGTAAAGTGTTGTCTGCTTTGGTAAATAGCACATAACAATATGCCACATTGTTTGCTTTATAAGAAACTGTCAATCAGCCCATATTGTTGGTAATACACTCTTAATAGATCAGACATCAGTGGAGTAGGTATTAAGTACACGATACACCTTGTATAAATTCTCCCAATTTGATACATTATTGTCACACAAGAGAAAAGATTTTGTTATAAAGTTTTTGTAATACGTTCATTGTTGTTATCTGATAGGTCTATTAAGGATACAGTTGAACATTCACTCCTGAAATTAGCTAAAATTGATTGAGATTTCCAAGTAATATACCTTGTATGTCGTGACGGGGTGCTACATAATAGACGATTATGCATTTCCTAGAACATCTGAATTCAGGTAATATAATATACAAGGAAAGCATTGTGCAGTAGGGTGTGGGGTGGGTCCATGGCTGACGGAACCTTTACTTCCATTCAAAGTGAGATCTATTCTATGAAAGGTAGCTTACTAATAAAGCCGTGAATGCCGGTAAGGCAGGTGGTTTGTGCCTGTAGATCGCTAATTAAAATGACGGGTTGCCTGTGGGAGAAGCGATGTACCCTGTCTTATAGGGCTACACCACCCATGTTCAGAAAACGTAATGAGAAATAACGAGTTGTGTACATGCCGTCTGATATTTTGCTGTCTCGTACGTTCCAATTGATTAATTGATTGATTGATTTGTAGGTTATATAACGACAGTGGTTTAGTTGCACGGGACATGTACCACGCATGAGATAAGTGAGAAATGCTTTCAAAATCTTGGCCTGAAAACCTCGTTGATATTCGATCGTAGATTTACGCTTGAGAAACGTGTTTCACAGGATTAAGTCCAGAGGCGAGATCATATAAACACGAAAATGTACCGCCAGATACTATAAAAGACGTAGGCTTTCCTAATGAACTTACCGACTGGTGGCTTCTCAAGGTGGGCCCTGCTAATTGGAGTTATTTTGTGCTATTATAATAATAGTATTTGTGTATGTGCAATCAACTTTATCACTGAATGCCAATGAATAGGACTATCAGCAGAAACGTTTCAGCCTCAGGGGTCATCATCAACTTTCACATTGGTTCAACAAACGAGAATAACATTATCTGCAGTAACGTTTATATGTAAAGCATGTGAACACGTAAATTTGCATATATTGTTTACCGTAGCATTCTTATAATTTAGAACATATTTTACGCTGTTCTGTGGTTTATTTTATTGTAAATTTTCATGTTAACGTTATTGAAAAACGGCTAAAGAAGTTTATTTTATTATTGTTTGTTGAACGAATGTAAATGCTACGTAGATAACACTGATGATGGCCACTTGAGGCTGAAAAGAGTCTGTTAATAACTGACACACAGTAAAGGTAGTTGATAATGCACAAATACTTATATTATTTTCCCTTGGAGTTAGATGATTAATCCATAAAGAAAACATGATTTTGATGGTTCCAAAATTCTATAGGAAATTATTGCAAGCTTTAGGAAATATATAAATCTGTAGATTTCATAATTTAAACTGAAATAATCTGGACTTTCAAAGCAGAATATAGAATTATGCCCTAATGCTGACAGCAGTAGTCGTCACCAAATTACACACTTCAAGGTCAGAGTAAAATCGTACAACGTTGAAACATGAACAGTGGAACCGAGGCGAGTGCAGACAACTCAGAACTTGAAGAGCAGCAAAGCTAGTAACGCTGTACAGGTGACTTCGAGCAGCGCGGTAAGGGAGTTAAGTCCTTCAGTGACCTTGAAATATGCAATTTTCGTGACGGTTGCTATAGTTTAATACGGAATCGTGTTTGTTAATGCTCTCTGTGCCATTTTTACCTCAGTTTTATGTAGTTTGTTTTTCTAATGTTATATTTGTCAAGAAATATTATCACACGAAGAGTTAACCTGTTTTTCTCTCATTTTGATGTAAAGCCGTCGAATAATCGATGTTCTACATACAAATATCGAGGTAGAGTACATGCAACACGCAGTCGTCAGTCATGTCTTGGCAGGGATTCAAACCTGCTGTGTAACAGCCTCGAACTATGTACTACTGTGGTAATTGGACTTGCTCATTTACCGATCTAGATATTCCAGTCGTGATTATGAACGAAAGAGGCAGTTGCTAGGAGAAAGTGTTACATGTTTAATATCAGTACCGTTTTGCAACCTGCTAAAGACATAACTTAAATGTGAAGAGCCAGTTCTTGAATAGGGATTATCTCAGAATTCTCTTCTCGAGTTGCAGGTACCTCCAAGTACGTCATTTGACCTAACCAGTTCAGTGAGCCCCTTTTTTAGCCATGCCTTGCGTTTGTCACGCTTTTGGATTGACGTTCCAAAGAGGAGGCCATTACATAGTGAAACGTAAGTCGTGTTCACTGTCAGGTCATTTCGTTGGCATAATGCTGATGCTTTCTGTGTCGAAGGCCACAGTTTTGGAGAATCTGATGTCCTAAAAGTAAAGATGTAATCAAAGAAAGTTCTGTACTTGTATAGCAACTAATAAGAACAGGTAATTTAAAAGTTTAATAGCTCCAGTCAGATTGTGACTACTACATCGTGGATGTTTTGAATGCGTCAACGCCTCGTGGTTTCGACAGAAGTTTAACACGTTTTCACATAACCTTTTACTTTGTTTTTAGGCACGTTTCGGGAAGACATTTGAAAACGTGTGTTTGTGTCGTCTTGTGTGCCCGTGCGGATGCAAACGCGGTACTGATTTCAGCGTTTTGTCCATGTGCAACCGTAAAGTTTAATAAAAAATATGTCTGTTTGTTATTTTCAAGACGTAACAACGCAATACTACCTCTGTAAATAACAGTAAATATATTTAATTACACACTCCTTCGTTTTTACAGTGTTTGTTTTTTGAGTGCGGAGTGTGAGTTCGGAATCTTCCCGACATAACGATTAGACTATATAAAAATTATTATTTTGTCTGTTGCTATGTATGAGTGTGAAACTGTAAGGGAATGCCACAAATTGAGGGTGTTTGAGAACAGGGTGGTTAGGAGAATATTTCGACCTAAGAGGGATGAAATGAAAACTGCTTTGTAACCATTATCAAATTCTGTTATGGTGACCATTTCGTGGAGGATGATTTGTTCTGAGCGTTTATCGTGCATGGTATGATGAGAAATGCGTACAAAATGTATGTTAATAGACATGAAGGAAAGGGCCACTTCTAAGACCTAGACGTAGATAGGAGGTTATTACGAGAATGGGTCGTAGGGTGTGCGGGTTTAATTCATCTGTCTCAAGATAGGGACGCGTTACGGGCAATATTGAACCTTCTGGTTCCATAAAATCCAATGAATTTCTTAGACCGGCTAAGAATGCTATTAGTTTCTCAACAAGGATTATTTCGTGGAGTTCGTTATGAAGTCTACTAAGGATTTATATAAAAAAGTAATCTAATGTAGACCCACATATATTTATCTAATTTCGTTAAATTGATGTGTTATATGATAAATTGTATTATTTGGATGGAGTTTAAGTTAAACGAAGATGCAGATGGGTATTTAACTAGAGGTCCCGGATAGCGAGTCGGTATAAGCATGTCTGTCTATTATATGACGTACCAAGACAATGAATACAGCCACAACATTATTACAGGTATCCCTTGGAGGCTTTGGGTGTGCTGGTATCTGAATGAAAGAGAAATCTTCTTGAAATGTCGGACAAAGACAATCCGTTTCCACCCAGCTTTCTCGCTGTGCGAAATACTCGTGCTAGTTCATGACGGGGCGGTAATTGGCCCACTGTTTCTCACTTTCCAGTGACACATTAAACTTTTAGACGTGTTTATGAGTTCCCTCTGCCTAATTCGAAAGGCTTGTTCACAAATATAGGATTTGAGACTTTCGCAGCGAGTACAGTCAATAAAATCTGATGCGACTGGATACCTCGGAAGTCGCCTGCGAACCCTGATGATGGGGACAGAGTTGGTTCCCGAAACGTCGGTTTACTACGGTAACCAGTTAACGCGGCTGATTGCCCGAGAAGATTTTATTGGTTGTTCACGAATGTTCGCTGACTTTTTGTTCGAAACTACGTCGGATTTTACGACAAAATGCTGCTAAATTCATTTGAGATACTTCTGAAAGCGGAAGCCGGAATATCTCAGTCAGTACTGTGGCTGGCTATGTGATGGACGACCGGGGTTCTATTCTCGGCAGTAGCAGGGACTTTACTCTTTTACACACTTAGAGGCTGCATTTTCACCCGCTTAGTTTCCATACAAGTTAGTATCCTTGGCTGCGTTCTCTGACGATTCATAAGGAGATATGTATTTATGGCCATGTGTAGTTTCGTACGCCCTCTTCGTGAGGCGAAATTTTGTGGTGTGTCGTCATGTGCCTTTGACAAAATAAGTTGTGCCGCTTGTGAAAAGGATTGTGGAACACTGATCTGGTGCCGAGGTTAAGAATTCGTGAAGCTATAGCCTGATTTCGTGACTCCCATTTCTCTTCTCGGCTTGTGCTTAATTAGAAGAGGAAGGACTTTACGTCTGATTGGAAATGTTTTATTATGTGTCTACAGAACACATAAAATACAGCGGATATCAGACAAGAAAGTACGCGATGATCGGTGGAGACTTCACTCGATTTGAAGAAGTTAGAACACAAGAACCAATGTTTTTATGACACAGGTTATTGGATTAATCTGGCTGAGGATAGTGACTGATGGTGATCTCTTGTAAACACGGTAATGAACCTTCTGGGAATTTCTTGAACTAGCTGAGTGTGAGATTCTCAATAACAGCTCTGCTTTACAGTGTTAGTTAATGCCGTAGGTTTCACCGTGTTCGTTTATCTGAGCACATGGGCAGAGTCGTACTGTGTGATTGTGTACAATGAATTTATATTTTATTTAGTTTTGAGCGAACACTTTACAGCAAACAATTTTGCGTCATTTTGCGGGAATTGACCAGTGAATTGTCATTACGTTATATAGGCTAAGTTCTTGAGCCAAACAGGGATTGACCCAAAATACTTCAGTCTCCTATCCCCTTAATTCTCATTCGCCCATTGTAGGGAGCGAGACGTTTCCAGCTAAATCTAAAAGTGTTTAGTAGACATTTTTGTTCCAGAATATTTTTTGAAGATTTCCAAATATCAGTATTGGCATGCAATATGCTGATATTAAGAGCACGCTTTCGTGAGACATTTTCTGTCTCTAGAATGATTAGACGGTAGGCTTTTAGGTTTCCTCATCACTCGCAGTACCAGAAGATGTCATATTCACATACCACGGATTGTCAGAATACCTTTTGCATATTCAATGTCGTCAGAGTTTCGGTAACTCGAAACACACTGTACTTTGGTGTTGCTTCTTCACCTCAATCTCTGTTCACTTGAACTGGGAACGTGAATGACCTATCAGATGACGCGTCCTTTGACGTGCCAAGATGAAACACTGCAGCGCCTTTTTGCCTTGCTGGCACATGCGAGTCCATCCTTCTGTTGTACTGCTGCAGAATCGCAACGCAGAGTAACTCGGAGCTTGTGACGTGAAGATAGAAACGGCGGAGACTGTCTGAGAATGTTGAAAACATATTTGTCTCTTTCAATTTTGACACAGTCAATGACAGTCTTTGTAAAATGACTTGTATAGGACACTGTATTTTGTGAACCAAAGAAACTAGAAAACACTAATAACACAAGCACACGTCTTAACCGGGACGCGATGCTTCTGCAGCCAAGACTTAATAATTTAACACCCAATAGTCGAGGAGTTATTTGGTCATCTCTGCATATGTGCTATCGCTTCGCGGTGTTCCCACCTTTCAATGTGTGTATTTGTAACAACCAATGAAGTTAGGAGTTATTTTGCATCTACTTTACTACCGTTCGGAACAAACAGTGTTTCCAAATCTGTTTCTTCTCGTCATATCATCAGGGCGATTAGAGAAAACAGGATGAGATGAGTGTTGCATGTAGCAAGCGCTGGGAAAACAACAAATGCATTCAGAGTATTGGACGGAATATATGAAGGGCAGAGGTCACTTGGGATTTATAGATTGGATAATATTTAACGGGTGTTTTGAAATATGATGTGAAGTAGTGACTCATATTATCCCCTCCCCCAATCGTGACTACCATTATGAACACTGAAATAAACTTTCGGGTTCCAGGATTCTGTTATAAGCTTGAAATTTCTTGACCAGGTGAGCAACTACTCTTGGGTACAAAATGGAACTGCAACGTGGTAACATTCTGGGCCAGGCATGTCGAACTCGGTGTCTGCAAACTAAAAGGGTCGTTTAAAGAATAGTTGACTGTTCCAGGGACCGCCACATGAGTGGGAGAAATCGTGACCGCTTACTTTTACTAATTCCAAGCTCATACTTGGGATATATTTATTTTTATTCCTATGTTTTCCCACAAACACAAACAAATGCAATTTACGTTGAAACACATTTTCAATGTATTTAAACGAATTAAAACAGTTGTACACAGATATTTATTTGTGCCTAATTAACATTTCGAAAAATGACTCTGACCTCATAAAATATCGAAGTGCCGCGAGTCTGACCCGCCCAGCTTAGCTGTTAATCGTTAATAAGCACATGTGGTTGATATTCAGGAAAATCATGTGTATTCGGGTGTAGCACGTAGGTCGTGCCCGAGTCAGTAAGAAAATGCAAATATGGCTCCATGTCTTAAACATCTATGAACCGCAGTTCTAGGGCACTATTAGCAAATATAAATATTTGCATATGTGCATTGAGGCTGCAGACGGCGGTGTTCTTTCACGCTGCATGGGTAAGAAGATTCGACCCTGAGATCGCAGAGGTGGAAGGGCACCGCACTGCCGCTGTGCTGGGCAACCAGTACATTAAGTCAGATTGGTCACGGTGTTACTTCTGTTGTGTAGCGTGAAGCTGCAGCACCCTTTTCTTTCTGTTCACCCCACCTTTTGTCCTCGCCTTATCCTGACGATCTTTATGCGACCAGTTTTGCTTTCATCACCGATCTCTGTAACAATTATGGCTCCGTCATCTTCCAACTTCGTGAGATTTCGGGTTCTCACGATTGGGAGTAAGAAGATAGTATTCTTGGATGTTTCGTCATGTACTCCGGTAGAAATTTACCGACGTTTACCGGACTACACGTTGTAATAGCCTGAGTTATTGGTATGTATCAATTACAGATACGTCTACTAGGCATGCTGGATAAATTTTAAATTTACAGAGGATTTTAAAATTCTACGTTTTAATCGATTGTAATGGAGTGTAGATGATCATAACTAAAGCAAAAAGAAAGACCATGGATTGTTTACCATAATCGATCGACGAAAAAATTAGGATTTATTTATCAACTAACAGTGTTGAATGTTTTGTGACTAGTTTTAATTTTAAATGTCTGTCATGCAGTCTGTAGGCCTTTTCATCGATGATCTCGAAAGGCTGGATGTTTCTGTTTGTTTTAAGCAAAGTGCAATAATATCGTTGGTTTTTTTATGTATCTGTGAAAGTTGGTCTTTTGCCGTGAGAGAAGGTCGTGGGTGTGGCGTGTGAGAGGAAAGGTTGCCGAGTCAAATACTCGGACCCAAGTGGCTGGATATGGCACACTGTTGAGCGTAATTTGTGTCCTTCGCCTAATATTATTGTGAGGATTATATGTAAGTGACGGACGAGTTAGATGGCTCATGCAGCACGCACGAGGGTACGAGAAATGTAGGATTATTTAACGATTTACCCTCGAAATGGAAAAGAATAGGACGAGTTTTGAAATTTACAATTAGACTTAGATTAGATGGTAATATTTTATTGTTATTCGATTTATTTATTGTGTATTTAACGACGCTGTAAATAGTCCAGACTGTATATTATGGGATAATAGGATAATCGATGAATTGTGAATTGGAAAGGATGCGGAAGGAAGCGGTGTTTGCCTAATTTAAGGTGCTGTCCCGGCATTTGCCTCGAGGGCCACTGGAAAACCATGAAATACCTCGGTCAGGTTAACCGGTATCAGCTGATATTTGAACCTCGAGAACTCCTAAATACAGGTAATTTTAAATTAGATTTTACCCTATATTTACGGTTTAAAAAGATGTTTTAAACAAAGGCAGACTTCAGTGTAATCAGCACTCCATTTTTTATAGGTTTCACTCTGACGTTTTTAACAAAATGGCTTGTTGTGTGAAAAAAGCTTGGAAAGGTCTAGAAAACCGTGTTCCGGAAATGCTACGTTATTAACTCGCGTAATAGTGAAGGTGCTCTGCATAACTTAAGAGACCCTTCTCCTGTGTCCTACATATTTTGTGGCTATGTTAGGATTACGTGTGGGTAACTGTAATGGTCCCTTTGTGCAAACATTTATCTGTAAAAAAACTAATTTCCCAGTTCCGGTTCTGTGTGTCGTCTGGGTTCCAAAATAAATCGTTTGGTGGACTTAAGGTACAGGAGTCTGCCCACAGGGACAAATATTTGTCAGAGCTCATTTCTAGCTCTTTCGTATATGGGACACAGGTTCGATTCCTGGCTGGGCGGCGGTTTCTTCTCTGCTTTCCCTCTGTCGTATTCGACCAGTGAGTACAACTGCAGGAGGGGTGTTTCTTGCACCGTTAGGTTGGGTTGTTTAATTTTTACTACTGCTGTGCGTTCAAACATCATATCATTAACTAAGTAACTCCATGGATTAGAGTATTTTTGAAAAACGAATAATGCACTCGGCTGTCAAATTTACTGCATTTTATGGAACCCAGTGTTTCATTATCGTGTTTACAAGAGCTCGTCACCTGTTCTTATCGTGATCCAAATTAATCCAGTTCACATTCCAGACCCAATTTTCGAAAACGCAGTTTAATATTATCTTCCCAGGTCTTCCCTTCACAACACGTTTCAGAGCAATTTATCGCTGGATGAAATAGATACAGTACGCGTCTCCCGGTCGTTGGTAATCATCTGCTAAACTACGAATTCTCATAATCCAGAAGTTCGGAATCTAAATTCGGTACTTTTTTCTGTCCTACCATCTCTTCCATCCATTTTTCTCTCGTGGGCACGTTGTGTTGAAAAGAAATTCATATGAAATTGTAAACTAATAACAAATTGCATTAGACTTTGAAATACTTCTGTCATTAAATTTGTTTCTAAGAAGTCGTGAAATAACAATTGTGAACCGTGTTGCCCTGCTACATTGAAGTGGAAATGCAGTCCGTGACAAAGTCTAGCAGCAGGATTTCTGAAACTGTTTTTAATGATCCTAACTGTTCCACTCTGTTTTGATTTTGAATTTTCTTTTTATGAGGTTGGAGTCGCTACTTTAATTTTTTTTACTTTTTCAATGGAAATTTGTTAATTCAGACATGTCTTAAATTGATTTGTGGACGACACGAAGCTTGAAATGCTAATTTCTGCGGGCCGTGACGGTGGCCTGAAGATCGTACGTCCCCACAGTCGTGGTCAAAGCTGACTTTGGTTATTTTGTCTTTATTTGCAAACAAAGGGGTTAAGCGTAAAACTAAGGCATAAAATAAGCCAGTAAACATTTGAGATCATTTCGATGAGAATGCCACCTACCGTGAACAGTATATTTTGGTCTTAACCATGCACTTGGCCACGAATTGTGTTTATGTTGAACAGTAGATGTACGAGTACAAGGTGTTCATAAAGGATGTTTCCGTTTACGTTTTGTAATTTAACTTTTCGTTTTATAATACTGTAAAATTTAGGAACCTTAGCGTCATAACACATAATAGTTTACGGTAAAGTGTTACTTTCAAGGTGGAAGACCGCCCCTGGACTGATTTCTGCGTCTGCACATTCAGTACGACCGTTACCAAGGTAAAGGTGCGTAAGCCAAAAATTAAAAGCCGAAACATGCTTGTTGTCTTATGACTTACATTTCTTATTACCTATAATTTAACGACGTCAGCTTTAGGTCCGTGTCTGAATTGTATAGCTACGTGTGGGTATATCTTATTGAAATTTGCAATGTTTATTGAAATATTTTTGTTGTGTTGAATAAGAAACGGAATATAAAGGAAATATATTTTTTTTCTGGCTACGGAATGTGATATTTGTGTCCATGTGGGAGATGTCGTATGTAACAGGGAGTTTATATCATAAAGATGGCTTTATATCAGTAGTTTGCATAGTGAACATGTACGCTTTACTTAAGTGACTTACTGCTGCCCGTCCACTCTTGTTTTTCTAACTTCTGTGCTCCATTACCTTCCGCAGTCGCCAGTTCGAGAAATTACTTGAAGATGACTGTCTTCTAAGATGTTACCCAGCGTAGTCTGGTAGGAGTTTACCGAAGTTTTAGAGGTGGTTGCTGTCTCCATCGTCAGGGCCGTAGTACGTGACGCAACATTCCAGAAGATAGTCATCTTTATAGTTTCACTTGTTTTAATCTTTATAGTTTTAGATTGAACATGAAAAGACTGGCACCTATAATCCCCAGAATTTAATCTACTATTAATGTTATGGATATACGAGATATTATGGCAAAAACACATACGTTTTAGGATTTAAACATCGTTGGCATGATTATTCTTGTAACGTGTTAAATTAATTTTTGAAAATGTAATTGGCGTTGACGATTGGTTCTTATGTGTAACATGTCAAATAACGTTTGAGAATTTAAGGCGAATTGTTATTTGTATCCTTCTAAAATGTATTAAAGTAACATTTGAGAACTATAAATAGTATTGACATTCGTTTTACTTATTTCTTAAAGTGTCTCAAAGTAACGTTTGAGAACTTTAAAAGCACTAATATTTGAGTTGACGTACATTCTGATAATTTAATTAGCACTTCTAAGAAATATGATCGTTACTAATTAGTTAACGACTGACTCTTTCGCATTAGAAACCTAACATTTAACATTGGTTTCATGTCTGTCACTGAGCACTCGGTTCCCGAAGAAATTCTCTTTAACATAATATTCACGTCCCCATATCGTTTTAAGGTCGAAACATTCCAGGCGTGTTTCCCACCCATATTCTGTATGCATTCCTTGTACTCCCCTTCTGTGACATTCCCAGTCCATCACATAATCCCGGGCTAGCAATAGTGGACGAGGCGCGTATAACACGAACTTTCTGCTCACGCGACTTTAATTATTTCTCCCTTCTTCCATCCATTCTTTTTAATTCAAGGCTTTGTAACATTTTAAAGCAACGTGGTTACTATTTGTACCACTTTTTTAGCATTCAGTACGTGGGTTACGTATGATTCATAAAATAAACTAGTTATATCCCGAAACAACATTAAGAATTTGTTTTTGTAAATAAGGCACGTAGTGTTTCCTTTGAAGTACGAACTGTTATTTGGATGAGATTTGTGCTTGAATGAAGTAAATGTTGAAAATTTCACAACAAACGTAAAATTAAGTGAATATTACCTAAACTTAATCTCTCTTGACTTCATGAAATTGGAAATGCCCTAATTTGTAACTGAGACTCAACAGCACTGAGGCTTAGAGTAAAACTTCGTCTAGGTTTTCGTAATTTTGCGTCAGTTGTTTGCGTCTACGTTAATTTTTTGCTATGAATCACATGGGTATCTTAGTATTTCCAGACCATATGTTTTGTCGAAAGCGTTAAGTGACAAATGAAGTCACAAAGAATATCTTTAATAAGATGCTGTTATTTTACTCGAAGATTAAATCGAATTTAGTAGATTTTTTTTAAAAAGAACTCGTGCAAAATGTTTTACGTAACTTGACAGGCAGATTAACAAAATGCAAATTGTATTAATAATTTATTACACTGTGCAATAGTTAACAGCTTTCACTGTTAATACCTGAATTGGCTTCCATCACTGCTTTAAATCCCAACAAGTGGCGTTCCAGTTAACTTAAATGCTACCTTGATAGACAATATATTTGCGTTTGCAGCAGTGGATTTGTATAAAAACCAGTCGAAGGCTAATGAGAGCTGTAGAATCGAAAAAGAAAATTCATTTGGAAAATATGTGAATTTCAGTTTATAATGTATCTTTCTTGCTTTTCTGGTAACGAACTTAGGGCAATTAATGACCTGTTTTGGCTTCAAAATTTAGTAGTCCAGATCAGATAAATCTGCGCGTGAAAAATGTGGGCTCCGGCGTCAGAGGGGCGGGGAACAGGAAGTGGAACAAACGGGGAGGGACATAACTACAGAATTTGCCACATAGTATGTCTCGTCCCCTATCTGGAAAAATCCTTCAAACGTATTATTATGTGAGCAACCCAACTTCCTCTGACTCTTTCTGTAGCTGGCAACGGCGCATTCTGGGCAAGGAAATAACACAGTTAATCCTTCAGATCAGCTTTGGCACGTCAGCTTGGCATGAGGACGTTCCAGGCGTCTGGACTGCTAGGTAATGTTAACAGCACCGTAATAAAGAGCAAAGTGACTGTGGAGCAACAATGTTGGTAGAAGAGTAGGAGATACGAAATAATGGAGACTATAATTTTCGTGTTCTGTGTCGCAGTAGACATTTGCACAAGCTCTAACCGTCTGCAGTGCTACCATCAATACTAAACCCCGGGAAGTGTGTGAACTGAGTGGAGATTCCGCTTAGGAAAAAATACCTCTTCCGCCTTTGGGAAGCCACAGTTTCCCTCTGCCTCTTAAGCCACATTGTTGTCAGAATTAACACGACTGAGTAGTGACAGTGTTATTCACAAATAGGAAAGCAACAATGCAGTTCAGTAGTAAGGACAATAATTTTGCAGTGCGAAATAAAACCATAATGAGGTTGGATTTGAGGTTTTCACGGCGGTGAGTCCGAAGATGGTTTACCTCTGGTTTGTAGGACCGTTTAGTGTGGTAGAATTTTACGACGTTTCAGAGGTCCTTGCTGCCTTCATCATCAAGGCGATGATTCATTGCCCTGATATTAGAGTACACAGCGCTACAACCCAGAAGACAGCCATCTTCCACAATGAGGTTCATTGTGAGAACTGCCTGATATCATCGCGTACCCTAGCTACACAGGAGGTGTGTGAAGAAGAGATTCCCCTACCGCTGGTTTTAGTGCCATTAATCGTCGTCCAGGGTCTCGTCTTCTGACGGCTCGGCATCAAGTTGTTTTGGATCGCGAATATTTTCCAGTCTGCTAGTGACTGACACGAGCGAGGGGGGGGGGGGAGATACAATTTGCGACGTTTCCCTAGTTAATGATCCTTTGCACACTTCCAGTGCTTAAATCGCAGGCTTCAACTTAAGCAGTGCGTTCTTGCGTTTTGGCATCGTCCTGATCTGGCATGACGGCATCTGCTTCACGTTTGAAGTAACTGAATACTTTAAACACCAGCTCTCTGTCCTGCCTGCGGAAAACCTGGTGCCTTGCGACGTTCGCCTCCCATATTTTAACACATCTTTTGAAAGTTTAATGCTGAATTCTAAGAGTTTGCTTCGTATGAACACGACATTCACTGTCCTTCGCTAATTTATTTTTGTTTTGTTTCCATGTCGAGTTTTCCTCAAATATCTCGATTTTCTCTGTGGTCTGATAAACGTTTATACAGGCATACCTCAGAGATATTGCGGGTTCGGTTGCTGAATACCGCAATAAAGCGAGTCACACGAAGTTTTTGGTTTCCTAGTGCATATAAAAGTTATGTTTACACTATACTGTATTCTGTTAAGTGTGCAATAGCATTATATCTAAAAGAAAAAATGGGAGAACATTGCGAGAATTACCAAAATGTGGCACAGAGACACGAAGTGAGCACATGTTGATGGAAAAATGGCGCCGATAGACTTGCTCAACGCAGGGTTGCCACAAACCTTCAATTTATAAAAAAATGCAATATCTGAGAAGCGCAATAAAACGAGGTATGCCTGTATTCTGCTCGTGTTTACGTCTGATGTGGATGTGTGCTTGATGATCATCCTATATGCTATGTAATTTTAATGTACATCTGTCCTGCCTCCGAACGTGTTACACGTTACATAGTCAACAGGTGTGTCTTAGATGTGTGGGGCATGTTTGTGCACTCATGCAGAAATGTGTTTTGAATATGTTCTCGCAGTGCGAACTGAAGCCAGGCGCTATTAAGGACTTGCAGCCTTGCCAGAGGCTGTTTCTTTGCACGGGGCAGTGACCAGTGATAACTGTGATTGGCATCTCGTTGCCTCGTCTTTGAGAGCACACAGCAGAGGTTATTTATTGCCAACTGTACGCCGCCACATTTGGAATTAACGAATATGTACATAAAACGCAAATGTAGTTTACATGGAGATAACGTCATGGACATAATTGATCGTAACTCTTCTATGAAAGATTACCAATAATCAATTCAGTCTAAGACGCTTCGGGTCTTTTGTCGCTCGAACACTGGGATTACGAGTTCAAATCTCTCTCGTGGCTCGTGCCATGGTTGTATGTCTGCGTTTCTCTGTGTTTGTTGTCTTGTGTAGTTAGAAAGTCTGCTGTGGTCCAGTCCAGACCAAACATCGAAAGATTTATTGTTTAGAACTATGAAACGGAACGAAGCAGCAGAGGGCATAATCCACTTAGTATTCATAGATATTAGTAAATAGTTAGAAGATCATTGTTATCATTGTCATATGATTTGTTCACTTAGTTTTGTACTGGTTTTACGTACACATTTATTCGCACGTTTGTCAGTAATATGCCTACAGTAGGCCTGAAGCTGTTATTGTATACAAAGTTCCTTATTATACTACATGCATTGAGTAGACCTACAGTAGATTTTCATGTGGCGAAAAGTATTCTTTCAAGGACTCTTTCTGAAGATGTTTTACCGAGATGTGTGGAATTATTTATTATCGCCTGTTCCAATTACCACATATCCTCGATTTCTTGCTGTAGTTACACATATTTCGTATGGTATTTCCCACGTGTTGTATATTTTATGAACATGCAAGCCGTGGTCTCACAAGTGGTCGCTTTCCTTAAGGTCTTGCGACAGTATTTTTACTATATGAATTTCTTATGTTCCCGTGCTACGTGTCCTGCCATCTCGATTTAGATCAGTCCAATTACATTTTGTGAAGGATGCTGTTTACAGTGAGACTCGTACGAAACTCTAAGTGTAAAACGCAACGTTATTGTTAAACCAGGCTTTCCTACTGCGCGTAAAATGATTAAACATCAGGTACAAGCCAGCCCTTTAAAACACAATGATAGCAAATGTGCTTCCCGTCCTAACATTTAATAACCCAATTTCTTGTCTACACAGTGTTTTTTTATGGATTTCGTGTGATTTTTGGAAAATACAGGAACACGGCATTAACTAATTTGTCTTTTTGTGTTCTTTATAGGAACTGAATATTTAAATATCATATAGATGAGAACTGTGTGTTTCTGGAGTTGAACTTGACTTTATTACGCTTTGATTTATGGTAATTCTCATGCAAGATACTTGGGAAATGTGGACACTCTACCTATTCGGTCCTTTATTTCCTGTTTAACAGCGCGAGGTCTATAAATTAGGAGCGTAAGGACTGGCGATTATAGTGCACGCTATTTTACTGCATTTCTTGAAACTGGACACCATTAAATGTAATGTTTATGACGGTCTTCAGATGCGAACTGGTAAGACCAGCGCATTGGATGTCCGCCGTCTCAGAGCATTTTCTATACCAAGTGCATAGATCTCAGTGGACCTTTTCTGGTACTGTTGGTTGAAAATCGTGACATGTCAGTGCTATTGACATTACCTAGCGAGTATATATTTGCCAAACTATACTTTATATTCGTTTATAAAACGGCAGTTAAAGACGTTTTATCACAGGTCGTTTACGGAATTGCTTGCTTTATTATTGTATTTATGTAAGACTTGTATATCTTTTAAATTACACTATTATCCCTTTGTACTGTAAACGTTCCGGTGTTAGTAAACGTTTCCGTTTCTTTCAAACTTATTTGTGTACTTAGCTTCTCGTTGGACATTGCTTCTAAGACGATTTAAAAGTGCTGACACTTCTGCAGGACATATAGGCTCTACCTGCATATGTGTGGATACAAAAATACGTTCTGTGCAAGTTCAGGGCTGCTGTTGAGGTAGTCGAGAAGAAACTGGCTTCTATCGGCTTGAACGTTGTTGTCACCAAATAGCAGCTTCGTTCAAGATGTTTTCCAAAGCCTCGCTAAAATCTTTTTCATGCAGTTATGTTCGCAAAACGGAGAAGGTCCGTGTATACCCTGTAGGACAAGGATTTCCGATTTCGTCGAACGGCTTTCGTGAATGTTTACATCGTACATTGGCTCTGAAGGGGAGCAGAAAATGTAACTTTGAAGTAACCTGCTATCGTAACATGGCAACATTTAAACGCAGTTTCAAATTTTCTTCTCTGAATGTATGATTTAAAATCTTGAATTTCGTGTTTGTATAAATATTCCATACAACAAACATATCTTCCCTGATCAGTAATGTTCGAGTTATTCTCCATACAAGGCACAACGTCACATGACGTATGAGACATTTGAATCATGTTGGAGCCGTTGCAATTTGTATGCAGCTTCTGTACTCATGTTTCACCTTGTTTTTCCATGTCCTTTCTGCTGCAGCGTTGCACAAAGACCAGATGATCTGATTACGTTTGTGATTACCATGAAACTTTACATTGAAAGCGAACTTGAGGAAGAAGTCGGAGGAGCAGTGTCTGCGGTAAGAGGACGCACGCTTGCGTCGTGATCACTATCTGCTTCTTACATTATGACCTGACGTGGTAAGTTCTTTGTTCCACTGCTCTGGTGAATGCGGTCGGCGCATTATATATAGGCCAAGGTCCAAAAATGCCCCCTGCCAGCCAAAGGATCCTCCAGTCCTGGGGTAAGACGCTGGTCGGTATCGCTTATCTCAGCTCAGAAAATGACATCGATGTAATTCAAATTGAATGAATGCCCTGAGATAGACGCTGTTACAGAGCGAAAAGTAACAAAATAACCGGATGTTGAGATGCTTTTGTTTCTGCATTGTACGCCGTATCTCGTTTCAATCATTCATGCATTTCTTGGCAGAATTTTGTCTCAGATCAGATCGGAGTAATGGCTAGCCATCCTGAGATTTTTAGTTGTTTTCCTCAGTCTCTTTATTCTAATACCGTATAGCACGCCTATCTTAAAACCGGCCACTGAGCTCTCCTTCCATATGCTCCATTTTGTTTGACGCTGTAATATAACCTCTACTGTTTGCTTTGACTAACTTCATGTAACAGAGACCTTCTTGAGAATCTGTTAGTCGCTTTGCTGGTCAAGAAATCCGTCTTCCTTTGGGAACCAAGAAGTTTCTGTACCCTCTTCACTAAAGCGTTTCAGTGCCCTCGATCCTGACCAAGATGAATCCAATAGAAATACGCATTCTGTTACACGGTATTTAAATCCCCAAGTATCCTCTCGCATTTAGTCTTGTGACTGAAATATATGCGTTTCTCATCTGGCCTCTGAGTTCTACCTGCCCCATTTATGTCATAGTTTTGATCATACTAATTATAATTCGACAATAAGAATGACGTTTCTTGTTCTGTAATTTTCTCTGTTATATTGTTCCTTTCTGTCTCTTAGGTTTTCCTCAGCACGTTGTTATGACACGCTCCTAATATAGCCTGCCTGTAATTCCTTCCCAGCGACGTTAGGATTTGAGGTTTTCACGGCGGTGAGTATGAAGATTTCTGTCTTCTGGGTTGTTGCACCGTGTAGTATGGCAGATGTCTACCAATGTTTCAGAGGTCATGCTGCCTCCGTCATCAGGGCGATGAATCATCTTCCAGTCTACACGGTGCAACAACCCAGAAGACAGCAATCTTCAGACGTTAAATTACCAAATAATCAATAATTGACAGGAACTGGATTTAACATAAACTTTCGGATCTGCATGTCCGTAGAGAAGATAGATGGAAATTGTTTTAAGAATGGATCTCGAGGTTAAAGGTTAATTTCTGTCGATTAATGTCGTCCGTATATAGGCACTTTAAACTCAATGCAGAGTACAAATATATGCTCATACTTATACTCCATCGTATGGGAAACTGATATGACATAAATGTGTCACTGACGTATGGATTTCATATTTTAAATGTTTCTGTGTTCTGTGAATAGGCCTATACAGCGAAATACATGGAAAATAAATTAATCTGAAGGTTCATGAAGATTTATTATTAAAACAAGATTTCTAGACATTATCCATCATCATGATTCTTTTTTAAAAACACGACGTTTCGGAGGGTGGAATTCGTCTCCGTCCTCAAGTCCGAAGATAGAGACTAACTCTATTGATTGGGTCCACAGAGTAGGTTATATACCTGAGGACGGAGACAAATTCCACCCTTCGAAACGTCGTGTTTTTAAAAAAGAATCATGATGATGGATATTGTCCAGAAAGCTCGTTGTTTATAGCAAGGAATCTGGATTGTTCTGCCTAGTGCGATATTCTTTCGTGCTAACGGTGCATTCTAAAGTTTATCTATGAAGAATGAATGATGCTTCTGTGCGCAAGCTGCATCTTTGCTTCATGCGGTTTTAGGTCGCATTTACAACTGCTAATAGTTCACTGCAGAATATAGTACATCATTAATACGAGGTTCCGTTAGTACTCGCCCACTAATACATAGTATCAAGGTTTCATCTAGGCCCGCCTTCTTCCTCCCCCTTTATAATTTGTCATTTGGTCGCATCGTCCATGATCTTCATGATTACAGCCATCCCTGTAGGCGCATTGCAGTAACTTCAGTTCTGGTCTTTGCCATCCGTAAAGACGCTGTACCGCGTGTTGAAATACAGACGATAATCGATATTTAGCTTCGAAAGAACTAAGAGGAAGTGGTTGATAATGATTCTGGTAGTAATAGTAATATGATCAGTAATAGGAACAAGACTGTAGCCCGCGTGAGGGACATGTGAAATGCATGCAAAATTGTTGGGAAAGCTGGAGAGAAGAAATCACATGGTAGACCTAGTCATAGATGGAGGATAATAGGATTATTATTGAAATAAATGGGATATAAGCTATGGACTAATGGTTGAGGATAGAGTATACTGACGGGTTGCTTTGTAATGAACATTTGGGCTCCATAAATAACAGGGAATTTCATGAGCATTTGAGCTACTGTAAGGTTTTTAAAAGTTTCATCTTCTTGAAGTTAATAATTATAATTACTCATCTTCTTCTGAATGCCATCGCGACTCCATCTTGAGGGCTGATTGGAGGAGGATTAGGGAGGGTGTGATTTATAAGGTTTCTTAAGGTCAACTCAAATCGCCGTGATAACCTCGATGTATTCATTGTTTCTCTTATGTGCACTTCTGTCCAATTCGAACATTGTCTTTCAAATGCAGGCCTGTCCACTTCACTATTGAAAGGGCCTAGTGTGATGATTATTATTATGATACAGAAACCTTAAGTAGGTATTTGTTTATAAAATTCGGCTTTGAAATATGTGTGAAGAGGCACTAATCACAGGCCCGCGTGAATCCCTTTTGTCATGATAATATAATGGGATATAATGGAATTAAATTTGTATTCAAAGTTGGAACATTTAAGTTTATGTACATTGACCTTTACTTTGTGTTAATGTAGCTTCTTCCCCCCCCCCTCCCACTACAGGATCTGAAGTCCTCACCATCTTTGAATCGGCCTCTCATGTAATGACAAATTACCGGTGGACAGTGGACATCGGCTCCGAATTTAATGCTGCATAAAGACACCATAACTTCGTGTTTCAAATGCCTTGTCTCTGTGTGGTGTTCAAGTGGAACTCCAGTATGTAATAAATGTTTGGTTAACTTAGATATCAAGGAGTTAACTGAGAATTCTACAGTTAATTATCAGCAGGTGGTCCAGCAACTTGTTTTATGCTACCGACATTCTCCACGGGCTGAAACGAAAAGTGGCGAGCCAAGCTTCCGAGAGCAATGATCTACTCTTGTGGTCACAGTCAGGAATCGATCCTAAGTTGGCGATTTACATATGTTTGTACTTTTGTTTGATGGATTTTGAGAGGTCGTCATTCGTTGTACAGGCGTGTCTTACAGGTAATAACCCAATTCATGTCTGTGAAGGCAAGAAAGGGCCTTTGGTCTTCCTCTGTCTGTTTATCATTCTGGAAATTGCTGAAATTGTAATTTCAGTGTACACTAATTTAAAGTCCAATTCTTGTTTTGACAATGATTGTTACGTTAATAACATGGTCCCCGATCAGTAAGTTTTGTTTGTAGAGGAATGTGTACTGACAGCGTCTGATTAGCATGGCTTGGAGGTCTGATTAATCTTAGACAAACACACACAAACCCAACTCTGCAACCCCGTTGGGCACTTTTACCACCGTATCCAATTTCATGATATTTATCTCAATTTACATAGCTTTCATTTCGTGAGCATATATTTGTACTTAGCGATTGGTACCAATCGTCAGATAATACCGTCTACAATTTGATCCAATATAGGGATGTAATGACGGATCATTTTCTCATCCTTGGGAGATTACTAAGACCAAACAGGCCAGAGATTCAAGATGCCTCGCAACTTACATCACGCTTCCCTTGTATCGTGATATTGATGATTTACCGGTCCTATATTACAGATGATCCATTCGTATTGGTCGTATCTGAAGGCATGGCAGGTTCCTGTCACAGTTACATGCACGACCCAGCGCTAGATCCCATACGCCTTATACGTTTCAAATGTACTGTACCTACTTATTGTTGGGCAGACTGTCATTATATGTAGGTAATCCTCTGTGAGGTTGTGGATAGGCGTATACTATGGAAGCCCAATTAGTTGAAATGATAGCCATAAAGGTATGCAATGCAGCGGCGTTATGTGTTGAAGTCGAGCGCAGTATGCAGGCTTTTGGGACCCTCGATTCTAGAGAACTGTTGTTGTAAGACTGTACTGGTTGATGCATGTTGTTGACTGTAATGAAGCCTGGCTGACTTCTTCAGTTCTCCATATACCTCCCAGTGGGAACACTGCGTACGTCACTGGTAAGATACAGAACTATGCAAAAAATAACTTGGACTTTTGTTCCGTCGTCTGAATTATAAAATAATGAAATTACCACGTATTGGAAGCTGGATTCTGTTTCCATCTTCAGATAAAAGGAGAGAAAGAAGGCAGAAGGCCTCAGGCTTGAGGCTAGCTCAACCAGACAGACGAGTTTCCTGCCCAATTTCGTCCTTTTTACTTGAAGACGGAAGCAGAATCCAGTTTACGAGGAGTTGTACTTATTTGCATCGTAATTTAGACGACAGGCAAGTCCGAATGAACAGTTTTACCTTATTAGACCAAAAATTCACCATTGTCAGAAACCTTTGACGAAGTTGTGTGCATTATCTTAAGGGTAACTTGTTCGATCCTTTCTTCTGAAATATGCAGCGTGGCAAGTTCTCAGGAATTCTGTAGGGCGTAGTCTTATTTGAAACTTGGCTAATGCGGACCAGGAATGTTTCGTCCAGACTGTCCACACCGATGAGATCATGGACGTCTCCAGTCCTAAAAAATTCTTTAAAGCTCTCGCCCTTTAAGCGTGAATTTTAGGGTTCCGAACGATTAGGCATTGAAGGTTTTGTTATTTGTGGCTGTGGGTAATGGCTATTGAAGTTTCTTTTGTCAACTCACGCAAAAGATTATCCAATATTCTTTTGACACGGATAAAACCGTTCGTGAGTGAAATCGTCGATGATCGTCAGTTTGGTTCAGGCGTAAAGAGTCAACTATGGATAACGTTGTTTGCGTTCCATAGACACTATAGATGATAATACATCAGTACTTGAGCTCATTAAAAGATCCTGCGATTCAGTTAAGAGAGAAATCTTATCTAGCGTTTTAATTAATTTGGGATACTTTATTCTTATTAAACTGCATGCACGTGATAGCCTATGTGTAGTAGAACTCGTTTAGGCGAGCTTTTGTCCGGTGTATTTCGAACGCTGTATCACCTTAATTTTTAATTTTGTTTGAACGTGTTACAAACGAGTGCAAGTAGGCAGTAAGGACTGAAATGGAATGACTGTAATGTACTTCTTCGGCTCAATTTGTTGGGTGAGAATATAAATACTATGAAAAGCTGATGACCTACTTACTTTAGTACAGCCATTTTTCCAGTGACTGTGAATGTAACTAAATATTATGTGCCTGGCGTGAAACTAAAATCATAATGCAACTAAATAATAATAACACATATTAACAACGAAATGTATTTCGGAAATAGCTGCTGCTTTATGTACATCAGGGGCAGGGTTTGTCTCAGGTACATAGAAGTAAATACCCTGTAAAGTGGTGAATAGATGGAATTACAACAATAACAATAATAATAATACATGCCTGAATTGTTCTTCGGGGGTTTTGACACTGTGTGTACTTATAGATAACGTTTCTCAGACACATACTGACATTTCTGAAGATGGAGACAGCATGTTTCTCCGAATCGTAAGTATCTGCCCACGAGTCTACAGGGCGGCACACCATCAATTCTGTCCTGAGTCTGTTGAATCTAGTCCTCTGAAGTCTGTTTCTATATCATCATCGCATAGACACCTAGGTCTCCCAAATTTTGTTGTCTTCAACTAAAATGTATGAATTTGGCATCGCCTCGACGCATAATACTTGTCCCGCCTGCCTGAAATTGATCGAGCACCTAAGTAATGTTTAGTGAGCTATTAAGAAAGTACCTGTTGTTTTATGTCGGAATGAAACTTTGTGTCCCTCTCTAAGTGAAGAACCTAGATTGACGATAACTCTAACGGTTTCTGACAGTAGTCATCTGGTCGCATGGTTGTAGGATGTTCTCTGGGCACTGTCCAGTCTGTACTTTAGATTAAGGCTTCGTCGTTTTCGGAGGCTGACACAGGCTCTGTCTTTACACAGTGAACACTAGTCAGTGAAGATCCTTACATCATGACAGATTGAGGGATTTCGAGGGTAATATCTTGAGGAGAATATTTGAACCTAAGAAAGGGGAAGTAAAGAGGGTACTGACGAAGAAGTATCACAACGAAAAGCTTAATAGTTTATACTCTTCGTCTGATATTGGTAGGATAATTAAAGCAAGGAGATGAGGTATGCCGGACATGTAGCACGCATGTATGAAGTGCCAACTTTTCAAAATTGTCGTCGGAAGAAAACTTTGGCGTAGATGGAAGAATGACGTTCAAAAGAAAATTTGACTGAATGTACTTGGCTAAGGTTAGAGTCCAGTGGCAGGCAACTGACAACACGCTACTGAATCTTGAGTTTCCTTAAGAGTAGGGCATTTCTTGTCCTAACTGGATGCAGTGAATGTGGACCGGCCTTCCAAAGGAATTTTATGCTAATGAACATTTGTACAGCAAGTGTGAAAATGGTTGATTCATAACACTGCCATTTGTTGGTCATTGTCCATTGTCTGAGGTAAAGGCTTCTTAATAGTGGCCCATCAGTTGGATCTACTCGCGTCATCAGGTTGTTGGTTGGCATTACACTGACGGATATTTGTCATTATATTCAGTAACACTCAAGCTAGTGCAGTAGTGGGCTAAGGCTCTACACTTATAATCAGATTCAATTATCTACCATGTTACCGAAAGTCCTGTCCGTGATATTGCGTGGTTTACCACGGTTGAATATTACAAATAGGTCACGTACATCCAACTTATCTGTTTAAAGTTCATGATAATTTTCCTGTCTCATTCGACGCTGTATAGCATTTGAAATTGAAACAACTTCAGTAAATAAATAACCTTTGAATCGACCAATCGAGGTAGGTTACTTCGAGTTTTTCAACTCTTGTTTTGTAGTGGTTACCCTTCAAAGTGGTAATTCCTTGCAAATGTTGTCTTGAAAACTGACATATTATGACAGTTGTTAAGTAGCCGTGCTGTGTAAGTTAGCCGCAAGTGTAACCAAATAACTCATTGGATGCGCGGAGGAAGGTGTTCGCTTGTGTCGTTCGTAGAAGGTTGGGCTGGAAACCACAAGAGCAACGGTCAAGTGTTACGGAACCGCAACACGATTGTTCTGAAACTCGAGAGGTGAACATCGTTTTGACTGTAGTGTAAACATTATCGGCATCTTCTCTAAAGGAATGTAAAGCTATATGCCGGTTTACTACAGTCTCTATATCAACCCTTTCCACGTGGTAACAAACTAAAATATAGTTTGATATTTTAATGGCATACCAATTCATGCAGGCCTGTAGCATGATGTCACTGCTGTCACCATACTTAGTGAACCGTTGTTAAATGTCTAGAAATGCGTTTAAATTAAAAAAATATATCGCGGTACACCCGTTCATACCAGTCTGAACTATTATTGCATACAACTCAGACAGCGAGATGTGATCGGACTGGATTGACTCAAGGACGTTACTCTCGTTGGAAATGTTGAGGACTGCAAAGGCAACTTTCACTGCGCCGTGCAAACATTCCCGGATATGCGGTCGGTCACACGAACCTCTAACTGGAGCAGGCTAACGTAATTTCAGTCGGAGTTTCTTCACAGACCGTATTAGAGTAGGCAGTGTTTCACTGGCGACTCACTGAACGTCAGGATGTAATGGTCTCAGATATCGCTTCCTTTTCGTGAGGGCTCAGGTTCGTGTCTCACCTCGAAGGTAGACTGTACTGAGATTTTTCATAATATGTAAATTTGTTATTTTTTTCTCTGTCCGCCTTCGAAATTATGAAACTACCAGCGGGCCCAATAGATGGGCTTTCTGTCCTCGTTCCCGTTTCATCCGAAGACGGAAGCAGGTTCCAGCTTCTGAAATGTATGATTTGAGGTTTTTACAGCGGTGAGTATGAAGATTTCTGTCTTCTGGGTTGTTGCGCCGTGTAGACTGGTCGATGTTTACCAACGTTTCAGAGGTCATACTGCCTCCGTCATTAGGGCGATGAACGTTGGTAAACATCTACCAGACTACACAACGCAAGAACCCAGAAGACAGAAATCTTCATACTCACCGCTGTGAAAACCTCAAATCATACATTTCAGAAGCTGGAACCTGCTTCCGTCTTCGGATGAAACGGGAACGAGGACAGAAAGCCCATCTATTGGGCCCGCTGGTTCAGATAGCATCAGACTTGGTCTGAGGCGTCTGTCATTCAGATCTAACCGGAGACGTTTCATGTTTGTGTTATTACCGTGGCGGCTGGAAGAGACCTAAACCTGTGAATTATAAAAGCCTCCTGATATGTAACTACATCTCGTCCTTCGTTACTTAATCCCTGTTACTCCACCTATCTTCCTCAACATTATTTCGAGATATCCTCAATCTGTGTATAACATTATCTTTCGATATTGAGCTTCGTCGTTTATTGAAATCATTTCAACCTTTGAAAAAAGACCGCAGTTGTCATCTTTTGTCACATTGTGGAGCCAAATTTTACATCTATTTATAACAGTAGATACAATTACAGCGCGTATAGGTTTCGTGTGAAGTGCCCGTTATTGATGTCTGAAATGTAATAAAAATTAGGTTGTGTCGACAAAGTGTAAGTGCAATATCAAATTTCATGAAAATTCATTCAGCGATTTTTCTGCGGACAAACAGACGCAACGACATGGCGAAGCTAATAGTCGCGTTGTGCAAGGCACCCAAAAAACTATTAAGACCTTGACAGTTATTGGTTAGAGCCCAGAGGGGAAAAAATGATACGACGATGCTTTTTTAGAAAATAATTTTATGTCGGTGTGCGGGATTATATGTAGATGTTCGCTGCAGTGTTCTGTTTAATAAACCTGTCGGAATGGCCACATGGAAGCTGGAGAAGAAGTGTAATAATTATGTTAACATGAATCATGGGGAAACAGACTGTGAAAATGGGAGGTGTATGGTGGCTGGTGATCGTGCCCAGTAGCGAATCAAATTTGATTTCAGCGGTGTAGAGCAATCGGAATGTGCTACCGGAGTTAATTATGTATTTAAAGACCAGTGTGCCACTTGTTTTAACGGTTAAATCTGTGCATTTTTATTTATTTGTTTCATGTGATTCTCAGTGTAAACAGTTTTTATTTCTTTAAACACCTTTATGAAAATATTCTTTGTAATGGCAAAATGTTATATTTTCAATGAGGTAAGAAATGAATTGTTAAATATTATGTAGACGATCTTAGACTTCAAATGGTTATTAGTCATGTATTATCATTTTTCCATCCTCGTCCATTTTTTATTCATGAGGCTCGCTGTTCTTGTAGGTATTGGGTCTGTGCTGTTAACTGTTTCTTAGGAACATCGATAAAACTTTTTCTCAAAGGTTGCCGCTTGCAAGAATTTTTGTTTCTCTCTGTGTATCGTTTGCAAGAAGTGAAAGCTGTACCGCGTGTTATCTCGTTCTTATGACACTGGAAAATAATTTTGCTGCTTGTACCAACAAATTCTGGCTATTGTACAGAGTGTCAGAATTCTGCATTAATTATGTTGCTCAGATTTGCAGCTGCAACACCAGACCTGGTTTCAGGCCGTTCTGTGGCTGTGCTAATATGAGAAATTCAGATAGATGAACATTTTTCGTGTATAATATGTCGGTGTTTTATAGTTCGGTTGTATTTGAATAATACGTTTCAGATTCGTTTTGAAAAAAAATTGGTGTCCATTACTTTTGTCATGTTGGTATGCCTGCAGGGAATATAAGGGGACGATTTTGATGAAAATGGTATGTTGAACATGCACTATACTCTGTGGAGTAGTTTTGATTTTGTAGAATTTCAGGTTCTCACGGCAGCGAGTATGAAGTTGGTTGTAGTACCGTATTTTCAGGTAGTTTACGAAACTACGCGGTCTACAAGTCAGAAGACAGAAATCGTCACATCCGTCTCCATGAGAAACTGAAATCCTACAACGCAAATGGTAAGGATGTATACGCCGAAGCACAAATAATGCTGGCATTCCTTAACGCAGAATTTATAACTTGTGTTGGGCAAGGCCGTGGTCTAGGCAACACGGAGTTTTCCTCCGGGGGCTTCCCCGGTTTCTCCGTGGCATCCCAACAATTACTCCATTCACACACAGAAGAAGGCAATGGCAAACCACTTCTGGATCATCTGCCAAGAACGTATATGAACAGGTCCCAGTCCGAGAAAAGGATGGAAGGATCCTGTTCATATGGACCTGTCGTCAGACAGAACACTACAAATAACAAAAATTCCTTAACGACGCTGATTCAAATGTGAAATTTATATAAGGTCGAATGATGTAGTGATATAACAATGAATGATGAGTAGATAAGGATTATGAAGGTGTTAGTTGTAGTTAGGCCTGTTTTCTTGTCAGTCGCCTGCAGAGACCGAGAAAAACCAAGAACAAACTTAGTCGTGATATCAGGTACTGGACCAGTGGTGGAACCGAATATGTACCTTCCGGGGTCCCGAATGTCGGTAACAATTTTTTTTAAACCACCATCTGATATTATCTTCCTAGTGTTCATTTGCTTCAGAATTTGAAGTTGATTTCGCAGATACTACCAGTTAATAGTTTCACGTTCTAAAAAGTGGTGTGATACGACGTACCTTAATGGCTGTAAGCAGATGGATGTACCAAATTGCACACTTCAGCAAACCTGATTGCTTTAGGATGTTATCCCTGATTGGCGAATCGTGGTCTTCGGCTCATTTCCGCTACATCTCAGTACGATCCGATTAAGTATTACTTATGAAGTACAATAAATGTAGATTATTTTTGGGCAGTAATTTTACAGCTAAGTTTCTTGGGAGTGCAATTCATATTGTTCGGGGTGCTGTTTAGATATTCAAAGTACGTGTGAACTAAGTAGAGGTTGATCGGCTGATTGATGCACTGTGTTGACTCATGCAGTCCCCATGCGTCTCGTTCCATTAATCATTCACACAACACTGGTCCAAAATTACTGATAATTTTTGAAAACCATGTTCCAAACTGAAACCTGTTACCAGTCACCAATTTTAACTTAAGTATGCTTATTATTTAAAACATCTTTAATTTCTCTATTATACTTTGCATCGTATAACATGTGAATGTGAATTATAAACCTTTTTTTATACGAATGTACCAGAATTGTGTAGGGTTTAGACAGACAAACCTTGTCTTGAAGCTGAAAGCCGGTCTGTCTGGAGTGAACTGGCAACACTGCAAGAACGGCTTGTTCAGTGCCTGCTCGGGGCTTACCTGGCAGATACCTTGGCTGCTGAATACCTCTTCTTCGCTCGTTTGGTTCACTGCAACCTCAGTTAGCATTTTTGCCGTCTCTCTTGTTAAGATTCTTCACCTCGGTCCATCACACGGGCATGCGGTCAAGGGTGTCCATGAAACAGTGAGCGGTCTAGCACCCACTTATTTTACGACTTACCCCTTGCACTTTTATTCTTCAGATGCTGTGGTTCTGTCTCCCTGTTTTTACGCTAGATTTTCGATTAACGCATTCCCCTTCATTCGGAACGATATAAGTTTAAGCTGTATTTTTTTTTCATAATAGAAAGGTTGGTACAAAAAGATTATGTCCGACAAATTGGACAAAATCTGTACTTAAGTTATAAATTGTCCATAAAGCGTAAAGCACTGCTATTATCACTGCAGTGAAAATCTACATGTGTGATCGTTTTGTAAGAACGTCCTTAATTTATTTTTAACAACGAATGCGTTGTTTAAAAAGGTGCTGATGTGCACTGGTGCATACCGCCAATAAAGCACTGCAGTTTAAGAATTGGCCCAATAGTACTGGTTACTTATTTTAGACTTATACAGATTTCGGTTCTATACGAGACAGTAGTGGATTTCGAACATGTACGAGCCGCATTATTTTAATGAAATTATTTCTACCCTGTTCCAAAGTAACAACCACATGCTTAACTAGGGGTGGACAAACCGGGAAATAGCTGCGGGCATAGGTTACAAGAGAGCGCGTCGATCACATTCAGGATAGTCATTAAATAATAATATAATTATCATTAAATTGTGTTAGTGTGTAAGGACTACGAGCAGTAGAAGAAATCGAGAGGGGTAATTGTGTGTGCCTTTCTTTGATTGAAAATTTGTCATCATTTTGGTTAATTTTTTTTTGGTTTTACGCACACGAGGAAGGATGTGATATTTAGCGCATAACTCTTATTTTTGCCACAAAATTTTATCTATTTTACGTCTTTTTCGTATAAACATTGTTTTTTTCCCGTACGAATTTCCCCTATTTACGCTACGTTTCCGTGCATGTATGAAGTTTGCATCACTCTGACTTGTTTCTGAGAGGACATTTTCATATCCTATATGAATTTGTGCACGCATGCGCGCTTCCGGTAGCTGAACTTAGGACATATAGTAACAGAACAATATTGTAATATAATTAAATGACATACTTAATGCAATGTTAATTGAATTTCAATTACGATCAGCTACCATAATTGACGTATATCGCAGTTTTTGAGGCAGATACTTGGATATTAGGCCTATCTTAAAATAAACGGCTGGTGTTTCTTTCTTGATCGTTTGCAATCCATCATTTTCATTCATTTTGTTATTGTTTGCCCCTTACGCAGGCTGTGTAACTCAAAAAAGCGTCGTTATATGTCAAGTATGAGTTAAGTAACAGCTTATATGCGTGCTTCTCCATTTGCAGTAATTATGGTTTACAAACACACAAAGTATTAAAAGTCGAAGTGGCTGATATACCTACTTTATGCGAGCTCACAAATTGATTCATATTGGATACAAGGATGGTGACAGATGCGTATACCAATTTAACTTTCTCGCGATTTGAGAGTTCCCGACCTACTGTTGTCAGTATATATTTTGTGATGGGCTTACTTTAAGTATTACGAAGAAATATATCTTTTCGTCTTTTAATGCCACTGGTATTGCTATTAGATTTCTTTTTAATATGAAGCCATGCTTATTTCGTTCGTTACGTTACATAATTCAGTTCTTTTATTCAATAAAAAATCCTTACGGTCACCATTTTATTACTTTACGTTTTCCTAAAGAAATTTGCGTTAAAATCGTTATAAACTCCTCATTCATATCATACGCGAAACTTCAAGACTGTCCAAGTTTGAACGTGTGGAATTTTTTGTTAGCCATATCTGTCTTCTAAAGATCTCAGTTGTTGAACACCTTTGTGCCTCCCCATTTTCTGCACGCCTCAAAATTCTGTGTCATCCTCTTCACCATTCGGCCGATATCACCATTGAACTTTGCTAAAGGAGCAGAGGAACAAAGTAGCGATGTTCAACACGAATTGTTTCGTCTCTGAGAATAAGCGAAAGCGATCAGCTGTAATGCGGAAGATTTATGTTTTTGGCAATGATAGCTCTGCAAACGCTAACTAGAGTTCACGGACATCTAAAAGTCTCCGTTTCACAGTTTGAGAAACACTGCCTGGAAATGGTCACGTCACATTCCTTGTATGCATTATTGACCATCATCAACTTGTGCAGTTGAAAAGCGTCGAAAAATTAAATAAACATTTGCCAAGATGGCTACAGTTTCGAAAAGGCTTGCTGAAGATGTGAATGTGTGGACAGTGTTCACTGTTGAATTAATTCCAGTATGACACAAGAGATGATAAATCGACAAGCTCCTATTGCTAAGTTGGCAGTGTTGGTAGTCACAAAGCAAGCTAATTGCAGACAGGGCGCCTATGACTCCACGTCTTTCCACTGTCCAACCCAGCAGCACATCAAAGAATGAATGATTTTGCTACAACATACAATACTCCTTGCATATTGTGTACAAATTCTACAGCCCTTTCTACGAATTTAGTACCAGTCTTAACTCGTATTATGTTAATGAATAACTACAAGATTTGACCTCACAGCAGCTATTATATTCCTTTTCTTTCCAAACTTTCCTGTCGGCAGATCCGGTTATTTTATAATTTAAATTCTTCGCTCTTGCTATCCCTGTGGTCTAATTCAAGCATTACTCCCTGTCGAATGTATGTTTAATACACGTGTGTTTTGTATTTTCAAGTTTTTATCCTTGTGTACCCGGCGAAGTTGAATTAAAAATACGTCTTGCTGGCCAGTAATCATACCGCTGTTAACGTAAACATACGTGTGTGTGCAGTGGCGGAATTAGTTTGGGCCGACTGGGGCAGCTGCCCGGGCTTAGATGACAAGAGAAGACGTCGAATATAAGATGGCTCTTTTCTGGGATATTGTACCATATACTCTGGTAGAAACTGACCGACGTTTCAGGGGTGATTACTGCCTCCATCATTATGGCGTGAGTTTATATCAGTGTTTTTAAACATACCCTAGTATAGAGGTAAATAACATGTGTTTCGTGTACTCATTTTAGTGATTATTTTCTTTTCTTTGGAGCGATATGTGACATGTGTGTGAAAGTGTGTGAATGTAAACTGCATCAAAAGTCACTATAGATCTTGTTAATTGAATTAATCATAAAAATATTAGACTAAAAAAATTTAATTTCCAATGAAGTTAACGTTTCGTACCTTGGTGATGGACGCGGTAATCTTCTCTGAAACGTCGGTCAATGTCTACCGGACTACACGATGCGACATCCCAGGACACAGCCATGTTCTTACTCGTTGCCTTGGGAACCTGAAATTTTGCATAGCTCTACTGCTATTTTCTTCAGTGTATGTCACAGATGTGTAGCATTTGGGAAATGGCGGAAACTACGAAGACATTATATAAGGTCTGCTGTCGGTCTGCTATGACGATAATAGACAATATAGGAAATGTTTCAAAGTTTTGTCGTTAGTTGAATTGTAACACTGTCATTTGACCGCCCAGAAACTCCCATTTACAAAGTGTAATGTGCGTGTGGTTTGCGTTACTGATGAAACTTATAAAAAGAGCTACGAACTGTTTTTGGTGTGTTGTTTTATGGCTTACATGTGGTGAAGGTAAAGCAGATCTCGCTTCTGGGCACGGCGGTCACTTAACTTCTTGGTCCGGTCCAGCTGTGAGCTCCAGATTACAAGTTTCATACATTTGGGGGGGGGGGGAGGTTCAAGCTGCAAGTGATCGAAAGGCCGTCATTGAAGACGTTATGCTATGAGGTTGAACCCAGTTGTTAAAATTTCGACCATTTATCCTCCCTCGCCTGCCTGTCCAGCATATCAGTACTAAATAACATCGTACATTCTTCTTTCTTTAAAGTTTTCTAATCTTAGGAGCACTGGTGTATATTTCCTTCAGGTACTTTATCGTGTACATGGTAGCCTCTCGCCGATGAAACCCGAGTTCGCTTACGGGTTGCGTAAAATGAGATCCGCTGTGTATGCAGTGACTCTGGGGCAAATCTCTCTCCGAGTCCTTCGGGTTTTCGCTGGTAATCATCATTCCATTGTTTCTTCTTAAACATATAGGCCTGTAACCGCCCCACGAGATGTGCAGTAACCCTTATCAAACTTTAGGTTCTAATTTAGGGGCTTCATATCTGACCCGGTACCTGGATGGTCTCAGAATAAAGGAAGTTTTGTGTAGTTAAAGCATTTTCTGAGCCAGATGTGTAAAATAAATGCATAATAGTGTTTGTTCGCCTGTGTGATGGATTTCAGTTGCAGGCGAATTTAATTTAGGTTCTTGGCCTTCAAACAGTTTTTGTTCTTTAAAGGTATATTCAAATAAGTGTATATACTAGGTGCGATCGGAAAGTTTCCAGACTGCGCCTATAAAAACCCGTACACTTATCTCAGGTATTAAATTCATCCATCACCCTCGAAGTAGTTCCCCTGGGAGTGAACACAACGATCCCAGCGCCGCTGCCAAGCCTGGAAGCATCCCTGGAAATCTTTCTTTGTCAGCCTGTCAAGCACCATCTGCGATTCTGTCTGAATCTCTTCTATCGTCTCAAATCTCCTTCCCTTTAGCTGAATTTTCATCTTTGGGAAGAGGAAGAAGTCACACGGAGCTAAGGAGGGTGCGGGATGACGGCCATGGTGTTTGAGGCCAAAAACTGCCGAACTTTGAGGGCGGTGTGCGCTGGCGCGTTGTCTTGATGCGTCGCATGTGGAGTTCTTCCTTTAGAATCAGCTGACAGGTCCCAACAATGTCGCACAAGTCGTTGATGGTACGACGTCGATCTTCGTAACTTTTTCGGGCGTTGTGCTCGAAGATGGTCGTCCAGAACGCTCGTCATCATCGACAGAGGTTCGGCCGGCCCTTTTTAAAACGTGAATGCCACACAAAAGTTTGCGGACTCCCCAAATGTTTGCTTTAGCATTTCATAGGTTTCCTTAGCCGTTTTGGCGAGTCTTTGGCAAAATTTGATGCACACGCCATTCCGAAATCGCAGGAGGGTCGGTGTAATGCACTACCAAAACGCCCGTAACTAAGAAACAAATGCTAATTCGATGATGCCGGCTGGCACACTGATTCACTATGAATGTAGGCCGCAACCCCTAGGGGCAGAAGCTCGTACTACATCCGGTTCGCCCTCTATTGACACAGTCTTGAAACTTTCCGATCGCACCTCGTGTATGTATGTATATATATTGTTTTCGCTTAACTCGCGTGCCGTTTTAGGCAGGTTCGCTGTGTTACGTGTACAATGGTTTGAATTTAGAATTATAAATAAATGAATCAGCATATTGTTCATGAAATGCTTTGGTGTGCAGAGACATAGATATTGAATCTATAATCGAATCATATATATATCGATTTAGCACCAGTTTGAGAAATTATTCTCGGACTGCGATTCACATTCATGTTTAGGGAATGCACGGCTGTGGAGATGAATCTTATTTTGATTCTTATATGTAGTTACTGCTTCGTTGCAGTGTTTTATACGTAGGTAGATGTACTTTTTACTAAACCTCAGATAGCGAAAAGAAATTCTGACAGCGTCCGTACTCTGGCACTCGAGCGTGACGAAGGCCCTGGCTGGCAGCGTGATCGAACCGATCTAAGAAAAACAAGACATGGGTGGACTGTTCCATCCACCTTCAGAGGGTCTGCGCGTTCTCTTATACGCAGTATTACTCTTTAAAGAAGCTATTGTAATTTTTGCGATATTGACTTCTAAATACAGTATTTTCTTGTGAGTTAACACCACCCTGCGAACATGTAGGCGCAAGGATTAATGTAAAGGATGGCGAATTCTAGACCTCGGCATTTCATGGAAGTGAGTGGTCGTATTCACGCCCCGGCCGTATTTATCCCGAAGAAATGACCCCTGATGCCCTTAGGTTTAATGATGGATGGCACAATTTTCAATCTGGAGGTGGCCAGTGCCATTATGGCCACAAATCCCACGTGGATTGATCGATCCTTCGTAGTGAGAACTGCTACTAACAGCCAGAGCTACTGCACGGCCGAAAGTAAAACTTGTAAATTTATGACATTCTGAATTATTATTTAGCGTTTTGAAAAAAAAGGTACAGGTACCGATTTTGTAATCCTGTTAGTAAGCTTCGTGTCAATCATTTCGTTAGTTAGTTTTCCGATTCGTTTGCGGAGAAAAATATCGGAGGCCTATAGGCCTCCACGGAACGTGAGTGTTCGATAATCATCACTCGTACTTCGTTGTACGGAGTCCTCGGCCCGGAAGGTGGCTGTCGTTTTTTAGGGTTTTCTTCAGTTCCTCCTCGTAACTCGTACTTGGGCGATATCATATGCCATTGTTTAATCTTTGTGACATATTTATCCATTTCCTCTTTCAACACAGCTACTACATTTTCACATCTTGAACGCGACATATATTTAGCGAGTTAGTCCTAATTTTTGAGGTGAGCGCAGAAAAACGTGTTGTTGTTGTTGTTTAAACAGTCGCGTTATTTCGGAAAATCATAAACAGAACTGTAATATATCGATTAATTTTAGTAAAATTCCCGCATTGTCAGAATTAATATCCATTCTGGTTTCCTCGAGTTGTTACATGCGAACAGACAGACATGGTAAAGCAAATAGACGTCTTTCTTAAACTCTGTTTTACGAACGGATCTAAAAGGTGTATTCGTATGCAATTTAGTCTTTGTATATCGAAAGACATCAGACCTAAAATAATGCGAAATAATAGGGTCTGTGACATGCGGTCGCTGTGAGTGAGCCTAGGGCTTGTCTTCCGAAACGAAACTTTTCTGCTGTTCACGTCATAGCGAACAGACCATGTGTTTCATTCTTTTCACGAGTGAGAACATAACATAACATGTGAATTTATAATAATATGCTTATTTGAATTGTAGTGAATTTAATTGCATTTTAATAATGCAAAATCAGCCGAAACTCATGTTCGTATGCTGGAGGTCACGAACAAAGACGACCCTGACGGTCGCGTGACGAGCCTTTATATGCCACTGTAAATCGACATTGCATATATTAGAGGCATTTCACACACACACACAGTGGCATCCGTATGGTTTCTTACTCTTAAGTGCATGATTAAACTGATCAAATACATTATTTGTAGGATTTGAAGTTTTCACGGCGGTGAGTTTGAAGATGTCTGTCTTCTGGGTTGGTAGTTACTGCTTCGTTGCAGTGTTTTATACGTAGGTAGATGTACTTTTTACTAAACCTCAGATAGCGAAAAGAAATTCTGACAGCGTCCGTACTCTGGCACTCGAGCGTGACGAAGGCCCTGGCTGGCAGCGTGATCGAACCGATCTAAGAAAAACAAGACATGGGTGGACTGTTCCATCCACCTTCAGAGGGTCTGCGCGTTCTCTTATACGCAGTATTACTCTTTAAAGAAGCTATTGTAATTTTTGCGATATTGACTTCTAAATACAGTATTTTCTTGTGAGTTAACACCACCCTGCGAACATGTAGGCGCAAGGATTAATGTAAAGGATGGCGAATTCTAGACCTCGGCATTTCATGGAAGTGAGTGGTCGTATTCACGCCCCGGCCGTATTTATCCCGAAGAAATGACCCCTGATGCCCTTAGGTTTAATGATGGATGGCACAATTTTCAATCTGGAGGTGGCCAGTGCCATTATGGCCACAAATCCCACGTGGATTGATCGATCCTTCGTAGTGAGAACTGCTACTAACAGCCAGAGCTACTGCACGGCCGAAAGTAAAACTTGTAAATTTATGACATTCTGAATTATTATTTAGCGTTTTGAAAAAAAAGGTACAGGTACCGATTTTGTAATCCTGTTAGTAAGCTTCGTGTCAATCATTTCGTTAGTTAGTTTTCCGATTCGTTTGCGGAGAAAAATATCGGAGGCCTATAGGCCTCCACGGAACGTGAGTGTTCGATAATCATCACTCGTACTTCGTTGTACGGAGTCCTCGGCCCGGAAGGTGGCTGTCGTTTTTTAGGGTTTTCTTCAGTTCCTCCTCGTAACTCGTACTTGGGCGATATCATATGCCATTGTTTAATCTTTGTGACATATTTATCCATTTCCTCTTTCAACACAGCTACTACATTTTCACATCTTGAACGCGACATATATTTAGCGAGTTAGTCCTAATTTTTGAGGTGAGCGCAGAAAAACGTGTTGTTGTTGTTGTTTAAACAGTCGCGTTATTTCGGAAAATCATAAACAGAACTGTAATATATCGATTAATTTTAGTAAAATTCCCGCATTGTCAGAATTAATATCCATTCTGGTTTCCTCGAGTTGTTACATGCGAACAGACAGACATGGTAAAGCAAATAGACGTCTTTCTTAAACTCTGTTTTACGAACGGATCTAAAAGGTGTATTCGTATGCAATTTAGTCTTTGTATATCGAAAGACATCAGACCTAAAATAATGCGAAATAATAGGGTCTGTGACATGCGGTCGCTGTGAGTGAGCCTAGGGCTTGTCTTCCGAAACGAAACTTTTCTGCTGTTCACGTCATAGCGAACAGACCATGTGTTTCATTCTTTTCACGAGTGAGAACATAACATAACATGTGAATTTATAATAATATGCTTATTTGAATTGTAGTGAATTTAATTGCATTTTAATAATGCAAAATCAGCCGAAACTCATGTTCGTATGCTGGAGGTCACGAACAAAGACGACCCTGACGGTCGCGTGACGAGCCTTTATATGCCACTGTAAATCGACATTGCATATATTAGAGGCATTTCACACACACACACAGTGGCATCCGTATGGTTTCTTACTCTTAAGTGCATGATTAAACTGATCAAATACATTATTTGTAGGATTTGAAGTTTTCACGGCGGTGAGTTTGAAGATGTCTGTCTTCTGGGTTGTTGCGCCACGTAGTCTGGTAGAAGTTTACCGTTTCAGAGGTCCTTGCTGCCTCCATCATGAGGGCGATGCAACTTTTACCAAATTACGTGGCGCATCAACCCAGAAGACAGACATCTTCAAACACATAATGTATCCTCAGACCGTTATTTACTATGAAGTTTGATATTTGATAGTTTTCAGAGTACGGCACTGGTAGCGAAATATGGTCAGCGGGCAGCACTGAGTTTTATCCTCTTTGAATATGATTCATCAAGAGTCATGGAATTCTGTGAATGTTAGGATATTAGAGCGATCCTGAGACAAATGGTGTCCGCGGCGTAGAGGCGGTTGGCTTTTTTGTGTTGCAACATTGTACTACTTTTCTGTGGCCTTGAAGCATGCGAATTGTTGACGGCTGCTATAGTATATAACCCTTTCCATGTTGAGAATGTTATTCGTAAAATATTTTTCAATTTGAATTTTTTTTGAAGTTATTAATTCTGTTTTTATGGACCGCATTACGTGTTATGAGATACAGAGATGCTGATTTCAAGGCTATGCATGCGTCGTTAATCTCATCCTCCTAGATTTGAGAAATCTAATAATATTTGTTGAAGAGCACAAAGCTCTTCTTAATTTCTCTCCAGCCTCCTGTTATTTCTTCCATCTTAGGTCCATATATTCTCAGCGTTTTGTTATCGAACGCCCACAATCTTTGTTCTCTCTTAAGGCGAAAGACCAAATTTCACACCTACACAGAACAATTAATTTTATAGTTTTGTATATTTTAATCTGTAGATTTTTAGATGAGACGAAAGAGCGCCATATTCCTTGATAAATGGTACTATTTTTATTTGTTACCTCAGTTATTTTCTTCTCAGTTTTGAGGGATTTGTTGTCCGTTTTTGTATTTGGAGATACGCACAATACGTTAGTGCATGATGCCGCGTGTGGTGAGACTTTGAACTAATTTTTCTGCACTCTGATCGTATAGGATTTGAGAATAATTTGTCAGGAGTAGTGAAAGGTTACTGAAAGTGGCAGCAGGGTTACAAACTCAGGCAAATCAGCATCTGATTCCCCACTTGTGTGGACTGGTAAGTTTTAATGCACTGCGAGTATTACAGTGGATGTTTGGAAGTAAACGTCTGTGAATTAAATCATGTACGTAATCACATCACCCACGAATATTTCAGTTGAAATCCTCGCGTTATAATTATATATATATAAAGTAGTCATAAATAACAACTACGTGAGAGTTAGAATTATGAAAGAACAAAGTTGAAATTGTTGTAGAAATTTGGCGTTCCAGTGGGCCAGGAAGTCTAATTTACGAAGGTGGCGAATAACTTGACGTGTTGAGGTCGCTAAAAGGAATAAACGCAACGAAGACGTTGTTACAATTGTAAAACATTCCTGATACGTACGTCAAAGAAGGTGTGAACACATAAAAATACCTGTAAATGTTCCTGCACTTAAGATTATAGCTTACAAGAGTGGAGATTTCAACGCATGAGAATATGGGGTGATCTGACACCACCAAATGAACTACTTTTCTTACTTACTAAAACGTTAAACAATAATACTTCTACATTTTTCACAGCTGATACTCTTAATTAATGATATAATGTTGGCAACCCTGATACTCTGTTTCATAATCTTTAGGAGTCAAAGACTTGGAATTATGCCTATGCATCGTTCTTTGAATTTGCACTCGATAATGAAATTGCATCCTCCCGAATACTTCATGGTTCCGATTTTCAAATGGCTACTGTGACTTTGCAGAAACACATTGAATGCACATGTATCCATTGTAGTTAAATAATTGCAGAGGTCGATAGTTATGTCTGTAGTTTGCAGTTCATGTCGAAGCTGACTTAGGTAAATTATACTTTATTTTACAACTCGTATTTCCCTTCAGTATAATTATACTGGGGAGACGGCTGTCTCAAGCAGTATAGTGACTGGACTTTAGCCTGGACAGCCGGGGTTCGATTCCTGGAAGTGACGAGAAAGTTGTCTCTTATTTGTGTCAAGACCGGCACAGCCCACCCATCCTTCTGTCCAATGGATATCGGCGACTCTATCCCCAAGGGCGGAGATCAATGAATAGCGGAGCTATCGTCAGGGTCCGTGTGAGGAGTTACCAGAAGTCGATGATATATGTCATACACTATACAATTTTTGTACCAAAGTTTTGTATTTCCCAAAAAATCTTCATTGTATGACCCCGTTACAAATGTTAGTGTCGACACCCCCCCCCCCTTCCAGCTCACATTTTGTTCGTCCGTTATATTGGTATTACGGATTGTATGAAATTGAAAAGTACGATTTCATAGTCGTCCTCGGTTGCATAACGACCATTCCAAATTTAACCGAAATCCGTCCTGCGGTTCTCGAGTTGAATCATAAGGACTGACAAACAAACAAACGTGACTAGCCCCATATGCGTTAATTTTATGCACATCGTCGAAAGAACGTGTAATAAAACATTTGCGACATTCTGCAGTATGTGTTTTTGTAATGTGATTAGTTTTGCATCAATAGATTCGAATTAAGTTAAATTAACATTGAAACAAATGAGACGTGAAAACCGCTCGAACGTATTTGGAAACTTATAATAAGAGTCAGTTACACATTTTGACTCTTACTTCACATTTCTTTGTTAAATAATTGGTTTTTGGTAGTTTTTCAGTGTAGAATGTGCTAATTCATTATGTCTAGAAGGATTTTAATTGCCTACCACAAGATCCTAACACCAAACATGTGCCTAAAAGGACAAGACTACAATCTATAGGGGACTAATTTTATTCATACCTTTGACCACTTATAAGTTTCCAGCCGGAGAAATACTAAATCGGACTCTTGTTTTTTGACTTCATCTTTCACCTACACCAAAACATCCAGCAGTTCGGGGTCGCTGCCCTGGGTTTTGCAGTAAAAGAAATACACCAACATAACACATGACTGCTCAACGTCTGCACAGCTGAACTGCCATTGCGCCATTATTGCAGCAAGTGGCTTTTCCTGGCCATTTCTGGCTGACCAGCGAAGTCTTTGTTCGTTGATCGTATTTCCTAGAAAGTGTTTAATCAGAAAATGGCTGCTTGGCACTGCTTTCGAAATAACAACGGACATAAGAATTTTGTGGTATGGAAATGTGATTGCAGTGCATGCATTAAGTCAGTAGACAGACAGACAACGTCTTTGTTTATCTGAGTGCTCTCTTGAAATGAACCTTTATTAAGCGAAAACCTGTGTTTGTCGGAAAGGTGTCTGCCCTTCAGCTAAATTGTAAAAGAAAGTTCATTGTCCTTAATAAAGGGAAACTGTGTAACGCGGAAACAGTTATCAGAAACAAGAATATTACAAAAAAGTCTACTTGCTGTCCGAATATTTTTTGTTTGTATATTTCTGTTCCGTATTTTGCTTTATGAACGTTAATGTGATCATTCTGAAATAATTTGCCCGTTTGTCGAAAAATATGTATGTGCAAAGTAATGTAATAAACATATGTACAAACATGACACAAAGATGTAGCATGAACTTAGAAGACCTCATTATTCCGCTGACCGATAGCCAGTGATGGAAGATTAGTGAGGTGTTCGGACGTAGCCTGTCACTAATGATAGCATTTTATTTACATTTTTGAATAAAACTCGCAGTTTTTTCAGACGATTATATTCTTATTCAACGGAAAGTGTTTTTTTGGGGGGGGGATAAAACTTTTTTGCGTAGGGTAGTGCTGCTGTACACAAACATAAATTTAATTTGAAGTTTTAAGGATATGCAATTCTCCAATATATTAAGTGAATTATTATATGGATTCCACACCCATAGTTGAATGTTGAATTTTTCCTTTTGCCAGACTAGCTCTGGAGCCTACACAGCCTCTTTCCAAGACGATGGCCTACTAAGGATTCATTATTCGGGGTTGTGACGGTTGAATGCATGGCAGATAAAATCGCAAAGAACGCGTGTGGAAGATTCCACTCATTTTATACAAGACAACCCTTCCCTATTTTCTTCATATTCTGATGCTTACCACTTGAAGTAACTTAGAAAATTCATATTAAAAATATTTATTTCTGTTGCATATTTAAGAAGCCATTACTGAAGTTACGCAAACGTTTTGTATTTTGAAATGCTTTTTAAAACTCGCAGTAGTTGCTATTTTGATTGCCTTAATAATGAGTAGCTGTTTAGACAATCAGACCTGAAACTAAATCTATGACGTCATCTCCAAGGCACAGAAAAAGATTTCTTGGGTTATTAAGTTAAATGCAAATTAAGTAATTTGTAACATTTTCAATGTAACGAGCGAGATTTTTTTTTGCTTTCACAAATGGGCTACTTATTTTCTAAATGACTTTGGTATTTGCAGCTATCAATAAATTCTGTTGTTATATCTCGCCGTCTCTAACCTGTTTGTGGGTTTTCACTACGAAAATGCAGAACAGAAGAAGAATTTTTTCTAAATTAAACTCAGCGCCGAAAAAGTTGAAACTTTGTTGGAAAATACATTACAATTTAATGTTTTGTGGAAGTGTTTCCTGCAGACGGCGTGGATTAATTTTTCACCGACCCAGTGTTTATTTCCTCGGAATGGGTGCACAGTTCTTGTACCATGATTTATTTTATATTACTTAGTAAGTTTTATGGCTTGGATATTTATAATTTTGTGTACATTTCGTTCATTAGTCCTGTGTGTGGTTCTTTGTGTCTGTAGTACTACAGACTCCTTGGCCAATATCACGGGTCTCAGATTAGTTGGGCCAGCTGAGTGAACTGTAGGATGATAAGGGGTTATGAATTAAAAACGACAAGGAAGAAGCGGTTGCCGCCTAATTTAAGATACTTTTAAGGAACTGTGCCTGCATTTGACTTGAGAAACCTCACTCAGGTTATTAGATTTCAGATTATTACGCCGGCGAGTATGGGGATGAGGTGCTTACTGCCTTCATCATCAGGGTAGTAAGGCAGTAAGTATTCCTGAAATGCAGTAAGTTTCTACGAGACTATAGAGTGCAGTATTGCAAAAGACATTAGGCTTCTCACTCAAGAAAACCGAAGCCGAGACGAATTTCGAATCTGGAATTTTCCGAATGCGAAGCCTGAGTACTAACCACTCGACCGCTATGTTCAATTCGAACAGAATTATTTAGTGTGAAACGTTAATTGATGTGTTTCAACATGGTAACTGATTTGCTTAAGTCTGCCGGTAAACCAACTTGTTACACGATTGAAAATAAGGCGAAGAAAAGGAATGTGTGGGAAATATGGATGGGTCTACACCTACAGGAGGTGCGCGGTTCTTTACGTATAAATCGTTCTTAACTGCTTATTGTTGAAGAGTTATTTGTCTCGGATTTCTGGCAAAAACCTTTCAAACTGATGCTGTGATAGTATTATCCGAAACTTCAACATCACTATGTGGACCTATTCTAGCATTAATATTGTTTCCACCTCATAACTTTGTGCAGTTGCCATGCTGTTATTTTTCATGTCGTGGTGTGTACGAACCTATTTAATGAATTTTTGCTTAGTTCCTAAAATTGTAGCTCACAGCAAATGGGATAATGCAGTTTTCATAAGAGGTGGAGGTATACTTTTATAACATAGGCCTACTTCTTTGTATGCAGTATTTCAATAATAAAATTAAAAAAAATTCTTCATTGTTATTAAGAATATTTTAAGGTCTTACCGCAGAAGTCTAAGAATATTACTTCGGTGATCATGAGTTAACTAAAGAGATATTCAAAACGTTGCTTAAATAATTAGTCTTACCAAGCAGGTCCTTCAGTGATTATAATTGTATCAGACATTTTAAAAATATTTTTTCAGATATTCTTACCAGCATTTTCAAAATATCGCTTCAGTGATTGTACATTTACCAAGGAGATATTCGAAACATTATTTCAGTGATTATAATCTTATTAAATGATTCTTCATGTCATTATTGAAATGAACGTACTTTAGCAAAGAAACTTCCAAAGCATTCGTTTGTGATTATTCTTGGCATAAAATAGAGACTTAGGTCTATAAAACAATTGTCAGTACGCTCCACGTTCGCCCATATGATTCCATTACTCTGTCGCCTATTGTACCTGTGGCTGTATCACGTCCTTAAAACTGAAAGTTTAAGTTTCATACGGACAGTGTACTTAGTAGAGCTTACAGCCACGTGTTTTTTAAGACCAACTCACTTCTGTGTACTAACTGCCATCCACTGCATTTATTTATATTGGATGATTCTTGGCATTTTAATGATGCTGTGTGCAAATATTGTATGGCGTTGAATGATATTGGCCAGTGTTGATGAATAATGAGTATATAAGAATTTGGAAGGAGGCGGTCTTGACTTGTTTTAAGTTGCTTCATATATCTCCTTGAAAAGACTAAGACACTCCAAAAATAACCAGTAGTAACAGGCATCCTCTCTAGAATTGAACCGACTTCCCGATTACGAAAGAGGATGCTAACCACTCTATTGGATCTTCAGTGTTTAGAACCCGGATTACCTGTAAATGTTATGTCTCCGGTCTTCAGATTTTAGGTCGCGAGGCTCATAAATATGGAATGAATATCGACCTTTGCACTGTGAAAATACAATCAACACACTTGACATCATGCAATCTAAATGAGAATTCTCATTTAATTCCATGTTGGTAGAGACTTATTATGATAAACAACTGGACGGTGTATCAGATATTTCCATAGAATGTTAGTTTATTTCTATGTTTGAGGACTGTGAACGATGATTGGAAGCGGTATTGTTCTATTTTAAAGCCTTATGTCAGAATATGTCTGCAGGTTCTGGGGAACATCATGAAATAATTAGGCTAGGAGGCTTCTGTACTCAGAATCGAACCCGGTAGGTTCCGTATACGAAGCAGGTGTGGTCTTAGCTTCAGGTGTGTTCTCTGTCGCCACAGCAATCTAGTCTAGCAGCTACAACTGAAAAGCAACTGCTAGTTCTGTGACTTCATGTTGAAGAATGCACTTGTTTTTATTTGCATTACTCATTATGAAGGAAACGAATAAGGTTTTACTGGCACTGATTAGTAGCCACATGATGGAAAAGCCAAACATTTACCAATTTTCAAATGGAAGTCGATACACGAAGACAGGGATGTTAACATATAATTTGTACTTAAAAACCGATTGCAGGCTTCTGGGGTATGACGCCGTATGGTATTATATGTAAGTGGTAGCCGTGAAGATGGAAGCGAAATGTTTCTCTGAAACATTGGTAATCACGCGGTATCATAATCCATCGAGTTATCCTGGCAGTGAGAAACCCCTCGCTTTATTTGACCGTAGCATCTCTCAGTATGGATGCGTTCTTTAGAATGCTATTTATTCCATATCTTGCGGATATCAGTAGGCCTGTGGTTGAAGAACCAAGGTACGATTACAAAGTGATCTAAATTCATCAATTTATAAAGTTAAGAGCTTTTCAAATTTTTCATGTCATTGACATATCCAGCTCGCTGTACATCATTACTCCTAAATAATTCTTTGGCTCTGCACGTATTAAGTCCGTACGTTGATACTGAAAATCATTTGCGATTTAACCACTTAAAGCCCAGTGCTAACTATATGTTTGACCTGCTTCAACCATCATAACTCCTCGAATTTTGGTCACGGATTGTTTATGGCTTTTGTGTGATTCTCAGAGTAAACAGAAATTATTTCTTTAAACAGCATTGGGAATTTATTTTTGTAATGGGTGATAATTATTGTCATATTTGCCGTAGGAACGGAATTTGTAAATATTATTTACATGACTGTTGTCTTTATAATGTTAAATAGGCCCAAAGCATCTACGCGTTTGATCTGTGGTTCCATGTGTCATTCTTCCCCCCCCCCCCCTTCCTGCTGGGAATTTAGTGTCCCGCCAGTTTTGTCCATAATTTTTAGTAAGAGCGTACGTTAATGTTCTGCGAAAAGTCATGCGATCTCTTCTGCGACTCTGGTCTGAAATCCCTGTTCGCGTACAGTGCTTAAGAAGATTGTCTCAGAAAATGTTCAGCCATCCAAGCAACACGTTCTTTACCAAGCCTGAGTAATTCCTTGTAACGTTCTTCCTGACTCTGTAACTGTTCAATCAAACATTTTCGTACACAAACATTGATCTGTACCGCCATACTGTAGTTTACATCTGTGAGGTTGATATTCAAGTCAACCCTGGGACGCTCTTGAAAAACCGCAGGAGTTTACAACTGAAACTAATTGGAAGGTAATTTTGTTTTTAATTTCCCCATATTTTAAAATTTCCAGTAAAATTTAGCTTTCGCCAATTCGTTATTTAGCACTAAGTTGTAATTCGCTTAAACTCCAGCCTTTGCTTAAAAGATTGCCAGTAAAACCTTTTGTTAGTTTATGTTGGCATGATCCAATGTAACAGGTATTGAAAATATTTTGTGTTGGTGCAGAGAATTTTGTGTTTCCGACCTGCTACATAATGCCAGTTTTTCACCGCTCATAGGCCTGTTATTAGTAACACCTGGCCATATAAATTTCAGAGTTTAGATTACATGTTGTCACCAGTTTTCGTCAATGTATCGAAATAAGTTTATGTTCTGTTATCTTTATGGTAGTGAGTCCCACCTTCAAATGAGTTTTTACCATTGACTGATATCTGTCGACACATTCCTATTTTGATGTTGGTTAGTAATAAGTAGGATATGAGATTCTCAGGGCGGTGACTACGAAGATGGCTGTCTTCGGGGTTGTAGTGCCGTGTATTCTGTTAGGCGTTTACTGCACGGCGCTACATCCCAGAAAACAGTCATTTATTTATTGTAATAGTTTGGATCGGGCCCGAAACATTTTGAATACCGGAATTATGTTCATGTGTCACTAATTACGACTTTAGTTTAGTACGACCGAAACGTCCTTGGCTCTGTAAAATCGTTCGAACGTAAGGACAAACTATTGGCGCTCATGAGAGCGCACGTTTAAGGACTTTCAAGAATGTAACGATACAAGAAGTCAGCGGATTATATTTTGGATGATAAGCCCATGGTTACTGTTTTTAAGCTTTTTAGTTACTTTTTTGTTATGAGCTATGAGTGTTTAACAGGGCAAGGTTCACGTTTTTTGTTAATCATTTCCTATATTTGTTAGAAGCCTAGACCTAATTTTAAATATAGAGATTAAGTAACTCTTGAGTATGAATCTTACATTCGCAAAATCCTGTCTCCAATATTTCTTCATTTCTATTTTGTCTGTCCTGGTCTTGCTAGAAGACCATCTACTCTTCATATAATAGCCAGTGTCCATTAAACTTGACTGTATGAGTGTGCCGTTTGTTCTGTGCGAAAAAAAAAATTAAATTAATTTCTGATGGTGGTGACTCAGCTAGCAAGAAACACAAACGTGTCTGTGGTGGTATTTTGGTGGGGTCTGGAGAAGTTTGCGTTAAGCAGGAGACTCGAGTGAGGCTGTCGGTTTTATTTTGGTGCGTTTGACAATGAAAATATTTTCATATGAAGACATTACCCATAACAAGTAGACCTACAGTATAAAGTAATATGCAGGCCGGTGTTTATAACCGACAATGTGGGAGTTAAAATATTGTAATGATCACGAAAAAGAATTTGTCATGTGGTCTTTCCTCAAGCTCATGCTGATAACACACAAGAGCGTCCGCCATTTTAGCTATCCCGAGGAAATTAAACTGAGTTCACATTCTAAATCATATTTATTTAATATTTATTTGCATCTACCTCCGGGTCGTCCGAATAGTCTCTTAAACAAACCAAATTTCTGTGTGCATTTCTCATCGCCGATATGGCATTTTATCCGTCTTAATTTGATCATTCTGAAAATATCTGATGAGTACAAGTTTTGGAGCTCCTTTTTATGAAATTTCTGCATGCATCTCTTACTTCATCCCTCTTAGTTCTTAACATTCATCTCAGCACCCTCTTCTCAAATATCTAAATCAGTTTTGTTGCCGTCATGTGAAAACAGGTTTTTTATCCAGACAAAACAACAGGAACATTTTGCTCTGTAGCCTATATTATAAAGCTTTGCTTTTTACATAGCAGTCGGAAAGACCCTGAACTGCGTGGCGTCAAACATTTTCGGGATTTAATCTGTTCTTGATTCCTTTATGAATGCAATTTTGATTTGTTACTGTCGTTCCAAAATATCTGAACTTTGCCACATTTTCAAAATATTTATTTTATGATTTTTGTCCTGCAGTCTGGTGACGAGACTTAAAACGTACACGTGCTACAGGCTACTTCCTTATGTGTTCGCCCAGCACATTAACATGATCAACGTAGGCCAGAATTCCATGTGTACCATTCAGTCGCAGTCCTTTGTTTCTTGTTAGAACAGATTAATATTTAGTCCAATCGTTATTCAGTTAACAAAATATGTTCTTCTAAAGCGATTATAAGAAGTGGAAACGTTTGAAAGTACCTGGTTTATATTGCTCGTTGAGAATACGTAGTTAATGAGTTAAGTAAACTAATTGATAAATAATTGAACAGTAATAACTAAAGTAAAGACTACTGGACGTAAAATGAATAAACAGTAAATTGGCTACAAAAGTACGAGATAAATGTTAAATGAAAGCGTAAGTAGCATAGCCATCGCGTGGTTCTGTTTTAAAGTGTGCCATTACTGCACACTGTGAGAGAAGCAACGATAACTTCGAGATATATCGAGGCTCTTATACAGTGTCATAGAAAGTCAGTAGACTTACTTCATTCTAGGTAACGATCTTATTTTTGTGTTTTAAGTGGAATTTATATTTTCACTGTAATGCTTTGTTTATTCCATTAACAAATCAGATAACATTAGTTTCATCGTTTACTTTACTGGAACTTGTGTGTTTGTTTTGTAGAAACAGACATCTGTGTTTGTTTCCATATGTTCAGATTTAGAAAGAAGGATCTAAATGTGGATTATATTAAAACTTTTGGCTTAATTTATCTAATTGATCTGTTTGAATTAAAGTAAGAATATTTTCATACTACTTCCATATCTGATAAATCCCTCGTTACAGTTGTAAGACTTCATCAGTGGAATGCACTGATGACTCTTACTTTCGATTTCTCACAAATATTTGGTGTAGAGCCTTCACTGATTTAAATCATTCACTGAAATATTTAAAACTCTCTTACCCATTTATGGTATCAAATGATTTTAGTTCCACATGAGCTCAGTAAGGTATCTTAAATTTGCAAATAACGATTAATCTTTCAATATATTAAATGGCATCTTGTCATAATAGGCTTAATAAAATAAATATACTCGCCCTTCGTAATGTTTACTTCATATTTGTTTTTCATAGAATACTGTTTATCACAATCCCCCACAACATTTTCGTAGTGAAAGCAGGTTAGAATGAATATAGTTAAGTACCTCACTGATTAAACTATACTCATATTATATGAGATTCGAGGTTCTGACAGCGGCAACATTAAAACACATAAGGCATTTTTTTACTTTAAAAAATGGCTTTGTATGTGTAGTAAAATAAATCACAGTTCATGGGAAAATATTAAACAGCTGAACAATATTTAACGGACGACTAATATATGAAAAGAATTGGAGGACAGAATATTAATAAGACCCTTCAAAGATGGTTGTTCTGAAAAAAATCGAAGTCATCTGTAAATTAATTCTTTTTGAAACCGACATTCATTATTAGAAATATAATAAGGGACATTTTCTTATGTATTATGATAAAAATTAATATTGTACATTACACCAACGTCAAGATATCAATCAGAGCGGAAACAGTTTACTAACGAAACAGCAGCAGATACCAATGACAACACAGAGATTTGAACAAGATCCCACTGCTTTTAATATCGCCGCATTTTGTGGCCTGTTTTTTAAACGCGTAAGAACATATTCGAATTCATAGGCTGGCGTCGTGGCATTTGAGTTGACTGGTTAGTGGTGGGGTCATGTTGCATGGTGTGTTCGTGTTTTTGACAAATGCATACAGTGGCTGGGAAGTGTGGCTTTATGAATAATGATCGGATTTTTAAAGGACCTCGTATCAACTTTTATATTTCGATTCCTTGTATTTAATGATACGGGTTTATCACGAGGATATTGTAAAAATGTAACTATTATTTTGTTTAGATGCCTCTGTTCTAGACTGTTATAATCTTAAAAATTAATATGGCTGTGTTCTGGGATGTTGCACCGCGTAGTCTGGTAATTACCGACGTTTCAGAGGAGCTTACCGCTTCCATCTTCAGGTTTATTAGTAAGGCGCGTGCGTATGGAGACTACACGGTGAATCATCCCAGCATACGTTTTAACATTCGTCACTATGAGAACCTGAAATCTCGTCGAGAATGTTCGTTGTAAAATTGCGGATATTTTATTTACTATATTAAGAAAGTAATTAAGACTATAATGAAGAACATGTTTATGACAGTTATAACGTGTGAATCCAGCAGTTTTGGCACTGTAAAGGAATGGAACAAAGCAATGTATATGATGCATATACTTCGTGTATTCAGTTCACATAATTTTGGTATAAAAGTATAATTTCCTGCTTAGGCTAAATGTCACCGTTTATGAATCGAGAAGTATTAACAAAGATTGAATGTTAAAATAGCATTATTTATATACTGTATTCTTAAGATTTTCGGTAACTCGAATTATTATAACTGAGCTATTTTTCTAAAGAAGTGATATTTGAAGAAACCTCGGACATTATGCTCCAAAGTCCATACATATGCGAGTGGAGTTTTTTCGACTAGTTTATACTTCGTGTATTAAATATAGAATAGATCTACTTTAGAAATTAATTGCACTTCACATTGAAGGCGACTGGCATTTCTATAGAAATGGAGGGTTTGTATCCTTTAACAAGTTTCCTATAAGTGGTTGTCGTTCTGTTCGTGTGTCCTCTTTATCTGCGACTCCAGACGGTTTTTCAACAGCAATTTTCAAGTTATTTCACGTAAAAAAAGTTAACAGTGTGATAGTTTGTGGGGAGGGAGGGACGACGAATATCAAGAGTTGTTTCTTGGTCCGCGAGCTGTGGCAGGTACGCATGCGGTCGACCAGGCATCAGGCAGCTACAAGAAGCGCTCTGTCATTATGGTGTCTGCGGGAGAAAAGACTGGGCAAAGACCCTAACTTGTTTGCCGGTCGGCTGTTGTTTCTTCTGCCTCGTAACTTAACCTCCGTACCAGAATTTTAATTTCAAAAATACTAAAAAAGATTGATGTTTTATCTTTATACTTCATAATGCTTCTAAATGATTTCGTATTGTTGATTTGCGATGGAAATATTTAAATTGCAAAATGATTTCGCAGCCGAATTTGGTTTTTAAAGTTGTCCAGCTCGAGAGTAATTTCTTAATACGTAACTATAGTTCTAGTAAATTAACATTCACAATTAGTACATTTCTACAATGTATGCCTATAGAACAAAGCCTCACCTCGTCTAAAAGAGGCATTCAGTTTTTATTTATATCATATTTTCCTTTATAACAATTACGGTTGGTCTGAATCAAAACCCATGAGCTGGTAAATAATATTACCTTCTGATTAAGTTTATAACTAATTCTATGGTCCAAAATGTGGACCAGCTTGTCAAGATATTTCTTGTCTTTTGTGAATCTCGTAGGTTCATTACCGTATTCACTAAACCCTATCCTGAGGCAGTTTTAATCCATCCCACATCGTCACATCCTGTTTAATATCTATTTTACTTTTGGATATGTTTCCCTGGTGACATAACCTCAAATATCACACGTTTCAGTATTGCCTGTCATCTATGTCTTGGTTTACCAAGTCATCTTAAAATATCTTCAGGTGTTCTAACTAAAATTATATATGCATTTCGCATTCTCCTTCGTTTGATAACCCTAATAGCACATCGCATAAATAAATCTCTGAAGAAAGTGGTCGCGCCCATAATTTCGGTACTTGAATAGAAAACACGATCTACAGCAACTACATTGCTAAACAAGAGATAATCATAGGCCTATTGTGCAGATTTTACACAATGGAATTTGCTTTTTAAAATATGATGTATTAGACCTTACCAGTCTCTGTCGTCCTTTCGAAAATGGCGGTTTATTAACAGGTTACACCTAAAAACTCAAAGGCGTTCCAAGTTTTGTGTGGAATAGGCCTCTGTGTATGCATTTAAGCCAGTGTGTTTCGTATTTCGTGGTTTATATGCCTGCGTTTGTTTTGATATTATCGGTAATAGTATTTATAAGGCATTTTTAAAAACACGCTCATCACTTTGGAAGTCACAACAGAAATATATACAGCTTACAGTGGATCACTAAATAACACTTTGTACCATATTTAAACACAACAGTATGATGCAATAATTTGATCTGGAAATCAATTACGTTCGATAGAAAAACGTGACAAAATTAATAGTAGAAGATGGATTACCAGACCACACAGCGCAACAACCCAGAAGACAGCCATCTTTAGACTCACCGCCGTGAAAACATGAAATTTTACTAAAATTATTAGCAGTTTTAAAAATCAGTGATAAAATTACGAGATTGACGAAATATTAAAATAAACACAAGTGAGCCTAACACATTTGTGAAATTTTAGAACGGATTAACACAATAAAGAGACAATAGGAAGAATTTCTGGCAGATCACAATAAAATTGTGCCTGTAATATTACACAAACGTTAATAAAACTTTAATAACTGGACACCAATACATACCGATGAGCTGCATAGAACAAGCCTGAAGAAGATCTCGCCGCTGTTCACATTTTGTAAATATTGTTAAAAAGCGTAGAAAAAGGATAGCCTTTGAATTCGAAACGTCAGGTCTCACAAGTTGAGAAACATTGTATCAAATACATTCGCCACCGTTGTAAAAGTTACAAGAATTTGTTCAGCACTTCTGCATAGGGAAATCTAATGTGTCTATGAAAACACGTCGATTCATTCAGATATTTCTTGTCACGCGTTATACGTTGATATAACCTACAACTACTGTCGTCCACATATTTATGGTGCATTCAATAGCAAATCGCAATTCGTTCAAAATGGACAGAGATGCAGAGCACATGCTATAGGCCCATTTGTTATGAAATACGAAACAGTTCCACGTTTGAAATAAGCATCAACTCCCTAAACACTTGTTACCTTTTAATGGAAAACGTATAAAATATTATGATTATTACATTCAACACACTTGATTAAAATCTTAAAGCAGTCTCTTTATTGGTGACAGCATGTTTCGAAATTAAAATACCATCTTCAGACCAATTTGAAAACGTATGTGCGAACTAAGTTCTTAAAATAGAAATTTAAAATTTAATCAAAACCAACATTAAATTTAAAATGAAATCGCATGGGGCTATTTATATGGACGAATAAGGCCACCCGTTACATAAATTGTTTTGCAAGTAACACGTGAGCCTACTCACCAAATAAATAGCCCCATGCGATTTCATTTTAAATTTAATGTTGGTTTTAATTTAATTTTAATTTGAAGTTCGTGGTTTGCACATTATATTATGAATATGACCTGACGATGGTATTTTATAATTGAAAAATGTTTCGAGGAAGAAACTGATTGTTTTTTAAATTAAGTGTGCTAAAGGTATTAAGCACAATATTATTTAAGTAATATGTTGGAATGCTTAATTATATATGGAATATATCTCAGGAAGAGTTAGGATGTGTTTGAGGAAATTTTACTACCTGATTTCTAATATAAAATTAACACAAGTTTCATAATAATGAGGGGATTTTATTAGCCGCTTTAATCCCACAATAGCAAGGCACTTTGTATTTACAATAAATTTCATGTCACACGTCTGCTGTGTGCCAGTTCGTAAATCAGCGTCTTTATAAGTACAACAAAATCATAAACGATTATGCTACTGTTCACTGTTCATCGTTCACCTCAAAACACGAGTAAATATTGAGAATACAGAAATAGAAGTAACATCGAGAAAGCATTTCTTTGTTACCAAATATGCTGCAGTGTTACGTACCAGTATAAGACAAGAAAATTCTTTTACCTTACACTCGTAGCGGGCGACTGATGAAATGTGGAAGCCGAATAGCACCATAAAGCAATGTTTGTAATAAACTTCTTGGATAGAATAAGAAAGAGAAGAAAATAAAGTAAAATAAATTATTTCGCTCACAGCACATTGTTCCGAATTATTATACACAGTTGTAGTATTTTGATGGGCGGTGTTTATATACCTGCATTTGTTTTGATCTGCGTGGTTATCGTATTTATAAAAAAAAACACAGTCACCGCTTTGGATGTCACAACAGATATACACAAGTTGAAACGGATCACTAAATTACACTTTGTAACATATTTACACACAAGAGTATGATGCAATAATTTGATCTGGAAATCACTAGCATTTATGGTTTGGCACCAAGCACCACTACACAGCATCACACTCATATGTGGATGGCGACGGATCTGGGCGTCGTGTTCGTCGTGTTAGACGCACCGGACGTGTTGTTCGGGTGGCTGTGGTTGTGGTTGTTGTGACGGTGGACGTGATGATGCACCACGTGATGGTGGTTGCTGTTGTTCGTGTTGTTACTATTACGCGTTGCATTGCGAGTTCTCTGGTTGTTCGGGACGTCTGGCAGAGCGAATCGCAGTTTCTCCCAGAATAGTTTGTCTCCCCACTGGAGGTACGTGTTCGTCTTCAGGTACAGCCGGATGTCGGGGTCCAGGTCTTTCTGCGGCACTTCTCCGAGGAGGACGAGGATAAGCCTTCGTCTTCGGTCTCGCAACACTTGGTGATGCGCAGATTTGAACTCGAACCGGCACCACTCAGATTTGATGAAGTTCTCTGAGAGAACCATGATTGTCCGCCGGGACGATTCCACGGCCTGTACGATAGTGTCAGCGATAAACGCTCCGACGGGGAAGTCGCGGTAGTGGAGGCACAGTTTGTACGGTGGATCGCCGTGTTCTAGGATGGGCGCCAGCTCCTCGGCGACGAATGCCTCATCCTTGGAGCTGTAACTAACGAACGCGTCAAATAACTTGTCACGGTCATCACGGTCGATATCGTTTCTGCGATAGAAGAGCCGAATACCGAACCGAGAGTGGAACCAAACTCTCATTTCTTGCCGGAAAATGAATACGGCTAAAGTGGTGGCAATAACAATAAGAAACGCGCACAAGGTAGCAATGAGGAGGGGAAGGTAATCCTGAATGGCCTGGCTCTGGATGATTGTCTTGGTAGAGGTGTAGTTGCCATTGATGGCGTTGTCTATGGCACCGAAGCATGTGGAGTTCTTGTCCGAGATCAAGAAATACCCGTCCTCCACTTCGCCTTCCTCCATGTCTTCGCCGTCCTCGGGTTCCGTTCCATTATTGTTGTTGTAGACGCAGCGAAGCGAAGACAGGTCTCCGATAGTTTCGCCGGCGTGCTGTATCCATTCCCGGAACCTGTCCGTGAACTCGCACTCACACGACCACGGATTAGCGGACAGGCGAATATCGTTGAGGTCGGATGACAGTTGCCAAACAGAAAAGTGTTTGATGCGATTATGGTCCAGCCGTAGTACCCTAAGCTCTCTCATAGGCATGAATGTCGAATTATGGATGGATGTGATTTTGTTTCGTTGTATGTACAGTTCTCGTAGGCTCTCTAGGCCTTCGAACTCATAACCCTTTAACTCGCGGATTCTGTTGTCCTCTACATGCAACAACTCGAGTTCTTTCAGTCCATTGAATGTCCTATTGTGTATTATTTCTATATTTGACGCATTCATGAAGAGAACTTTGAGCCGCCGTCTTCCAATAAAGGCGTGACTGCCTATTGCTCTGATATCATTGCCGTCCAAGTACAGCTGCGTGGCGTCCATAGGAATTTGATCAGGAAGACGATCGATGTAGCCGGCCCCTGCACAGTCCACCACATTAGCAGACCATGACTGATCGTGGTAACACGTGCAATTAGTGGGGCACGTCATCTCGCAGTCACAGGCGTCGAAGTCGCAGCAGTGGCACAGGGCGAAGCAGTGAAAATCGTAGCGACATAGGAACTGATTTGGCGCGGCTTCCACAAGGGGGATGTACGTGCGCCCGCGGTTGTATAGAAGCTTACAGTATATGCTCTCCAGGTCCATCAGGCGTGGCTGGTTCCTTGCTCGATTCTCCATGTTAATCCTCTGCAGCCAGTCCATGGTGCAGTCGCACTGATAGGGGTTGCCACCGATGTAGAACTCCGGCAGACCTCGAAGTGGAGGAACAGCTGATATGCGAAGGGAGTTAGGATTTAGACTGGTTATTTTGTTGCCGAAGAGGTCAACACGGGTGAGGTTGGGTTTCTTAAAGAATGTGTAGGACTGTACTTTTGAAATGAGGTTGTCGTTGAGGAACAGCATCTCCACGCTGTCGGGAATGGCGCTTCCAGTGATTTCCGTCAGCTTGTTAGAGCTCGCGTCAAATGTGCTCAGATGAAGTTGGCTCTCTATCTCGAAGTAATTGCCAAGCTCAGCGATGCGATTTGCGTGGATGTCCAGCCACTGCAGGCCCGTAGGAATCAAAGCGTAGTCGAACCATTCGAGCTGGTTGTCAGATATGTTGAGCCAGATGAGACTGGGCAGCTTCGTAAAGAGCGAGTCGATGTCGGTGAGCTGGTTGCCGTCCAGTCGAATTGCCTGAAGATTGACATTGGCATCAAAGGCACCTGGTTCAACTTTCTGTATTTTATTGCGAGAAAGATTCAGGATTTTAAGGGCAGACATTTTTTCAAATGTGCCTTTGGTGATGTTGCCGATGTTATTTTCGGTCAAGCGAAGGCCGTACATGTGTTGCATCGAGCCGAAGCTGGAGTTGGCAATGTTTGCGATGTGATTCTCTCCGAGGTCAAGTGTCTTGAGAAGAGGCACGTCGTTCAGTACTGTAGGAACTTCAAACAATTTGTTGCCATTCAAATGGAAATCCTGAAGACTGGACGAGTTTTTTAATGCCTCTGGATGGATTGACTGGATTAGATTGTTGTCTAATGATAGGAGACTGAGAACGTACAAGCCATTGAAAGTGTAACTGTCGATTACGGCTAATTTATTGTTGGAAAGGATTAAAGTGTGGAGGTTGTATAATGAAGAGAATGTGTTTTCTGGCACAGTTTCTATGACGTTATCTTCCAGTCGCAATATCTGGAGGCTATATAGATCCCGGAACACAGCTGGCTCCAACTTGGCTATGCGATTGTGTGACAGATCAAGCACAACAAGGCGCACCAAGCCTGTTAACGTGGCAGTATTCACCCATTCGGCTGTCAGTTCATTTTGTGACAAATCCAATACAAGTAGCTGTGTCAAGTCGTTGAACAACCCAGGCGCCAAGACATTGATGGAATTGTTTTGTAGGTAGACTTCCTTTATGTCACGAGTATCTGCAAATAATTCGGGCGGGAGACTGCCTAGTTTATTGTCTGCAAGACGGATGATAGTGAGAGAGACCAGCCCTTCCAGAGCCCTGTCGGCAAGGAACGATACTCCATTTCCCTGTAGGTTTAACTTCTGTAGTCGCGATAGGCCAGAAAACGCTGCAGGAGGAAGGGAATCGATACTGTTATTGGAGAGGTCGAGATTTTTCAGGTTACCACCACAGCGCTCTGAGGGATTAAGGTTTGAAGAAACTAATCCGCCGAACCGAAACCCAGTCACGTCGCGAAGTCTGTTTCTGGTAAGATTAAGTGTTTCTAGACTGTGGAGCGGGCAGAACACGCCGTCAGGAACACTCCACATGTTATTTTCACCTAGATCTAGACGCTCTAGAAGTCCCAGTTCTTCGGTAAAGGCTTCAGGATCCACTTCAAGTGTCATCGCAGACCAGTCCGTGTTATGTGTACGCACCGTGAGATTGCGAAGTTCCCGGAGGCCTCGAAACGCCCCTGCCGAGAGGTTTCCGATCTTGCAGTACTCGATGGCAAGATCCCTTAGTTCCACAAGAGGCCTGAAACTCCCGGAGCTGAGTGAACTCTGGAAGAACAAGATGTCACTGCACTCAAGCCTTAGGCGCACCGTGTGCTGGGGCTGTATCACGCTAAAATTTGTGTTCTCCAGTTCACTGTTAATTGTTCGTAATCGACAAACGAGAGCAACGTCTTCGTCGAAGCTGCTCCCGTCACTACCACCCGCTCTCGAGAATTCACCACCGCCGCCGTTCGCATTAAGCACCACCCACTTGCACTCGTCAGGCGCCTGGTATCTCAGTGCCTTACTGAGCGACGCCGATAGAACGCCAAAGATGGCTCCTAGCAGCACCGTAAAAACCACTGGGCTGACCTGCATTGTGAATGAAAATGTTAATGTACGTGATAACCGCCTGTTCGCATAATTACTATCTACCATTATTTCCTCAACGATCTTTGTAATTACCACTCGCGTACCATCTTTCACTATTTCTGCCGGGTTTCACTGCATTAACACGTACGTCACGAGAACTAGCCGCGGATGAAGTTGGGGCTCCATGGGCGCGCGTACTCACGAACCACCACTCAACTCACTCATTAAATCTGACAGCACCGGTGTTGGACTCTGTAACTGTACCCGCGCCACATTAAGAGCTCGTCACTTATCGTACAACGAATTCAGTTCTGTCATTGCCCATTAACAACAACACACTATGCGCTGCCTCGCGTTCACTCTCAGACTGCAACAACGACAAGCTCCTAGCAGCTCGGATCACTGGACTGGACTAGCCGAGTCTGCTTTGACCATGGCCTCGTCGCTAACCAACCAAGCAACAAGCAATTCCAACCTCACTCCCCTTCAGGGCAACCAGTAAAGAACTCAGGTAAAAAGAAGGTAGGCGAGTTTGGTTCCAGAGCCATCACCCAGGTGGCGTTCGAGTCAGTTTCTTGTTCGGTGTTGCTGTGTTCGTGTGGTTGCTGTTGCAGTCTCATTCCTGCGATATGGAAGGTCACGGTGCGAGAGTTTGACACCCACTCAGAAGCGACCAGCGGCTATGACTGCAGCAACAGCCTCGGGGCCTGCGGGTCAACCTCACTGCCTTATAGACGTACTGTAAGAAGACACGGAATTAGCATTCATTCTGTAGCCTAGCAAATTAAAGGAGCCTTCAGAGGTTCCACCCACCTGAAACGAATCGTAATAGCACTAATAGCACTACTGCTTCATGCCCATTGTTTGTTTTAGCTGAGGCGTTATATTTATCTTGTTATTTTGTTAGACATCGTATTCAGCAGTCTTTAATTCCAACAAGTTAATGAGGTTAAGAGTTATGTTGGGTTCATTAGTTTTGTAACGTTTGAACTAATGAACTGTAGCTTCTAAACCCTTTCTTTTTATAGCTGATGTCGAGGTTCGTCCAGCATGTAACAAGGAGGAGAACTGTGACAATACATGATTAACATTGTCGGGCGTGCTTGTGGAGCGAATTAAGTTTGTTCCTTTAAAACTGTGAACAACGGCAGCAAATCAGAACTGCATTCACGAAGAACGTAGGGGCAGATTAAATTCGGGGAAGCCGTGCTCCCGTGAATCTCGAAGTCTTTTGTTTTCCCGTCAGCTGTCTAAAACGTGAAGATTAAACCATACAAAAGTGTAATTTTACCTGTTGTTTTGTATGGGTGCGAAACTTGGCCTTTCACATTAAGGAAAGTACGTATTTTAAGGTTGCTTAAGAACGGGGTGCTAATTAAAGAGTTATGAACCTCATAATCTTTTACTCTTTACCAAATATTGTTAGGATCAAGTCAAGGAGAATGAGATGTACGGGGTATGTAGAACGCATGAAGAAATTAGAAATATGAACAAAGTATAGGCTGGGAAGCCTGGAGGGAAGAGGCCACTTGTAATATAGGGGCGTAGATGGGGGATAATATTAAATAGGGAAATCGGATGGAGGTTGTATTAGATTCATGTTGCTCAGAGTAACGACCGGTAGCGGGCTTTTGTGAAGAATGTAATGAACACTCTGGTTCCATACAAGGTAGTGAATTTCTGTACTAGCTTGTCAAGAAGGACTTTGCTCGATGGTGTTAATTTTTTGGTTAAAATGTTTTGAAGTCGAGACAACTGTTTTGAATAACTGTTTTATTCTGAATTTTAAGATTCGCTTTACTTCGTACTTTAAAATTTCTTAAATCGGGGTGCATCTTACATTTAATGGTGTCTTAAGAATCGGTGTTGAAAAATTATATCGTATTACTAAAGCGCAAGGAAAATCTCCATGTCTGTGACACTAGTCATGGGACAGTGAACACACACGAAGAAGATCCTAAAAGCATTTTTGCAAAGAAGTATTGTGTTTGAATATTGTTAACTTCTTATGTAATATGCTTGTATTTTTTCTGAAAACTTACAGTCGACGGTGTCTTAAAATCGAGTAAATGCGATAATTAAAGAAATCATACACGTGTTTTGTTAGTCGTTGCTTATCGATGAAGGTAGTTTGTTTGGGAGAGGAGGACATGATTCCAATCATTGGCCGCAATATTATTAATTGTCTTATGTAGATGATTAGTAGGATGATGTATTATTTCCATGATTAATTATGTGACTGATCAATTGATTGACTGGAAGATGACGGAGATACAAATTACTTACTTTGTTCTGCTTTTTTGTTGTCGTAAAATGTCGCGTCTTTATCTGCACTGTTTTTGACAAATTCAATTACGTTATTAGGTGAACAACATTTGTGTTCACAGATCAGTTCGAATGGTAAGACAAGCTGTAACAGCCCTCGAACATCAGTATTCTCTTGCCCAACAAAGAACAGTTTTCTGTTATTTTTTGTGTTATTATAGATACTGTAAACACATTCTTTGAAAGGAAAAAAAAACGAGATGGAAATGTATATAGCCACGGTTTGACCTGTTGAACACACACACACACTTTCTACTTGCCGTTACAGAAAATATTGTCCGAACTGACAGGTCCAGGAATTACTGCGTCCCGCTCAGTGGGAAAACTAAGGGGAGGAGTTTAACACAAAGACGATGATTTCGTGGTTTTCAAAACGTCAAATACCGTTTCTGAACTTCCTATTCTTATACTTTATTCTCTCGCTTCTTCATGAAAGAGATGCAGCGACCGGCGTTTATAAAGTATTCTGAATAAATATTCTTCTTTCCCTCCCGCGGTCAGTGCAATACATAAATAAAAATTTTGTCACACTAGTATAATAAGAATGCCCGTTCTCATATGCATGAAGCAGGCTACTATACGGGTGTTACTGCCGTGAAGGCACTTTGATCTGGTGGAACACTGGCATTCAGTTCTCTGTTCCCTTGGAATATATGAGCTGGTGCGGGTACTTACTCCTTCCTGAGAAGCCAACAGTCACTCAGCCACTAAAGAAATGTTCCTGCTAAGTATGAGGCAAAATATATCCTTTCCCCTAGATTTTGCTCAAAACTAAAAGTTTCGTGGATTGAACGGTGTAGGCTTTTGGCTGCACGAAAAAGAAGGGTTGTATAAATGAAAAGCTATTTAAAAATTTAGTTCGTACCTCAAAGAAAACACATTGCGTCTCTATTACAGAGTCAGTTGGTTTAACCGTGTTTAAGGAAATATTAACTCTTTCGTACGAAATATATAAATTTATTACATGGATAAATGCACAGATATAGAATATTGAATTAAATACATATAATAACCTCTGTGATATAAGGTTTTAGGCTCGCATGTGAAACGGACACTGCAAGAGACCTGATTTGTCAGGATGTCATAACCTTCACAATCGGTTATTTGCAACTGAAATCGTGAGAAGTTTCTACACACAGAGGAAACACTCTGTATTATACCAGTGTATTATTTATTTTTTATTTCTTTCTTTCTTTCTTCTCTTATGTTCCAGATTGTTCTAAATTATCTTCTTAAAAAAAAACTCGATTCAAATTTACTGTGTGCTCATTCCTTTATTTGTGTTTGTACATTGCGCCGTAAGTCGATCTGTTGATATGTTGAATTTTCTTTTAAAAGATAAAGCTTTTGTAAGAATGCTGTGGTTCCACACATTGCGAGAGAGCTTATTTCGTGATATTTTGGTACCCAAAACCTGAGGTTCAGACTTCGATACTTCACGTGTATGGCATAGCTTAAAAAATATTTAGACTAAAGTGTAGGTCTGTCGGTCATGGTATGTGCAAACCTAACACCATCTTCTAACTGTTCTCAATTTCATATTAAATAATGTTTTATATAAATCTTCTATGACATATGCGTTTATATTTTTGCAGTATCGAATATCAAGTTAAAAATCTTAACGATTATTACGTTAATAAACACAGACTTGGTCCACAGTTTGTAAAGCCCTGTAAGGCTATTTTCGGAGACTGGAATTTTTTCACTATTACCGGTCTGGGTTGCACTTGAACACGAAGGCTTCCAGATACCAAGACGTGAGCCAAGTAGCCCTGTGCTGACAGAATACTAATACCGTGCTGGCCTTACATACAAACACTTCTCTCTGGAGTGTTTGCGTCTCTCGATTGTACTTTCGATTTGTGTTCAATTTACAGCCTTTCATGCAATTTCGCCTTTGCACTGTTGTCTGCAACAAATTTTCACCAACGTAAATCATATATTCCAAAGTACAGTGTGGTCATTTTATTTGTAAACCCATTAAAATTTCAATAACTTAGTGTTAAAGACGATCATGAATATGAAATTTACAAGATTTTTCTGTTTTTGTGGTGCTGCCATCTCCCGACAGGCAAAAACTCTGCGAATACGCATGCATAACATGACATTCAGTGTAGAGGAGTGTGTTTATGGGTTTAAAGATCAGATGACTTTGTACTATATCGCAATTGAAAGGGTTAAAAGGTGAAAATTATTTGTATGTATGAAGTCACGCAGTTTTACCACTGCTGATTATTCGTCAACACTCAAGCTCATTATGTTGTCATTATCTCAACTGACATTTTACCCAAAGTCTTAATAATTATTTACCTTTGACCACAAAAATAGGATGACAGATCTTTACTCTTCGCTTTATGCTGTCAGTATAATCACAACTCGAAAGACAATTAAAACGAAATAGCAGCAAATGGAGAAAGGCTCATGCTGAATTAACTATAGTTGACTTTAATTTCTTTGCTTTCTCTAGAAATAACAGATAATTCTATGTACAAGTAACATAGTGTGTCTTAGCGGACTACAATAATCTGTTTACGCAATTGTGCTGTCGTGTTAATGATTTGTTGGTTAATTTACTAAGTACAACTCAAACCTGAACTTTGATGTTGTAACTGTTGCAGATTCTAATTACAAAGTGTTCTATTACAAAAATAACGAAGAATTCCATATCTGTCTCTTGTAATTTAAATTAAAAATAATTTTTAATGCTACTTTTAATTGACTGCTCACATTCATAGTTGGATGTTTGGTTTCGTAAGAAGGTTCTCAGTTAGTGTGTTAAATATAATGATAAAATAATTTCCTGGAAAGATTAAAAGTGACGTAAGAGTTTAGAATCTCAGGAAATACTTGTGGTTTCCTGCTAAATACACAACAGATTTGGAGTGAGCAGTGATAATTGTACGTAGCTAATAGCGAATTTGCAGGTTTTTGATCAGAAATCCCGAATCGATCTTACTCAACACCTTCAGTCTAATTTCGAAATTGTGTGTTCAAAATAAAATGCATATTCGGGATGTTCGGTCCAGGCCGAAAGGTGTAGACTAGATTAAACTGGCTCATGGTAAGATAGATTTCAGGCATTTGCAAGCACAGTATAAAGTTTCTTGTCAGATACTAAGGAAGTTCTTTACCGTCTGATTAACTGTCAGCTTTTCCTTTGAACGATCCCGTTGAAAGATTTTTATGAATGTTGTAACATGCTACTTCTCACAGTGTTCGAATATATTAACACACGGAACCACTGTAAGTGCACTGCACTGCATTGCGATTGTTTTCTGGACGAGCTTATTTCATACTGAGAGAAACGGACATGCGTGTGACGTGTTGTGGGTGAATCATCCGAGCTGTCTGCCAATAATTGTGAGCGTCCTATCGCTGCCTGTTTGACATGTCCGCCCCATAGTTATTCCGATTAGAGTTTTGAAGCAGTGTTTCTTTTATTAACGGTTGATATGAAAATTGTCAACTTATTAGTGGCATATTTTTGTCTCCTTTTAGCCATTAATGAACAGAGTTCGGCATGATCGTGGTGGAATGGATCTTACGTGGCCGAATTGATTAATTGCTGCCATTTTTACCTAAATGAAGTTTATGGCATGTCATCTCCCCCAAAAAATGATTGTCAACCCTAATAATCTTGACTTGTGTGAATGATGATAATATCTATAATTTTCTCTCGGAAATTGTCTTTCTAAAAACATTGCTTCCAGAAAATAAATATATTCAATTTGCTGTTAGAACCTAGTGTGAATTACACGCACGTATTGTGTCTGTGTATTTGTTTCATCTCTGAGTGATCAAACAATGTGTTCTATGCTTGTCTATTGTGGTCTGCCGTGTACTTATATGAGTTATTACCAACGTATCGGAGGAAAATGCCGGTTCAGTCTTCAGGACAGATCATGAAGTCGAACAACAAGAAGACCGTAGAAGAAATTTTCACCGCCATGAAAACCTCTGATTCTGTCTTATAAATATCATTTTTCTTAATCGCTTCAGAGGCATCTGTGAAATGTCATGCCAGTATTGACAACGTAATGGAGTAGAGCATGGACTGCCCTCTGGTACCTTGGTACCTTGGTGTGAGGTTTTTTGGAGTTTTGGGATAAATTTAAAATAGTTCGTAACAGGCCTAAGTGACATTTTGTAAGAAATTGGCTTACAGTTCGTTATATATATATTTTGTGAAATAGATATTATCAAGAAAATGTTATGAAAAATATCTTGAGCGTGAAAGAAGATGAAAAGCCTGCTATAAATTAGGGCATATTAACTTCTGCCAGTTACTCGTTACCAAAAATAATGTCCTTGGTAATACAGGAAACTTGAAAACAAGATATTTACATAGACTTATTAAGAAATGCTCTGTTTTAAGAAAGCCGGAAGTTATTGACTGCAGTGTTCACAAAGTTCCACAGTTGAACATTAACTTGAACTTGACTTAAGTTGAACCATCTTAAACCCCGTTTCTCTAAAATCCGTTCTGATATTTCTTCCCATGTACTCCTCGCATATGCTATCATAAAATATTGCCCGATCAACATTTTGTGTGCATCTCTCATTACCCTATCGATTGTACCCATTTCACCGGATCCAACGTTCATATGAAAATAAGCGAATATTTTTCTCATTTTGAGAATGAGCAATATGTAATGTGTGAGGTCTTTTTAGTTGTGCGAGACAATGGATGTGAACTCTAGTTCGCTATTTGTCTTTCATTTGAAGGAGACAGAGAAGGGTGCTCTAGGCCAAAAGAAAACCCTTCCCTCAGTTACGTTATAAGCCACCAGTTTACACTCATCTCCCTACGTATCATTTCTCGTTTGTCGCCTTATTCGTTCGCTCGCAAGGTATAAAAACGATACACTGCAGTAGTAACTTCGTTAAAATGTAACTGGTGCACACAAATCTGTCACTGTCGCCCTGAATGGTAGGACAGCGGCGAGACGCTGCTTCTTAGCTCCTGCCGGATATATGAACTGCGGAACAAAAGCAGTCTTGAGGTACTGTCACACAGACGTACGCCACTTCTAGTGTCTTATCTTCTTTATGGTTTATTTAACGACTTTGCCCATAGCACGGTTTAATACGAAGCGGGGGTTCAAATCACAACTGATTCGTAATATTAAATTACAAAATTTGTTAAGGTAAACCTGTTTTAGTGCGTATAATTAATGGGAGCGACAGTAAAATCTCGACGCATTCATGTAATTGTCACGAGAAATACGTTGCCACACCCTCGGATAATGATACCGATAATTAATACAAAGTCTACTTTTTACCACTCACTTCGTTTTATTGTGTATTATTGGCGTCTGTCTGAAATCTGTATTAAAATATTAAGACAATGTTACTGGTTGTTTTAGATGATTGTGAAACGTGATATCTCTTCCTGGGGGGGGAGTACGTAGATTAAATGTGTTCGGGAACAGGATGTTGGTGAGAATATTTGGACCTAATAGAGAAGCTGGAGAAAATTTAGTAACTTTACGAAGGATTTCATGGGATCAAATCAAGGCTGATGACATCGACTGGATGCGTAGACCGAATGGAGATGAGCAATTAATACAAAATTTTAGTCGGAGCGCCTGAAGGAAGAGAACATTTTTGAAACCTGGACATTGATATGTTGATAATATTAAAATGGATCATAACTGGGATGTGAAAGTGTGTACTGGATTCGTCTGGCTCAGGATAGGGTCCAGAGGCGGATTGTTGTGAACAAGGCACACACCTTCGGGTTCCATAAAATACCAACGTAAGTACCATCAGATTCACGAGGACACTGCACCAGGGATTTCAGTAGTTACATCTACGGAAGTCTTGTTTGTCTATGTGTTGGTTTACGCTTTCCTCGATGACCAAACTGGGTTCATGGACTGTGGACATTTGTAAGAACAGGTATTTCTCTTGTAGACAGCATCAACAGTAGCAGACTTGTGGAAGGGTTGGGCTTAAACTAACGAAGTATTTGGTCAAGGAGAGGCGTGACCGTTGTGTTACTGCATGGAAGACTCTGTGTTACAAGTAGACTTAACAACGTGGTTATTTTCACAGCTGGAATTCTCTTTGTTTAATTTATGAAACTTCCCAAGCAATCCGCCAGACAGAATATGCTGGCTGTTTCAGTGTAATATCTATCCACGTGGAAAAATTTCATTTCGCCATTGGACACGGCCCGGATAGTTGGAATATATTGGCCGACGGCAAAAACGTCCGTTCTTATAATTAACTTACGCTTAACTGAAGTTATGACGATGTATGTACACTTTTAGAGAGTTTACAGTGTTACTGTGGGGTATTTCTCCAAATGCATACATTTCTTATCAGTCTGTTACTGAAACCTTATCATAAGCCTGATCATTCGATGTGTATAATGGAATATCACAAAGAAAAAATGTCCCTAAACGCATCATCATCGTGACTCGAAACCAGGACAGTTGTTGGGCTTGTGAGCTTAGCTTCTGTAGTCTCCTCATCGAAAAGAACAACTTCGATCTTGGCGAAGTTCTTCTGTCGTGCTTAGTTTTCAGGATGCAGAAACCACCCTCACAGGGTTTCCAACGCAGAACACTTTTCGGGAGGTTTTACCTTTCTCAAATCTCTTCTGATTTCAAGGATAAACATTCCAAGTTTGGTGCAAATCGGTTTACTGGATTTTTTATCTGTAATTCAAGCTTATCCTCTGGTTAAGGGTGACTTGGACGTAAAATATTGCCGAAGAATTTGAATTTTGACATTCCCTTAGACCTTTCATCTGTTTCCTCACCACAGGGTTGCATTCCGACCCAACACCTTTCAGTTGTTTACATTCTTTTAGACCTGCCTTCGAGTTGGGTGGAAAAATAGGTAATAACCTCTTGAAGTTCAAACTTTCCCCTAGAATAATTGCCTTCCCTTTCTTCAGGTTAGCTCCGCGACCCCGCACAATGCAGAATGAAACCGACCAGAACGAGTTGACGCCTGTTGCAATAGGGTGGCGTATCTGTCCAATCTTTCAGAGACAAGCAGCAAACCAACCCACCCAGGGCTGAAGACTGTTACTCATTTTGCCTGCAGACCCAAGATCTGTTTCAAGCTATCGATTGTCGTCTGTGTCTTTGTAGCAGTTTATTACCTGCTTATGGTAGTTGGAATCTTTTTGATTGTTGTGCTGTGTAGTCTGGTAGAGGTTTACAGACGTTTCAGACGTTGCAATTATAGCGGCTACCAGACCACACGGCGCATCAATACAGAATAGTCAGCTGCATATTCATCGCCGTGAGAATCTCAAAACTCATTTCACACCCTTTCTCTTAATACGTTTCTGGTACAGACCAAACATATCACGAATCATAGATCAGAATTACCGTCGTTTTGTAGAACATCGTCCATTGAATGCCTCAAGAAGCTGTGTGCCCCTGAATTATCCGTTATTGGTCGCGAATCTTTGGTACGACATTTCATGTGCGCAACCGGATATTGAACGTTCTTGTGTGCAAAAGTGATGTAGCTCCATGTTACTGAACACCTGGAAATTGAGACTGGAAAGCTATACTCCTGTGATAAAGCACCGTACCTCGCGTAATTGAAGGGGTGTTAAGGTAAAACTCAACGCGTTTGTAACCTCGGAACCAGATAGAGTGTGGTTTACTTCACTTTACTTTGCGAAGAAAAAATCACCTTGTACCTATGGATAAGAGACTTGGCAGGCAGTGGTTGTGAAGAGAAAATAACAACTTGTGTTCTGAATCGTCCATCCCATAGCCACTAATTTTACAGACAGAACTATCCAGGTTCTTATTCCACTGGAGTACACATATTTTTCAAAAGCTGTTCGGTGGTTTGCAAGCGTCATTGGTCTTGATGCCAGTACACTGCTGATTAGATCTATTTGTTACAAAGTTAATCACAGTTAGTATATCACGCTTTTCAGAGTTCTTTTTATTTCATGGCTAAACGAAACTCTTAGAACAAGAAACTTACTCTGTACATAACCTTTATTAAACTAGAGCAGAGCGCTCCTTTCGGAGCGCCTCGGGGGGCTTGGTCAAATTTGTAAAACGCAACCAACCTTGTGTAAGAAACTAAACTACCCCCCCCCCCAAATGGGGGTTAAAACACTTGACCAACCCCCCTTTTGGGGGGGTTAGTTTAGTGTCTCATTCCAGTGTTTTAACCCTTGAGTAAGAAACTAAACTAACCCCCCGAATGGGGGGTTAAAACACTTGACCAACCCCCCTTTGGGGTTGGGGGGTTGGTTGCGTTTTAACCCTTGAATGAGCAGTATGACTTGTGGAACACAACAATGCCGAGTATAAGATTACATTGTTGATGACGTCATTTTTTGATGACAAATTGGCTCGACATTGTTGTATTCCACAACAATGCCGAGTAAACAAATATCTGTTGGCATTGTTGATGGCGTCATTTTTTGACGACAAATTGGTTGAAGACAACGACTGGCTCGGTAGTGAAGCGTTATTTGTTTACTCGGCATTGTTGTGGAATACAACAATGTCGAGTGAACAAATAACGCTTCACAACTAAGGAATCAAAAAATATCAAGCCAGTCGCATTATCACTGCTCCAGAAGGAGCACTTCGCATTCTTTAATATTGACTGACAGTTGGCCTAAAACATCAGAAAAGTGAAAGAAGACGTTATCAAGTATTTGAAGTACCAACTCCAACAACTTCAACAAGGTAAACTGATACTCATTCGATATATTACGATTACGAAAACTATTATAAAAACTGACTTTATGATCGATTTTAAGACGAAGATTTGCAAGGGTGGGGTTGGACGTAGAAAGTTGACTGACCAAGAACTGTTGGCCTCTGATCAGCGACGTAAAGAAGTAAAATATCAGATTACAGGAAGCGCTCCGAAAGGATTAGCCATCGTTGTCGACAAAAAATGACGTCATCAACAATGTCAACAGATATTTGTTTACTCGGCATTGTTGTGGAATACAACAATGTCGAGTGAACAAATAACGCTTCACAACTAAGGAATCAAAAAATATCAAGCCAGTCGCATTATCACTGCTCCAGAAGGAGCACTTCGCATTCTTTAATATTGACTGACAGTTGGCCTAAAACATCAGAAAAGTGAAAGAAGACGTTATCAAGTATTTGAAGTACCAACTCCAACAACTTCAACAAGGTAAACTGATACTCATTCGATATATTACGATTACGAAAACTATTATAAAAACTGACTTTATGATCGATTTTAAGACGAAGATTTGCAAGGGTGGGGTTGGACGTAGAAAGTTGACTGACCAAGAACTGTTGGCCTCTGATCAGCGACGTAAAGAAGTAAAATATCAGATTACAGGAAGCGCTCCGAAAGGATTAGCCATCGTTGTCGACAAAAAATGACGTCATCAACAATGTCAACAGATATTTGTTTACTCGGCATTGTTGTGGAACACAACAATGCCGAGTAAACAAATATCTGTTGACATTGTTGATGACGTAATTTATTGATATTTATCAATGTAAGTCTTCCTTCGCTTTTCTTTATTTGTTAGATCAGATTTTTAAGATTTCACGTAGCTATTCAGAGGCCAATTGTTCTTGGTTAGTGAACTATCTACGTCCAACCCCACCCTTGCAAATCTTCGTCTGTTTCTTTCCCTTCTGTTCTTATTGAATAAGTTGTTCTAAGTTTATCAATATAAGTCTCCCTTCCATTTTCTTTATTTGTTAAGTAGGTCTGATGTTTTAGTTAATTACGTCGCTGTTCAGAGGCCAACTGTTCTTGGTCAGTCAACTTTCTACGTCCAACACCACCTTTGCAAATCTTCGGTTGTTTTTTTACCTTCTGTTCTTATTGAATAAGTTGTTCTAAGTTTATCAATATAAGTCTCCCTTCCATTTTCTTTATTTGTTAAGTAGGTCTGATGTTTTAGTTAATTACGTCGCTGTTCAGAGGCCAACTGTTCTTGGTTAGTCAACTTTCTACGTCCAACCCCACCCTTGCAAATCTTCGTCTGTTTTCTACGTGTGTCGTTAATATGGTCTCGTTTATCAATGTAAGTCTTCTTTCGCTTTTCTTTATTTCTTAAATAGGTCT